>CM058233.1:63226942-63700303 GCA_030180135.1 Orychophragmus violaceus
GTAATTGAGATTCAAGTTGCACAGTTGCAGTTTTACGCTCAAACATCATTCTTTGCACATCAAGAGAGAAAACGACATAGAGTTATGATTTCTGAAATCTTGAATCCAATCTTTAGTTGCGATCATGTTCTTCGAAACTCTTCAAATGTAGAGATCGGTGAAGCGCAAGTAAAGAAGACTTGAACAGAGCCGCCATTTTGGTTGGTTTTAGAAGCTCTACGGAGCAATGGTAAATCTTTCTACTTTCTTATGGATCAGAGAGAACCCATGAGGGTGATCAATCGTGCTTTCTAATGCAGACGCCATGTATCAGTTATCTCCTCAAGATGGAAATTTCCATAACCACATTGTTGTCTGTAATTGATCTATTGTCCTTATCCAAACAGCTCGAGTCCACCATCTTGTAAGTTTGTTAAGTTCCTATGAAAATTGATACAAGTGAATATGTCTCGTTATATAGAGATTCCATGGATTCATAATTGTAGATACGTTCTTTTTATCATATACCAAATTGTACAGATATGATAATGAGTGTTTCTTGTTTTAACTAGTTGACACTGAGCTTGGAGGTATTTATATATACCTCAACACTTTATCTTAAGAGATGGTAGTGAGGGATCATATAATTCTTTTGCTATCTAATAAATTTCAAGCAGTCTTTTTCCTATAAAAAAAAATCTGATAATTGTGTTGGTGCTACTCATTTTAAAGATGTTATGTTTTACTGGGATTCACTTGTTGGTAGGCATGGACATAAAAACTGAAACTTAAGAACCAAACTGGAACCAATCCAAAATAACCGATTTAGTTCGGATTCGATTATAGCATAATTATCCATTGGGTTCTAAGGTGGGAGAACCACATATATCGGTTTATTTCTGGTTCTTATCCATGAAACGATATGAAGAACCGAAGAACTGAAAATATACAAGGCCAAGTAATAATATAAGGGTTTTTCATGAATGACTTGTATTAATAATTTCTGTTATATTTTACAGTTATTTCAGACAGTTTAAAATATTTTGGATAAATTATTGTTATTTCCGATATTACATATCTAGAACTGTTAAGAACTGAATTTTTTTATGGATATTTCATAGTTTCTCAATATTTGTATCTGAACTAACCCGGAACCGAACCGAAAAAGTTAGCACACATTAGATCCTAAACTTCTAGACCCAAAGTACCCAGAATCAAACCTAATACTCGATAGTCCAGCCTAGTGTAAAGGTAGCTTGTAGTAAGATGTAGACTTACCACAAGTTTTTGTTCGCTTTCTCTTGAGGAGTTGGGTGTAACATTCTAATTTCACCCAAACCCAGCCCATCTAAAATTTATCTTCATAAAGCACTCTAAGGCAAAAATCCCATTTTAAACCCTATGCCTTCCTTTTCATATTCTTATAAATAGGTATTGTCACCAAAGAGACGAGACAAGAGAGGAGACCATGGTGAAGCCTGTCTGTTTCCCGTCGCAGTGATACGATCAGGTTTTAATCCCTAGATCTACACTGCAAGTGCACAGACGTGAACCAGTAGTATATAGGGTATCGAATCCACAAAGACTCTAGATTCTTACGATAGATTGTAGAACGTCAGGTTAAGCTAGGAAGCAGTAGTGAAAGCAGTAAATCAGAACAATAAAGCAGAGTAAACAGTCGTAAATCAAGAAGGCAAAGCGTCAAGTCTAGGGAGTTCTCAGGAAGTCTGGAACATAAGCTAATCAATCAATCGAGATCTAATTAGGAATTGTTTTAGAACTAGAATCACAGAATTATAACAGACCAACTTTCGTTGCGAATATTATCTATGTCTAACAACCTAGCAAGCCAACTTTCGTTGCGAATCCTAGAGTTCTAAACAAGCATTAATCTCAAGTTCTTTCGTTCACAATTCTCTTAAGCCAAATTTCTTTGCGAATAGTTAAATTGCTCATCTAGGTTCTTTCTAGTTAATCAACCAACTGCCGTTGCAGAAATCAACCTAACATCATAAATCTGGGTAGCTAATTCAGATTAAGCAGTAAGAACAACCCTAGATGAAGAACTAACAGATATGAATCCCTACAGATATATTAACCTATAATTCCATAAAATCCCCTGTGAGAATCCACAAACCTAACTGGTAAACTACTCAGACATGATCATCGAAACAGAAGACATCATGAATAGAAAACCAAATATCATAAAATAGAATAAAGAACTGGGGTTCAAAATCTCTTCTCTCTCGAGTACAAGATCAGCCCCTAACTCTCTCAAAGTAAAATAATGCGTATGAAAAGCGTCTAAAGCGTAGCCTAAACAAGTGGCTAAAAACCCTAATATAATGATATAAACTCGGCTGGGGCTTCTTTGTAATTATAAGAAACTTCTGGGAAAAGTGTAAATTCCAAATTCTTCATTAAACGCTCGCGAGAAAAGTCCATCACGCATGTGCATCGATCGAAACCCAAGGTGTGTCGATCGACACACCTCTCAAATATCGACAGTGAACTCATCTCTCGGGTAATTGCTCCAAAATGCGCCATAATGTCCAAATCCGCTACAAACATACATAGACCTGAAAACATACTAAAAAGACTCCAAAACATAATAAAAGACTCGATAAATAAGACATATACCATGGCTAAAATCCCTAAAATCCATGGTATATTGATAAGTGAATTTTTCGGTTCTTGACTCTATCAATTCCTCAAAATTACCAAACGTGTCATTGTAATACTTGAGGTTATCAATCCAAATGGGTAGAGAATATGGCACTAAGAATACATTCAACTTCTTAATCTAAGCAAAATGGATAAAAGAAGGCTTATGTAACAATCCTAAACAAACTAGAAGGCAAGAAATCAAATAAGAAACTAAACAAAGAGATAAATAAGATAAAATAATGATCTTGGGATGAGGCTATGGAGACTAGATGGTCTAGAGACAATCAATGATGCTTCAATCAATCAAACAATGCTAAACAAGCCTAATGAGCATAATTAAGCTAATCATATTCTCATGTTCATAACTCCTATGCTAATCATGCATTCATTCAATTCTCATTTGCAAATTACAAGATAAACATGCATTAATATCCATCAAATACCTTTTAACAAAGCTAATCCTTAGGCTAAGAACACTAATCAATAGACTAATCCAATCTCTTGGCACTAATCCCTTTGTCTAATCCTTAATCAAGATCAAATTATCATTTGTGATTAAGAGGCAAACAAGCAATCATATCAAGTTCTCATTACCAATAATCACCTTAGACAACTAATCTCTTAGGCTAAGAATGAAAATCCTCTAATTTAGTTCATTGAGACATTTCATCATACACCTTGTGGGCAAGAACATCCTAACATCTAGATTGACAATCTCTTGAGAATCTAGCATAAAGCACACCGAATTAGAGAAGGATCAAGCATTAATAAGTACTAAGCATCACTAATCATCACATAAACCATCTAAATCAACCTCATCCACAAAACCCAAAAACTCTACTCCCTAATCATAAAAGAGATATGAGAAATCATAAATAGAAAGAGAGATTAAGAGAAACAAGAGAAACACTTAATTAAACTTAAAACAAAGGTTTACAAGTTTTTAAAATCATAAACAAAAGCATAAGACAAAAGAAATCTAAGGCTTAGGTAGCTTAGGGTTTTTAATCCCCCAAAATGAGTATTTATAGTTGGGAGCCATGCAGTGGCATTTTCGTAAATAAAGCTGTCTGGAAATGGTCTTCACAGGAAACTGTATCGGCCTGTCAGGCCGATACGCTGCCCGATACGAATATTGTATCGGCCTGTTAGGCCGATACGCTGGCCGATACGCTTCTTCGGATTTTCTGGGTAATGAGCATATCGGTCTGGCCAACCGATATGCTGGCCGATACTGGCTTCCTGCTTTTAATCCGAGAGTCCGTATCGACCTGGCCACCCGATACGTAGGCCGATACGAGCTGTCTGATTTCTTGATCCTTGATCCGAGAATGCGTATCGGCCACCCCAACCGATATGGTGGCCGATATGGACTTCATGCTGGGTATTTCTTCATCCTTTGAGCTCCAAACTCCACTCCCTAGCTCACCAACACTCCTTGCACCTCCAATCACCTACAAACACACAAGAAACACTCCAAACACAACCTAAAATGCTAAATTCTAATCCTAAATGTTCCTAGACTCTAAATGAGACAAATGACAAGAAGATAACAAGAATGGATGCTGAATGAGATCAAAACATGAGCTACACACTATCCTAGATGCATGAAAACTCAAGTATATCAATTCCCCCAAACTTAAACCTTGCTTGTCCACAAGCAAGCATCAACAACTCAAAGGCAAGTTAGGGAGAAAGGTTTGAAAATGGGAGATGAAATCCGAGAATGTCAACAAAGGAATTCAATTCAATGCCCTTGAAAGTAGTTGCAAATGCACAAACAATCTCTACTCCAAAAGAGTTAGCCATGCTCATCAAACATTGCACACTAATGATCAAACCATCAAAGCAATAACAAGCAACCAAAGCAACACAACTCTTTAACATTGAATTAGGTGTTTGGTGGACTCTCTACTTGGAAACATGAACCACAAACCAAATGGAAAGGTGTTAAAGAGGCTTAGCATGGATTTTTGTGAGGTTTACAAGTGTTTAGTGGCTTATCTCAATAAAAAGGAACACAAGACTTTATGCAAAAGTAGGAAGAAAGAGAACAATTCATGCATACAAGCATCCACTTCCATGTTCTACCCTTTCTTTAGCTTAAATCCCAAAACCCAAAGCATAAACCCAATTCCAAACCCACTCTTGAATCTTTAAACTCACACCCCACTCTTTTCTTTTTCACTCTTTTTACAAATTAGGAAGTTTCTTTTTCAACACTTAGCTATTTTCTTTTCTCTTTACTCTCCTCTTTTCTTTTCATTTTCTCTTCTCTTTGCTTTTATCTTCTTAGAGGACTCATTTGCATTAAGAACTTAGAGATATTACTTCATTTATACTTCCTAAACTTTTCCTTTGAACACTCATGCCTCATGGCTTTTTCTTTACTTTTCTTGCTCTCAAATCACTCTATTCTTTTCAACTCACTCAAGAAATGATCTCTCACCATCAAACCCATCAAATGAAAGCAAAAACCCATCCCAAGTCCTATCCTAGTTCTAGCCAATCAATGCAATTGGCGCATGGAAGTGAGTTCTTGTCGTTCTCCTATCAATTCAAAATTTTGCACAAGTTTGCATTATCAACAAGAGGCCTCACTCAAGAATCAACAAGGGGAAAAGAACAATGGGCTAAGGTTCAAGGTGAAGGTACCATTAAGTGATGTAAATGGCCAATCAATTCTTGTAAGAATGTCAAAAGGAATAAGCAAGCATGATTGTTTTTAGAGTTACAATTGGTGAGCAATCTAAGTTCCAAGAGAGAGTAACTGAAAGTTCAAATTAAGTCCAAGTTCATTAGAGTTGTGTTATAAGGGGTGACATGTATCAACAATGAAGTCTAACTTTCAAGCTAGTGAGATCCAAAAATGGTGCATCCTTAACTTCAAATTTACTCAAATGCATTTACAACTCCTAAAGAGGGCATTAATTCAAGCTCATGAGTTGACACTCAAATGGAAGTTTCATCAAAACGCTTTATGCAAAATAAAATACAATGCTAAAATATACTAGATTCAATCCTAAAGATGTTAGTGCATGCTTCTTTTTGTGAAAATTTTCAAAATTTTTCAAATTTTTATGGTTTTCTATGCCTTAGATACATGAATGAGACTCAAGATACAAGAAAAGAAGATAAGAACACAAAACACATTATTAGCGACTAGTCTCCTCCCCCAAACTTAAATCACACAGTCCCTTGTGTGAAAGAAGCAAGGGAAAGAGACAAAAGACTAAATCAAAAATGCAAAATCTAAAAGACAAAAGTTGGAGTGTTACTTGGAGAGTGGAATGGAGAGGAGGATGTTGGGAATCCGAGCCAATTCTACAGATTCAGAATTCTCGCGAGTTCCCGATAGCCTAGGATCTAGGGTCTAGTTAATTGAATCATGATCTCACCTCGTGATTACCTGGTGTTCGGCAGCGGAAGATGGATCAGGTAATACGAGATCTACTGCGCCTCAGATGCTGCGCCTCTATCGTAGTCCACACGCACACAAGCTGGAATCCGCCGGGTTGCTAGCGCCGGTGCTCGGATCTCTTTGGGACCTTAGTTTCTAGAGGAAGAGCTTCTGTTTTCTGTCTCAGAAAACTGTCTGGGCGGCTCTCAAGTCAGTTAGGTCGAAATTACATAACATCACTTATATATGTCGACTCTGTCATAAACCGAAACATCAGTTTCGGTTTCGCCACTGTGTCGACCGACACATCCATTGGTGTCGATCGACACAAGTCTTGTATCGACCGACGCACCTAATGGTGTCGATCGATACACCTCTTTGAAACTCAATTCGATGCGTATCCAATACACATCGATCAGACCATATGCCAATGATCTATCCCATGCAGAGTATATCCAACTTGCTTAGGTGTGTGACCCTGTAGGTTCACACGATACTGGAAATGAGTTACAACTCATTTGTCATAATTGGTTTCTAGCAAAACATTATGATTACCCAGTATCACATGAATTGTCCGATCTCGACAATACAACTATCTCTAGAGTTCGTACAATGTGATTTCAGGACATAATCCCAACAATCTCCCACTTGTACTGGAATCATCTATTCCTATAATCCCTTCGTCTCTATATCTCGATATGACATAAGGCAAGAGACTGTGTCATCCTTATTTTATAGCCAACATCATGTTCATCGAACTTCTGATCTATACTGATAAACAAACGACTGACAATCACCTCGTTTGAGCACGGCCATGCATTTTCTCAGTGTCAAATCTTCGATGGGCCCTGAGATATTTATCTCCCGATATACAGGAGGGACAAATCCCATTTTGTTCCATCCCTGTTTCTACACATACTTCATGATACGTCGAAACAATGCCGTTATAGCCGCCAGTTACGGAACGACGTTTGACAAGGTCAAAGCGCACCAATTCATATGCTAGAAAGCATGATGAACTCAGGTCTAAGGACTATACTCTATAGTCGTAATGAGAACCTCCCATGACACTTATATATAACTATCCTGTGGAGTTCTCATTAAGCGGGTCATGTCCGATCATATGTTCACCAACATATATCTATGTGACTGACTGTGATAATCATATCATTGACTCCATGAAATTTAGTCCAACAGTCACCTCACATGCTAGTCTGCGCGGTTGTTAGTGTCCCATTTTAACAACCTTGACTAGGGACTATCATAATTTATGTCATCTTTTACTTATAGGGTTTCATGATCAAGTCTTCAACTTGATGACCTATAAGATGACCATAAAATACTTTGGGACCATTATTTAATTATCCAATAATTAAATAATACTGATGTCAGTTTTAACTTACACAAATACTGCCAAAGCATGTCTATGTAAAGTTTACAACATAACTAAAATAACTCCCACTAGAATCAAGATCATCTTTTCAGATATCTTACACCTACAGCAACAGAATAAATTCCGTACTTAGGTTGTGGGAGAGAGTGCAGTGCTATTGCTTGAAATAATTTCAACAAATTACACCGCCATGCAGATAAAAGCACTATTCTACGGTCTACTGCTTGGAGCCTTTCCAACAGTTAGCACCGCTTTTCAGGCAAAGAGACGTAACCAGGTGGGAACCGGGAATCGTCTTTGTCCGACTAACTACTTTCAACTGGTTCGTCACTTTATCAGTTCACCACGAACCTATCCTTAGTGTTTCTCAACACTTGGGATATTTCTGGTAACTGTTTAGTGACTATTACCGGAATAGATTGGTATATTCTCGTCATGCTTAAGCTGCATCTAGACGAGCGCAAAATATGGCATTCATGATGGATTCCATTGCAGTAGCAAAAGCAATCACATTCATTAATACTAGTTCAGACAGTGTTCAAAACACTTCTTCTTGCTAATATCGTTACTAGCTCAGCCAGTGTCCTAAGACACTGCATCTCGCTTGGATAATTGCCATAAGACCTTTGGTATGAAGCCATTCTTGGAATCAAGCACATTTGAACTGTCCAATACCTTATGAACATAAGGATTTTGACACGATCCAATTAGCCTACTCAATCTATCTCAATAGATTCTTATTCCAAGAATTCATTCGGCTACTCCCATGTCTTTTGTTTAAGTTTGACTTCCGACCCAAATCTTGACAAGACTTTAGCGTCGGAATGTCGTTTATGAGATTCAAGTATGTAATCTACATATTGTGTGAGAATTGCCAATACGCTCCCAATAGTCTTCTTGTAAACGCATGGTTTCTTTTCTTTCTGATCAGGTCAAAACTTTTGACCACATTATCAGATTGTTGATTCCAACTCCAAGATGTTCGCTTCAATCCAGAAATGAATCGGTGAAGCTAACATGCATACTTAGCCAATTTTCGGAGTTGGGGCTCACCATCGCTTCTTTGAATTTCGCATGTTCGTCACTTTTCAATGATCAACAGATCACGACAATTGGTTACGAGAAATCACTCTCGAGTTAGTGACGGATCCTTCCGGATCTGCGAATTTCAGGCTCCACAGTTGCAGATCCTACAGTACTTTGTAGATCTCACCCCTGCTTTCCCTTAACAGGTTGAACAGCTTACTGTGTTTATCGAATTTCTTCGATGTGTACTTTTACTCCCACTGTTCCTTTTGAAAGTATCACCTTTCTTAAAAGACACAGTTCTGGGCAACAAAAGTACTAAGCCTTGGTTTCCTCAGGACAACCAGCGAGGTAGAACTTATCAGATATAGATTCAAGTTCGTTTGTTGACTACTGTCTTACACAAACCTTGCAATCCCAATTAATCAGAAAAACAGATTTGGAAATCACCCAGTCCACATCCAATGTGGTGTTTTTCACTGATTCTGATAGAAACCTTTTAGCGTAAACATAGACATTTCAGAACGTATTCTTAAATGGTTATGGAAGATTCATGTGATTCATCATTAATTGAATCATATCTCATAAGATCTGATTCATTCTTTCAGATGATCACTCAATTCTTGACTCTAGTATTTTCTTCCGCGATTCAATCGAGGATCTCAATACTTCTGTCAAATTGGTTCTACACTTCATCTTGGAACTCCCTTAAGGGATTTCAGCTTGTGTCTCATCAAATGAACACAGCCATGCTTATTGATGCCATCAATAAGGTAATGAAGTATAGAATATTTCCTTTGGCAATAATGCTTGTTGGGCCGCATACATCAGTATGTGTAAGGCCCAATAAGCCTCTGGCCCATTTCCTTTTAGCTCTGCTAAATGGGCCTTAGTCATTTGGTCACGTGAACAGAATTCATATATCAAGTGATTAAAATCAAATGAGTCCAAAGCTATGGATTTACTGAATCTGCTTCACTTTTGTGGTTAAACGACTATACCAAAGAAAGGTCGAGTTCGAGTCATCAGACTTAAACCGTTTGGTATTTATGTTATATTTTAACTCATGTTGGTTTAAGACATAAAACCCATTCTAAACGGGGTGCTACCATTAAATATTTCATTAAGATCAAAAGAACAAAATTTGTCTTTTATCAAATGAAAAACGTCCAAATTCTCAAAAGAAAATGAAAGACATTTTGCATATAGCAAGTACATGGTGGCAATTACTTAATTTCAAAAAACCAAGTAGGAAAGGCTCCTACAAGTGGAGATCTCTACGGCTCATGCAGCAACCATTGCTTCATCCAGACTCGCAGTTCCACTTGTCCTTTCTTCAACGTTCTACTGTCGCTTAGGTCCTGCATATTTCAAAAAATATCAGTACCACAACAAGTATCCAATACTTATGTAGAACTTGAATTGATAACACAATACCAGAAGAAGGAGTACCATATATCTTCTCCATCTCTTGTGAATCTTCCAAGAATTTATTGCATTCTCTCTTCCAATGCCCCGACTCATTACAGTAGAAACACTTTCTGACACCAGATGGGCCTGACTTGGGCTTATAAGATGACACAGGCTTATCCTGATTCCAAATCTGGACGGCCCAGCCTCTACCCTTGCCAACACAAGATTCCTCAAATCTTTTACCCTTTATGATGTCATACTCTGCTGTTTTGAGCATACCATGCAGCTCAGTCAACGTCTTCGTCAAGCCTTTCTTGATATAGTTCTTAACGAACTTGTCATAGCTTGACGGCAATGACTGCAGAATGATGTCAGTGGCCAACTCTAAGCTGACAGGACATTCCAGTTTCCCCAGGTTATCAATGTAACCCATCAGTTTAATGACATGAGGACTTACTGGAGCATCCTCTGGTAGCTTTCACCCAGTGAGAGACTTCACCATCTGGAATCTCTCAACTCGTGCCAGATCTTGAAACTTCAGTTTCAGGCTGGTGATTATCTCTATTGGCGACTCCATGTTCTCATACTGACTCTTCAAGTCTGAGTTCATGGAAGCCAACATCAGACCACGCACATCTACCACATCAGTATAATGCTTATTCCAAGCATTATACACTGCATGCGAGCGATTGGTCCCAAGCTTTTCTGGAAGAGCCTTTTCAAGGACATAGTCCTTGCTCTCCTGCTTGAGAATGAATCTCAGATTTTGATACCAATCCAGGAAGTTGGATCCATTTAACTTGTCCTTCTCAAGGATGGATCGCAACGAGAAAGTAGTCATAGACATAAACAGAAATCCAAGAAAAACAAAGATTTAGTTATGTATATGATGAGAAATCTTATCGAATAAGAAAACTCGCATTATATTCAAACAATGTTTCCTCTATGAATATAACAATCCAAGATCCATACTTCACCAAAATCTGAGTGGGCGACTCGCCATTACCCAAACTTTAGTTATCTAGGTAAGCAAATCATTGCTAATTGTACTCAGTACAACTCTTGGTTGTGGATGAGACAAACTATGTCTAATCCACTCTGATGTCTCTGGGCTCAGAACTTCTGATAGCTCAGTCAAGTAAACCAATCTCTTTAGTCTTGTGATCATTGACAGTTGCACTGCAAGTCTGTCAATGACCACCTGCCTCACCCATGTAGCAGTGGATACCAAGGACTCCAAGACTATCCAACAAACGACACGAGTTTTGACAGTAGACAAGATTGGGCAAGACATCAATGTTACTTGATATTTAGTTGAGGAAACTAAACCCAAAAGTTTAGCAAATCAATTTCTTAGGTCATGTAATTGTTGATGTTAATGCACTGCAAGTCCATCAATGTTATTACCTGCCTTACTCACGTAATTGTGGACACCAAGCTCTTGGCTAGACATCACACAACGAAATGAGTCTTGACAGTTGACCATATTGAAGCTAAGCTTTAATCAAGGTTTTGGTCGAGTTTGGTTTCTGCAAATTCAAGGTTCAATAACCAGAATTCCGAGCACTGTGTCGATCGACGCAGACTCTGTCTGTCGATCGACATAACCAAACAAAACCGGATTTCAATGACCGGTTAATTCAATTAACCCGGTTCATCGAACCAGTTATGTCGATCGACGCAGCCCATGTGTGACGATCGACATAGACCTAAACCGCAGATTGTTTTGATAACCGGTTCAATTCAATTGAACCGACTTATCAGATCAAACTGATCTTAACCAATCGGTTTATACTAATTGGGATAATCAGTTCAATCCAATTGAACTAATTCATCCAATTTAAACCGTTTAAACCAGTTTCAACTGATTGCGATAACCAGTCCAATTCAATTGAACCGACTTATCCAATCAAACTGATTTATCCCATCGGTTCATGCTAATTGAGATAATCAGTTCAATCCAATTGAACTAATTCATCCAATTTAAACCGATCTATTCGAACTTAACCAAGCATGATAACCGGTCCAATCCAATTGAACCGATTAACCATTCGCTCGGCCTGTGTCGATCGACACTCAACCTGTGTCGATCGACGCAGTAGGCTTTTAGGTTTTCTACGAGAAAAACCCTAGCCGCCGAATTTCGTCCTGTGTCGACCGACACTCAAAACGTGTCGATCGACACTCGACCGAGTTTGCTCTGTGTCGACCGACACACCCAGTGTGTCGATCGACACAGAAGGCTTTCGGTTTTTCTTCGCGAAAAACCCTAGCCGCCGAATCTGTCGATTTCGCCACCTTGTGTCGACCGACACACCTAGTGTGTCGATCGACACTGTGCGAAAACACAGATTCGATTCCGAGCAAAATCGATCTAACCTGTTCTAGCCAAACAACCTAGTTTGCGAATCTAAATCATCAAATTCAATGAACAGGTTCGATTCAATGATAAAACCCTAAGGCTCTGATACCACTGTTGGGAATCCGAGCCAATTCTACAGATTCAGAATTCTCGCGAGTTCCCGATAGCCTAGGATCTAGGGTCTAGTTAATTGAATCATGATCTCACCTCGTGATTACCTGGTGTTCGGCAGCGGAAGATGGATCATGTAATACGAGATCTACTGCGCCTCAGATGCTGCGCCTCTATCGTAGTCCACACGCACACAAGCTGGAATCCGCCGGGTTGTTAGCGCCGGTGCTCGGATCTCTTTGGGACCTTAGTTTCTAGAGGAAGAGCTTCTGTTTTCTGTCTCAGAAAACTGTCTGGGCGGCTCTCAAGTCAGTTAGGTCGAAATTACATAACATCACTTATATATGTCGACTCTGTCGTAAACCGAAACATCAGTTTCAGTTTCGCCACTGTGTCGACCGACACATCCATTGGTGTCGATCGACACAAGTCTTGTATCGACCGACGCACCTAATGGTGTCGATCGATACACCTCTTTGAAACTCAATTCGATGCGTATCCAATACACATCGATCAGACCATATGCCAATGATCTATCCCATGCAGAGTATATCCAACTTGCTTAGGTGTGTGACCCTGTAGGTTCACACGATACTGGAAATGAGTTACAACTCATTTGTCATAATTGGTTTCTAGCAAAACATTATGATTACCCAGTATCACATGAATTGTCCGATCTCGACAATACAACTATCTCTAGAGTTCGTACAATGTGATTTCAGGACATAATCCCAACAGAGGAATGGGAGGTGGAGGCATCTTTGACTTGGCGTTAGACTTCCCCCAAACTTAGACCATTGCATTGGCTTCTCATCCTTTGATTTAGCATTGAAGTCCCTTTGCTTAATCCCAAAACTCATTCTCTTCTTCTTTGCATCTACCCCAAAGCTCCCCAAAAAGGATAGACATGAAATTTCCTCTCAAGTGAGCTTATTTTAAGTCACTAAGCTTGACTATCCCTTCACTCTTTTTTTGGTTAGGGATGTGTCATGAGTTTGTATCACCGGGATCATACTCATCATAGAACCACCCCCTAAACTCTTTCATCCTTATCTCCTCAAAAGGGATCTTCCTTGGATCATGAAAGCTTGGTGATATGGTGGAGATTATATCAAGGTAGTTGTGACAGGGTTGAGCCATTGGAGATCCATCTTTTTCATCCTCCTTGAAGGATTATTCATTGGGACCTTCTTGTTTCTCCATAGCAATTCCTCCAATTGGCTTTTGCATGGGATTTGGTTGCTTTAGCACTTCTTCCATGATTGATAGCTCATCTTGTGTGTTCTCTTCCTTGATGTCCTTGCACTCAACATGTAACATCCCCGAACCGGCCTACGGGCCATTGAGCGTCCATAGAACCAGAAACACCAAACTTAAGACCACAAGTGGTCAAGGAGAGTGTTCTATGGACGAGAAAGGGTTAAGCTCAGCTGGAATGGAGCTTAACCAAGTGGGAATCAGCTGGATGAAGTGTGGCCAGCTCAGCTCAGCTCAAGGTAGCTTAGCTGGAGTGTCTTGGAGTGTGAATCAGCTGATCAGCTAGTGACACTAGCTGATCTAGCGCCCCATAAGCGAATGGGCACAAGGCCACTCGTGGCCATTCGCTAGCCAAAAGGCAGCCCTTGGCTTGGGCGGTTTCTAGGCGATTTTCAGCCTATAAATAGAAGGCTTGGGGGTCAATTTTCGCACACAAGTTCACAAGGGGAAAACCCAGATTTTTCTAAAGGCAAAGGCCAAGAAAAATCGAGTGAAATAATAGAGAGAGAAAGGCGTTCGTGGCCGGTTTTCTAGAGGGAGAGTCGGCGATTGTTCAAGGGTTTTGGTGGGTGAATTGGAGCGGCTTAAGGAGGAATTATGGCGGGAGAATCAAGCCGTGATCCGGGCAAGTCCACCACGACCACAAAGGTTAGACCGTGACCATCTCTTCTCTCGGCCTTGGGTCAAACCGTGGCCTATGGTCGGTTAAGTTGTGGCCGGATAACATCCTTCTTCTACTCCTTCTTCTGGAACTAGGACCGGTTTAGACAACACGGTTTTAGTGTCGGCTTGGTTGAACATTCAAGCGATCGGCCGAAGGCCATGATCGCGGTTCGAACGGTTGGGTCGTGTACCGCGGACGCTAAAGGTTGTTGGGTTCATACGCGGATGATCGGACGGTTGTGGGAAGAGCAACCGGGTCATGGGATGGTCGGACGGCTTATCGGGATTAGATAGTCGGACCATAAACCGCAGGATGGACTGACCGGCGTTGAACGGTCTGGAAGTGATCGGCGTACACGGTCGTACCGTAAACCGCTATCGGATGGTCGGGATAGTCGCGGACCAGACACCGCGGTAACGGATCGATGGTAACCGTCCGCGGAACCATCGCGTCCGTTCGCGGTGAACAGTCGCGACCCTATGTACTGACGGGTGCCTTATCGCGGGACGCTAGCCAGACGTGTGTTTTGTCCGTACGGATGATCGTACGCCACGGACTGGTCGGCTCGGGATGATGCGCGCATGATCGGGACTGACGGGCGGACTGACGCGAAAATGCTATACGCGATGTCGTCGACACGGACATCCGCACGGTCCTTACGGACGGACGTGCGTACGTACCGGACGAACATCCGTATGGATCGCGGCATATGGTCGGACACGGCTTGACGCGCATCGCGCATGTACCGATCCGTTCCTTCGGATGGACGTACTGCCGAGGCGTTGATCGCGGTACACGGCTTGACGCGCATCGCGCATGTACCGATCCGTCCATCCGGATGGACGTGCTGCCGAGGCGCTGAATCGCGGTACACGGACTGACGCGCGCGGTCAGGGATCGCGGTTTTAACCGCGGATCCAGAACGGTCGTGACGCGGTCCAATTATGGAAACTTAGCCGATTAGAATGAAATTAGAATGGTTTAGGGTTTTCATGTTGCATTGGGTTATTGAGCATATAGAATTGTATAATGCTAAGTTGATGGTTATACTCTTCATACTTATGTTGTTTTGTTGCATTTCAGGACATGCGGACGATCATAAGGATGATCGATCCTAGGAGCGGACCGAGACGGGACGAGTGGTGTGTGTGTAGAGATAGACTTGTTTAGGACCGAATACTGTATTAGCATAATGCACTTGACTCACATTGTATTTGGTACCTTGGTTTGATTAATAAAAGTCTATTTCTGTCTTATGATAACTCGTTTGCCTTAGAATAGAATGAACGGAATTGGTTGAATGGAAATGAACTTAAGCCTGAATTTGACTAAGTATAGAATAAATGGGCTTGAGGTTGACAACGAACCTCAAGTCGGGATACTTAGAGAATGGAACGGCCGTTCCGGCCGTAGTGTCGGGATGGGGTGTTTCAAGTTGGTATCAGAGCGGAGTTATTTCCTAGGCTTTGGGTTAAGGGCTACACCACTCGTCCGGGTTGAGGTCTGCGGTAGAAATGCATTAGAAATATTAGGACTTGAAGATTGCTTGCTTGATATTTATTGTATCTTGATGAATCTTCAGGTTGGTAAGAAGTCCAAGAGGACTAAGGATAAGGATAAGGAGGTGTTTGCGACCGGCCAAGGCCAGAAGGTCCAGACCACTCCTGTTGCGCCTGGGTTAACCGGTCCTGAGGTTAACCAGACAGGCATTGGGCCTCCGGCTCCTCACATTCCTGACGGGACTAGGGTTTCCGAACCGGGCGTTCAGGTTAGGGATGAGGAGGAGCGGATGGGCGAGTCATCTTCTCATGCGGTCCACCATGAGACCGGTCTTGAGAATGATGATGCCACAGGTGGTGGTGACGGTGAGCCGTTTACAGCCGTCCCGAACATCGGTCAGATGTGGACGTTGCTTAAGACGGTCATGGACCAGCTTACGACTTTGAACCAGAGCATTTCTGGCCAAAAGTCAGCTGAGGGTGAGCCGCGGGTCCAAGTCCCCGAGACTTCGGCCCCGAGTGATAACGACTCAGACGTAGTAGTGATAGAGTCACCGGTTCATAAGAAGGACCGTAAGGTGGACTATCTCAACGTCTTGGGCCATATCACCAAGCTGGGCACAAAGCCCTTTAAGGGCAGTGCTGACCCACTTGAGGCTGATGAATGGAGGTCACGGCTTGTCCGGAACTTCCGTTCTACCCGTTGTCCAAAGGATTACCGTAAGGACATTGCGATCCACTTCCTGGAAGGGGATGCGCATAATTGGTGGCTGTCAGTGGACAGACGCACCAAGGGCCTTCTCGAGTCGTTCGAGGACTTTGAGACTGAATTCAACCGGAAGTACTTCCCGGCCGAGGCTTGGGATCGTATGGAAGGAAAGTATTTGAGTTTGGTCCAAGGTTACAAGACGGTTCGGGAGTATGAGGCCGAGTTCGACCGTCTCAGACGCTTTGTGCGACGGGACGTAGAGGATGAGCCAGCTCAGGTCCGTCGGTTCCTTCGCGGTTTGCGTCCGAAACTCAAGACCCACTGCTCGGTTTGTTCTTACGATTCTGTCTCGGAGTTGGTCGAACGGGCCGCAACGGTCGAGGCCAATTTGGTCGAGGCGAAGCAGGCGGTGGCCAAGTCGCAAGACAAGGGGGCCAGCCGACCTGTGAAGGACCTGAAGAGGAAATGGGGCCAAGGGGCTGATAACCAATCCTCTGACCGCGCAGAATGCACCTCCTGTGGGAAGCAACACTCCGGAAGCTGTTGGAAGAAAAGGAGGACCTGCGTGAAGTGTGGTAGCAAGGACCATGAGGTCGCGAGCTGTCCACAGGTTGAGGGTAGCAAGGAAGTGACGGAGAAACCACGCACATGTTTCCGTTGTGGACAACCGGGACACTATGCCCGGGAGTGTCCGAGTGGCCGAGACGGACGGTCGGGAGCTCCGAAAGTGGAGCGGGGTCGTGAGGGCCGCACGGGACCTACTAAGGGTACGGCTGCTAATCCCCGTATCTACGAGCTCGTGAAGGACTCGGGAGAGGCCGGCTCCTTCGATGCGATTACTGGTATGTCACTTGAACCCTAATTTCTTCAAATTACTGCATAGCATATTGGGGAAATAAAGCGGGGCTTATATGCATTGTGGGAATGTGTAGGGACCGTTGTGGTAGGAGGTGTAGAAACACTGACTATGTTTGATTACGGGGCTACACATAGTTTTGTTAGTCCTAGGATGATAGGGAAAGGCTTGTTCCAGAAGGAACAGGTCGTGGGCCAAGGCATTGTAAATGCGGCCGGGGGGCAAGTAATGCCCGTGCTAGGTTTAGTTAGTGGTATACCAGTCTCCATAGGAGGCGTAAGTATGCCAGCTGACCTAGTGGTGGTCCAGCTCAAGCATCACGAGGTGATCTTGGGTATGGATTGGTTGGGACAGAACCGAGCCACTATTGACTGTCACCGGGGAAGGGTGAAGTTTGATAGACCAGAAGGCAAGGTCACGTTCCAAGGAGTGAGGCCGACTTCAGGAAGTCTGGTCGTCTCTGCGATCCAAGCAGAGAAGATGTTGGAAAGGGGATGCGAGGCATACCTAGCCACCATCACCACTAAGGAAGTGGGGACGGAAGTAAAGATTGGTGAGATCCCAGTGGTTCGGGACTTTGACGATGTGTTCAAGGCCTTAGAAGGCTTACCGCCTGACCGGTCCGACCCATTCGTCATTGAACTTGAGCCAGGGACGAAACCTCTGTCTAAGGCTCCGTACAGAATGGCTCCGGCTGAGATGGCCGAGCTGAAGAAGCAGCTGGAAGAACTGCTAGACAAGGGTTTTATTAGACCGAGCAGTTCTCCATGGGGCGCTCCCGTTCTTTTTGTCAAAAAGAAGGATGGAAGCCTCCGGCTGTGCATCGACTACCGCGGTATAAACCGGGTCACTGTGAAGAACAAGAACCCGTTGCCTCGGATAGACGAGCTGTTGGATCAACTAAAAGGTTCAACCGTGTTTTCCAAGATCGATCTGGCGTCGGGATACCATCAAATCCCGATAGCGCCTGAGGACGTGAGGAAAACCGCGTTTAGAACCCGGTATGGTCACTACGAGTTTGTAGTCATGCCATTTGGTCTAACAAATGCACCAGCTGCCTTCATGAAGATGATGAACAGTGTCTTCCGGGAATGGTTAGATAGGTTTGTGATCATTTTCATTGATGACATTCTTGTCTACTCCAAGAACCGTGAAGAACACCGTGAACATCTAAGGATTGTACTAGAGACCTTGAGGACACACCAGCTCTACGCCAAGTTGAGCAAGTGTAGTTTCTGGCAGAGTAGCGTGGGCTTCCTTGGACACATCGTGTCTGACAAGGGAGTTGCGGTCGACCCGGAGAAGATCCGGTCGATTGAGGAGTGGCCGCGGCCAAGGAACGCAACCGAGGTTCGGAGTTTCCTTGGTTTGGCCGGTTATTATAGGCGGTTCGTCCAGGGTTTTGCAAGTATGGCTAAGGCCATGACTAAGCTAACCGGAAAGAACGTAAAGTTCGGATGGACGGAGGCCGCGGAAAAGAGTTTCCAGGACTTGAAGGTCATGCTAACCAAGGCGCCAATCCTGACCCTGCCCATGGACAACGTGCCTTACGTGGTCTATACAGATGCATCCCGGATCGGTCTGGGTTGTGTTCTGATGCAGGAAGGAAAGGTGATTGCTTACGCTTCAAGGCAGTTGAGGAAACACGAGGGTAATTACCCCACTCACGATCTCGAAATGGCCGCTGTGGTATTTGCACTTAAGATCTGGCGATCTTATCTCTACGGAGCCAAAGTGCAATTATTCACCGACCATAAGAGTCTGAAGTATGTGTTCACTCAGCCTGACTTGAACCTGAGGCAAAGAAGATGGATGGAGTTGGTGGCAGATTACGATCTAGACATCACCTACCATCCGGGAAAAGCTAACTTGGTAGCAGACGCCTTGAGTCGGAAAAGGACCGAGGTGGCCGTGGAGAAAGATGCAGAGACCTTGGTCGGTTTGGTCAGGTCCTTGCATCTGAACGCATTGTCAGTGGACAATGAGCCACTCGGCCTTGGAGCAGCAGATCAGGAGGATCTGTTGACTCGTGTACGGTTGGCTCAGGAACATGATGAAGAGCTGATCAAGTCGGTAAACAACAACAACACCGAGTACCAGTTTACCAACAATGGAACGATTGTGGTGAATGGACGGGTGTGTGTTCCCGACGTGAAGGTCCTTAAGGAAGAAATCTTAAGGATGGCTCATCAGTCTAAGTTCTCCATTCATCCTGGACAGACCAAGATGTACCAAGACCTCAAACGGTACTATCATTGGGTCGGGATGAAGAGAGACATAGCAGAATGGGTGTCCAAGTGCCAAACGTGTCAGTTGGTTAAGATTGAGCACCAAGTCCCAAGTGGCCTATTGCAAAGTTTACCCATTCCGGAATGGAAGTGGGATCACATTACCATGGACTTTGTAACAGGACTACCTGCGACTCGGTTGAGGAAGGACACGATTTGGGTTGTAATGGACAGGCTGACCAAGTCTGCACACTTCTTGGCCATCAAGAAGACTGATGGAGTGGGCAAGCTTGCTGAGAGATACATTGATGAGGTCGTAAGACTTCACGGTATTCCAGCAAGCATTGTGTCGGACCGAGATGGGCGGTTCACTTCTTATTTCTGGCAAGCTTTTCAAAAATCCCTAGGAACAAGAGTGAACATGAGTACGGCTTACCATCCTCAGACGGATGGGCAGTCGGAGAGGACCATACAAACGCTGGAAGACATGCTAAGGGCGTGTGTTCTAGATTGGGGCGAGTGTTGGGAGAAGTACTTGCCCTTGACCGAGTTTGCTTATAACAACAGTTATCAAGCAAGCATCGGGATGTCGCCTTATGAAGCGTTTTATGGCCGGCCTTGTAGGACCCCGTTGTGTTGGACACAAGTGGGAGAGTCCAGTGTGGTTGGACCGGACATAATTGCCGAGACCACCGAGCAAATCCGATTCCTAAAGGCTAAGATGAAGGAGGCGCAAGATCGCCAAAGGAGTTATGCCAACAAGAGAAGGAAAGACCTTGAGTTCCAAGTTGGGGACCGGGTTTACCTTAAGATGATTACCTTCAGAGGAAGGGCTAGGGTTTCTAAGAGAGGGAAACTTGACCCGAGGTACTTGGGGCCATTCACGATTCTGGAAAGGGTCGGGAAAGTGGCTTACAAGTTGGACTTGCCCAACGAGATGGAAGCATTTCACAATGTGTTCCATGTCTCGCAGTTGCGCAAGTGCCTCTCGGATCAAGACGTTATTTTGCCCGAGATCCCCGCAGATCTTAAGGCAAACCTCACGCTGGAAACTGAAGGAATGTCTAGATTAATCCTGATTCAATTCTCTGATTCAGATTATCCTAAACATGCGGATCTAGGTTCTTCTCGAATAGAAACATAAGTAGATCTCACCTTATACCTGTTTATTGCAGCGGAAAGGGATGGTATGTCAGAGATCAAAGAGCCACCGAGAGATAACTCCTCCAGAGGTTCACACACGCACACCGAGCAGGAAGAGGCTGCTAGACCAGGAGGAAATCGGCGCAGAGAGAGAGAGGAGGCTCGCGGCTAGGGCTTATTTTCGACCTGAACTCGTCTTAAGTTTATATAACTCGTTCAGTTCGTTTTGGGCCATTTGGCCCAAAGGCCAATTAACTCCGAGGCGTTCGCGCACTGTGTCGATCGACACTCCTTGTGTATCGATCGACACACAGTGGCCAAACCCAATTATTCTCTCTAAGTACAGTAAATGCCTAGCACTTTTACCGTACTTCTGCTACACCGTTCCTACACATTTTCCTGTTAGCTTAGGCGTGTGACCCATATGGGATCATATAATAAAGGCAATAAGTCCAAGACTTATAGATCATGAGCGGACTCTAGCAAGCCATCATGACCCCCAGTATTATATGACTTATGTCTGAACATTGACATACTCTTACTTTCTAGAGACAGTACCGAGATTACTGGACACAATTCCAACAATCTCCCACTTGTACTGGAATCTCTGTATTCATAATCCTTTTATCACAATATCTCGATTAGTCATAAGGCAAGATTGGTGTCATCCTTATAAAGCCTAATCTTGTTCATCGGACTCTGATTTGATACTGACAATCCAAACGACTCGGGACAGTCCGTTTGAGCATGGCCATGCATTTTCCAGTATTCAAATCTCCGATTGGCCTAGAGATATTCACTCCATTTATATTGGAGGGACAAATCCCGTCTTGTTCCATCACTGTAAACTACTCATTTCATAATGTACCCAAACAAGGTCCTTATAACTATCGCAGAATGATAGCGTTAGACAATGATCAAAGTACATCAGTCCATGTGCAGTCACATGCATGCGAACTCAGGTCTAAGGACTATACTCTATAGTCGTAGTAAGAATCTCTTATGACACAGATATAAATATCCTGAAGAGTTCTTATAAGCGGGTCTTGTCCGGTCGTATGTTCCCAAACATACACCTATGTACTGACTTTGATGCCGCGCATCTATGACACACTGAGACTTTGTCATAAGTCACGTACCAATCCAGTCTCACACGGTTGTTGGTGTTCCAATTTCAACAACCTTCGACTAGGGACAAGATGATATAAAACATTTATCAAATATAGGGTCTCATGATCAAGCTAAATGACTTCGATGACTCAAGATCAAGTCATTTACTTCGATGACCTATAAAATGGTTTATATCACTTTGGAACGATTATTTCATCACAGTTAAAATAATCTTGAAATAATAATTTCATTATTAAACATTTCAAATGTTTTACAAGAACATATCAATAACTAAATAAAGCCCTTTAATAACTCCCACTGAAATTAAGACTACTTCTTAATTTCACTTATCCTACAGCAACAGTCCGCGACTCGTGCTTAGGCCTATGGAGTGGCTTCGTTAATAGATTAGCAACGTTCTCATTCGTTGAAACTTGCTGATCTACTTAACATCTCTGTCATTTATCTCACGGAATAGGTTATACCTATCCTCAAGGTGTTTGGACCTCTGATGTGCAGCTAGTTTCATCTATGCTGGAATCACATCAAGTTCAGTGATGAACTCTTCTTTCCAAACAACCTCTTTCGCCGCTTCCCAAGCTGCGAAAGATTCAGCTTAAGTCATGGAGTCAGCAACAGTGCCGTGCACCGCCAGACAAACACAAGATATAACCGGACTGTGACCGGAAATCATCTTTGTCTGTTGGAAACTTGCCTTTCAGACTCTATCGACTTATAGCACCTCACTTTCTCCGTAAATCAAGAACTTATCCTTAGTATTCCTCAAATACTTTAGGACATACTTTAGGAAACTTGATTCTTTGCTGGATTTGACTGGTCTTTATTTGTCTTGCTTAACATTAAAGCAACATCAAACAAGTATGTTTCATGGCATACATGATAGATCCAATTGCCGACGCATATGGAATCTCATCCATGCATTTAAGCTCAGCAGTTATCGTAGGATACTGTATCTTGCTTAACTTAATGCCATGTGACATTGGCATAAAACCCTTCTTGGATTGCTCAAAACGTGTAGGACTTTGTCAATTTAAGAATCCTGACTTTGTCCTACCAGCTCTTTTGGATCTCTATCTTTAGATCCAAAATCCAAGAACTACGTGGCTTTACCCATGTCAATCATTAAACCAACTCCCAAGCTAGTCCTTTATCGACTACAGCGTTGGGACGTTATATCCGAGAATCAGTATGTCATCGACATACAATATGAGAAATGCAATATCGCTCCCACTAATCTATTAGTAAACACACAGTTCCGCTTCGTTCCTGTTCAAGTCAAAACCTTGACTACTTCAACAGAACGAAGATTCCAACTCCGATATGTTTGCTTCCATCCATGAATGGATCAATGAAGCTAACTTACATAAAATGTAATTTTTCGGAGTCCGGGCTCACTTTCGCTTCTTTGAATTTCGCAGATTCGTCGCTTTCAATGATCATCAGATCATGCGAACTTTCAATGATTATCAGGTTCAACTAATGACGAGAAATCACTCTCGGATTAGTAACTGATTCATTCATATCTGCGAACTTCAGGCTCCAGAGGTGCAGATTTCAATGATTGTCAGGTTCAACTAATGACGAGAAATCACTCTCGGATCAGTAACTGATTCATTCATGTCTGCGAACTCCATAATCCACAGGTGTAGATTCTACAGAAATCTGTAAATCCTTCCGCTGCTCTCCCTCAACAGGTTAAGCAGCCTCCTGTATTTCTCGAATTTCTTCGAGTTATACTTTTACTCCCACTGTTCTTCTTGGAAATTAACTTCCCTTCTTAGAAAACAGAATGGACGTAAAAGTAACAAGCCTTGGTTTCCCTAGGACAACCAGCGAAGTAGCACAACTACAAATACTCAGTAAAGACGAATTTGGATCGATTCCAATCCACATTTACGTGGTGTCTTTCAACTGATATTGGTGGAACTATTTCAGCGTAAACTTAGATAATTTAGAGCGTTATTCTTAAATAATATCATGGAAGATTCGTGTGACTCATCTTTAATCATTTCTAATAAGATTTGATTCTTTCTCACAGAAAAACCTTCAGGTTTTCAGGAGAAATGAGTTGTGAAACGATTTTACACTCATTCAGATGATCACACAATCAATGACTTAAATATTCTCACTCGTGATTTAATCCAGAGTCTTAATACTTTTGTCATTCAGATCTCATACTTCATTCTGGAACTCTTTCGACCGTGTCAAAGAATTCCGACTTGTGTCTCATCAAATGAACACAGTCACACTCACTGAAGTAATCAGTAGAGACAATGAAGTACAGGAGATTTTTCTCTGGCATTACTGCTCATTGGGCCACATACATGAGTATGTTCCAGGTCCAATAAGCCTTTGGGCCTTTCTCTAGCTCGGCTAAGATAGGCCCTTTACCTTTTGGTCTAGTAAACAGAATTCAAATCTCATAAGATATTTTATCAAATGAGCCCAACAGTCCATGACTATGGGATTTCTGAATCCGACTTACTCTATGTGACCAAGACTTTATGCCAAGAAAAATCAGGTTTAATTCATAAGATTTAAACCAATTCGGTACTTATGTTACATTTAGGCACTCTTTGGTTTAAGATATAAAACCCATTCCATGAATAGGGTGCTACAATTAATATTTCATTAAGATCAAAAGAACAAAACTTGTCTTTTATCAAAATGAAAAACATTCAAATTCTTACAAGAAAATGAAAGACAATTCTGCTTAAAGCAGGTACATTGTAGCAATTACTTAATACAAAACCAAGCCTAAAAGGGATCTATAAATGAAAACCCTACGGCTGAGGCAGCATCCCAAGCTCCTTCCAGACATGTAGTTTCACTTGCCCTTCCTTCAACGTTCTACTGTTGCTTAGGCTCTGCATATTATCACAAATATCAGTGCCACAACCAGTATCCAATACCTTTAAGGACGTTCTACTGTTGCTTAGGCTCTGCATATTATCACAAATATCAGTGCCACAACCAGTATTGAATACCTTTAAGGTAGAACTTGAAGTAATAACATGAATACCTGAGGAAGTAGTCGCATACATCAACTTCAACTCCTCATCATCTTCCATGAATTTAATGCAATCTCTCTTCCAATGCCCTGTCTCCTTACAGTAGCAGCACTTACCAACGTAAGAGGTATCTGACTCGGGCTCAGAAGACACACGCTTGCCATGATTCAAAATCTGGACAACTTTGTCTTCACCCTTGTCAGCATTAGGTTTAGTAAACCTACCCTTCTCATTCATGAGATTGTACAGGGTACTCTTCACGTTTGGCTCAACTGTCTTGAGCATATCATGCAGTTCAGTCAGCGTCTTCGTTAAGCCTTTCTTGATGTAGTTCCTTCTGAACTTATCATAGCTTGACGGCAGTGACTGCAGAATGATCTCAGTTGCCAATTCTTGGCTAACTGGATAATCCAGTTTCCTCAGGTTATCAATGTAACCCATCATTTTACTGACATGAGGACTCACTGGATTATCATTTGGTAGCTTGCAGCTAGTGAGAGACTTAACCAACTGGTATCTCTCCACTCTTACCTGCTCCTGAAATTTCAATTTCAGGCTGCTGATCATCTCTATTGGCGATTCCAAGTTCTCATATTGCTTCCGCAAGTCTGAGTCCATGGTAGCCAATATCAGACCACGCACATCTACCGCATCATTATAATGCTTATTCCAAGCATCATATACTGCATGAGAAGCATTGGACCCGATCCTCACGGGGAGAGCTCTCTCAAGGACATAGTCCTTTCACTACAAGAAATATAGGTATTCATAGCATATGAGGATAGCACGATTTTGGAAAATGCTATTGTAGAAGGTATGCTCGGATGGGTAATATATTACAGCATTAGATGAAAGCTATACAATTATTTCGCTAAATAGAAAACAAAAATTAGATTTGGAGCCCACTTTATGCTATAGAAACTATTAGCGCCAAAATACTTAGGAAAAGTTAGCGCCAATCTTAAAAGTCATTTGTTTTTGTTAATTAGTAACAACACCAAAAAAACAAATTTGAGCAAAAAAAAAAATCAAAGACAGAGATCTCTTGAGACCAACTTCATCTCCGATCTTCTCCTCCACGATCTCATATATAATCTCTACCTCTGCGCCGGTATGGCTGGCCGACTCTCCATACCCTCCTTCCCCTCGCCACCCTCCTCCACATCTCGTACCCAAACCCTAATTTGTTCTTTCAATTTCCTCTTACGGCTCCTCTACGAAAACCCAGATGATGGCCTCCAACACCATCTCCTTGTTATGTCATTCAAGCTCAATCGACCTATCAAATATAGCCGCTGCCGTATACAGTACTCAGCTATGTCACCGGCTCGGAGCATTTCTGTCAGCAGTACCACCATCTTGCCCACTGCCTCATGTCAATGAGCTTCTGATAGCAGTTTCCGATTTTGAAAGAAACCTCGATTCATGGGGCATCAGGTTTGGCATTAGCTTCTTGGAATAAATATACGATGTCACTCTAATTCATTCTTCTTTAACTGTATATTTTATTTTGTTCAGTCCAGTACAGGGTGGTATAGACTCTAGGTTTGGATACATGATATGGAACTCAGGCTACTTGACCGATGCAAAGCAGAAAAGGTACTATCTCTGATCATTTTGGTTTGGTCCTTAAAATAACGAAGCCCTATCATTTGACTGTAATAAGCAAGTGATTGGCTTATTTTGGCAGGTTCCATGGTCTGGTGTAGTAACAAACCACTCAACATCACCGTTTGTTGAGGACATTTACGAGAGGATAAAAGATTATCTTATAGAGTATGAAGTGGTGATTAGTAGATGGCCACAATACACATTGATTTTGGAAAATGTAAGTTATATTTATTCAAGTTTTACAGCTTACTTGATAGTTATCAGGACTAACTTAGCTTCACTTTTTTCATGTGTTTTTTTGATAGACTGCTTCAACTGTGGAGAGAGCCATTGTTAAATCTCTAGAAAGACAATACAATGACATACTGACTCCTTTAAAAGACAGCATTCCAAAGAGGCTAAATATGCATGTTCAGAAGTTGACTAGAAGACAGTCATCAGCTCTCTACTCTGTTCCAACTCAAGTAAGAGTCACCACCGATCATGTTCTACTCACATTGCTTGGGCTTGGTTATAGTCTCGTCTTCAGTGAAGCTCTCTTAGCTCCTGCGATCCCTTCGGTTTCAGCTCGTGCCGGTGGAATCTTCCTCTCGTTGGTGAAATCTCTCTGCGTTGCCTGCGGTAGCAATGTCGGAGACGGAACTGAGCACCGTCTTGGGTCGTGGCTGATGCTCACATGTTTCCAGACTTCTGTGATCTCTTCCTCTATGTTCTTGATGGCCATGGCAGTGAATCCATTGAGTGCTAATCTGGCGTTCAATACGATCAAGCAGACGATTGGATGGACTGATTGGGCTAAAGCTGCGATTGTACCAGGACTTGTGTCATTGATTGTTGTTCCGTTTCTTTTGTATCTTATATATCCACCCACGGTGAAAAGCAGCCCTGATGCCCCCAAGCTGGCTCAGGAGAAGCTAGATAAGATGGGACCTATGTCCAAGAACGAGTTGATTATGGCTGCCACTTTGTTTCTCACGGTAAGTGTGCTTTCTCTGCTTCATGAGCTCTGTTTAGATACTTTAGCTGTTTGTGGTTCATTAGATTGAGGGCTCTGCTTGTGTTTAAACTTGCTTTGAGTTACAATGTTTTGGTTTTGGTGTTGTATTAGACACAAGATTTTCTTTTGTCTTAACAAGTTCTCTCCTTGACACAGGTTGGTCTCTGGATTTTTGGAGCTAAGCTGAGTGTAGATGCTGTGACTGCAACCATTCTTGGATTATCAGTCCTACTTGTGACAGGTGTTGTGACTTGGAAAGAATGCTTAGCTGAGTCAGTGGCATGGGACACTCACATGGTTCGCTGCTCTCGTTGCATTGGAAATAAAAGTTGTTCTTGCATTTTTAACTTATAAAGATTCAACAACATGGTGTGAAATTTCTTGTTAAATGCAACTGGGAACTTTTGTATTATGTTATCTTATTGGGGTGGCTTGAATGCGTCATCCCATTACTTGGATTTGTATTATTTGTTGCATTACATTGATAAGCAGTTGATTCTAATGTTAAGTTTAAGGTTACTACAAATTTGATTCAAAAGAAAAGTAAAACAAATTCAGTTACAAAAAAAAACTTAAATCATTTTGTTAGAAATACTTATGAATAAAAAAAATGAACAAACAAAAAATTCAATTTTAGTTTAAGGTATTCATATAGGGTTAAAGATAGGGTTTATGGGTTTAGGGTATAAATAGGGTTTAGGGTTAAAAAATCTAACTACTATAACCTATCTAAGAAACAAGATTTAAAATTTATAAATAAATTATTAATTTTCAAATTTTTTTTTTGCAAACCCTAATCTCATACACTAACTTAACTTTAACCCTATATTTCGAACCCTAACCATATAAACCGACCATAACTTAAACTTTAGCCCTATACCTCAAACTTAATTTAAACCCTAATCATGAAATGCTATCCAAATATAAATAGGATTTAGGGTTATGATATTAACTATAAACTAATATAAAAGTTAAATTCCTACAAACATTTTTTTAGAGTTTAGGGTATTGGAGGGTTAGGGTTAGACTAAGATAATAAAGGGTAAAAGCTTTGGATTTACACTTACAAAATATATTATCATCATATTGTGGTGAATTTTATGAACTAGATGTTGTAAAATTTAATTTATTATGTAGTTTGTATTTTTATAATGTAATGTCTTTATTTTTATTAAAAACTTTATTTATAAAATTAATATTCAGATTTTAGTTTAGAGCATATATATGATTTAGGGTTTGATATAAAAATATATTAAGTATAAAAAATTAACTTATACCTAAATTTAAATCATAAACCTATAACCCAAAATTCAAATCCTAATTTTATACCCTAAAGTTGAAACCCTAAATTCTAGATTTTTAATCCTAAATATAAATTTTACTTAGTTTTTTGTCAAACAATTTTTAGTTACTAAAAAAGTTTTTAGCCAAATTTAGGCTATGGTTCACTTAAAGCGCCAAAACTTTTGGGGAAAATTTTAGTGTACCCCCAAAACACTTAAAATTTTATTTTTTCCCAGAATCTAAACAAATCTAAAAATCTAAAAATTCCAAAGTCAGAGATTCTGAAAGAGACGAGAAGAGACGACGTTTCTTCCTTTTCATCATCTCCTTCTCTTAGATAAAAAATCACTCTCTTCTCTCAACTCTCTAGGGTTTCGTTCTTCTCCAATTTCCTTCAATGGAAACTGAGATTTAGCCTGTTTCGTGAGACATTCGGAAATCTCATTTAATCTCGGTGACCAGGATGCTTCTGCACAGGAGCTCAGTGAAAGGATGATAACCAGAGAATGGTGTCGGAGAGGTTGAGTCACAGAGTATGAGGTTGACTCAGGTTCGATTTTCTTCAATCAATCGAGTGTATCCCCTTTCTTCTTCTCCGAGATTTGTTTTACTTCTTCACTTGTTCGTGCATGAGATCTCTTGTGGAATCGATTCCCCTTCTAGCTCGTGTTAGAAAGTACAAAACTGTGACAAGGTGGTGAAAACAGGATGTGTAGCTTTAGTTATGTGTCTGAGCACTGGTATTTTCAGTCGCAATGTCTTCTTGCTCAATGACTTATTGGTGTATGGTTTTCCAAGTATTTAGGTTGAGGAGATTGAAAGCCCTGATTTATGAGACCGAAAGAAGATATTCTTAAGCTTACCAGGTGCTTTTCAATGCACATCATCCACATAAACCATTCAACAAACCTTGCTGAAGGTCCTTACTGTGCCAACTTCTGCTTGGTTAAGTTCCTTTGCTCACTGATGTCTAGCCTCCATCTCTAATGTTTCTCTTCTTACTCTATAAACTGCAGGTCTAAGTTTACAGCTTTGGAGTCATACTTGATGCACATTTCACACCTCTCGGATGGCCGCTGAAATCGTCAACTCAAAATCAAGCCGTCCTTAACACTTATAGCAGCAGAGGAAGTGATGAGTTGACGATAGGATGATTCTGTATGTTTTTGTTGATAAGTTATAAAGCTCGCTAAGTTAGCAGAGATTGATTTTAAACTGTGTGACACTTAAGTTTCTCTTTTTTTTTGTATGTTACAGGGAAAAAGTATCCAAGACCCAATAACAAATGCAACTTACTGCGTTTATAGCTCTGATGTAGCCACTGATTATTTAGTTGGAGCTTTCCTTTTCCTCCTCTCAAGTGAATCATTGCTTATGGGTGTGACCAAATGCATGTGCTTTGGTTGATCTTTAGCCCCAGGAAGTGACCATTAGCTTCAATTCAAAACAATCATCATGGACCAAACCGACTTTTGTTTCCTAGTTGCTGCTGTTTTCTTTGTCCATTTTCAGCGACCTGTTGAGGTTAGTCCAGTTAAATCCCGCCTAGTAAATCTGATAGCCACTTATGTTGTTTACACATTCACTTGATGAACGTACTCAGGTGATTGCGTTTAGTGATGAGGAAGGTGTGAGATTTCAGTCTACTTTCCTAGGCAGTGCTGCTTTGGCTGGTATCATGCCAGTTTCTCGGTTAGAGGTTACTGATAAAAGGTATTTACTCGAGAATCTTATCTTCTTCTCTCTCTGTAGATTGAGTATACGTACTCACCTTTTCCATTTCGCTCAGTGGTATTACTGTGCAAGATGCTTTAAAAGACAACTCCATAGACATAACAGAGGAAAATCTTATGCAGCTCAAGTATGATCCTGCATCTGTTTGGGGATATGTAGAGGTAATAAGCACACTTACTCTCCTTTCATCTCACAAACCAATTTAGTTTATTTATATGATGTAGAACTGAGCTTATTGTCCATCAGTGAAGCACATATTCTCAGTCTAATGAGGCTGGTTTTGCTCCTCAAGAATGGTATTTTGATTGTTGACTATTTTTTTCTATAGGTTCACATTGAGCAGAGGCCTGTGCTTGAATGGGTTGGTTATCCTCTAGGAGTAGTCAAAGGAATTGCAGGACAGACGAGACTCAAGGTAACGTATTCATAACTGTTTTAAAATCTTTGGGAAGGCTATTTGAAACCCAAATGGACAGAATTCTACAGGTTACTGTAAAAGGCACTCAAGGACACGCTGGAACAGTCCCAATGTCACTGCGTCAAAACAATCATCATGGCAAGGATGGAGCTTCAATAGCAAAACGTCTCTCTATTTCTATTACTTCTACAAAGGAGGAGGTTCAAGATGATGCTACAGGTTTGCTTGATTACCTATAATATCTCTGCCTTTTTTGGTTTAAACTCTTAACTGTTTCTTGCTTCTCTTGCAGGAACTGCTTTAATGTCTAAGTCTAAAGTCATTGAGCTTTATCAAAGGTAACGTTTTTTCTCCTTTGCCTTGCAAAAGTGAGCTTCGAAGTTTGGTCTCTGATATAACGCTAAAAGTATGTAGTCGTGGAAAGTTTATAAGTGTATATACACAAGCTTTATTTGTTGTTTGGCCAAAGAACTCCAAAAGGTGGCTCATCTCATGCATGCCATTTCATTTTTAGAACTCTTAATTGATCAAAACACTATCTTGTTGCCATATTACCTTAGTTTGATGTGTTAAGAAAAAGGTGGTTCTTCTTCTTCAAATGCAGGGAAGCAATATTCAACCATTGTGGGGAATGGCTCAGCTTTTCTTGCATCCTCGTTACATGCACGGAGGAGCAACGAGCTCTGAGGTTGGAGTATATACCTATGTTGCTGCGCAGGTGAAGAAGGCCATGGAGGTGATACATTATAAACCAAGTGGAAGAAACTCTAAATTTGAAGAAATGATAGGAACAATGTTAGAAATATGTTAGAAATTTCTTGATATGTATCTTTTATTATGTTCATGTAAAACATATTTTAAGTTATTAATTAAAAAATCAAATTTTGAATATAATTTTTTTTATTTAAATTTAATTCATTTTTAAATAATATTTTATAAATAATTTAAAACAATATTATATAATAAATATAGCAAAAAATAAAAGTGTTCATAAGATATACAACAGCCATAAAAACTGGCCATTATAAATAATAATACAACAATTATAAAACGCTAATATAAAATATAATATAACCCTAAAATACTGCCACCACAATATTTATTATTGCACGAATAATATGCTACATTAATCTATAAAATGGCGATAAACCAATGCTACTAAAAACTATATAATCACATCAAAATTAGCGCTATCGTAGACTGATATATGATGGCATGTCAAATTAGTGCTATCATAGATGGCTGACCTAAGATGGCAGCGGCAAACATAGCGTTTATGGAAACGCTATCATAGACATATGATAGCGTTTTCGTGGTGCTATCAATACCCATATTTCTTGTAGTGTTTCTCTCCTGTCTGAGGACTAGCCTCAGGTTCCGCGACCAAGTCAAGAAATTTGATCCGTTCAGCTTGTCCATCTTAAGGACAGACCGGATCGAGAAAGTGTTTTGATTGTTTGTGCTAGTCATAACTGAAAATTAAGATAAAAGGATTTTAGTTAATATGTTCAATATGATTAATCTCGTATTAAATTTAATATGATTAATCACGCATTATATTCAATAACATAAGTTACCCTCAATAGAATATAATGATTCCAAGATCCACATATAACTAAGATCAAAGTGGGCCACTGGCCATCACCCAACCTTAGCTTATATCGGTAAGCCCTATATCGGCTAATTATATCCGTGATATAACTCTTGGTTGTGAATCTGGGCCCGAGGCCCAATCCACTCTGATGTCTCAAGGCCCGGGACTCCCGATGGCCTAGTCAAGAAAACCAGACTATACAGTCATGTAATCATTAATGTCTGGGACTCCCAATGACATTTATGAATCACAAACCGTCTTATCCACGCAAAAGCAGACACCCTCACACTGTAAGGCCATGAATACAATTGAATGGGCTTCGACAGCTGACATAGAATGGACAAGACATCCAACGCTTGATATTATTTGAGGTTCGTAGGTTTATTTAAAAATTCATTCCCAAAATAGAAGATTACTATTTCGGGAAACTTTCCATTTTTGGAAACCTACTATTTTTGAAACTTTCTAAAATTGGAAACTTTCTAACTTTAGAAATTTCTTAAAATCCGAATCATGCAAATCTAGAAACTTCTATAAATTAAGAAACTTTCTAATTTCAAAATATCGGAAACTTTAATTTAAAATCGATTTATATTCTTTATAAAATAAATTTTAAATTAAATCTGAAGAAAGACTCAAATAATTGGCCCAATCGTTTTAACTTCTTAGCCCGAGGCCGAAGAATTGGTCTATGTCCGAGACATAACCCGATCGTCCAATTAGATGACATAACCGGTCTGGTTCATTAAAATTGGTCTAACCAAAATTAATTACTACGACGACCACAATTGTCAACCGGTTATTTACTAAACCGGATTTTCTCAATTTATTTGGTCCAACCAAATCAAATTAGAAAATCCTGGTTTAGGCACTAAATCCAATAATTCTTTCGACATTGGATTTCTTGTCCCGGTTTAACCAGACTTAATAAAATTATTAAATCTGTTTATTAAACCAGGACGAATTAATTTTAATCAAAATATTAAACCGAGCCTTAAACCAACCATGTCGATCGATGAACCAACCGTGTCGATCGATCCATCAACCGCATCGGTCGATGCTCTTAGCATCGATCCTGCATCGATCGTGCATCGATCCTGTATCGATCGATGCTCTCACGCATGCACGGAACCGAGCCAAAACCCTAACCGTGTCGATCGACGCACCAACCGCATCTGTCGATGCACCAACATCGAACCTGCATCGATCCTGCATCGATCGATGCTTTCACGCGTTAACAGGGTTATCCAATAGACTGTATCGACCGATCCATGCGATCGTATCGATCGATCCATGCGATCTCCGATTGTATCGACCGATCCATGCGATCGTATCGATCGATCCATGCGATTCTGGCCGATTCTCATTCTCTCGGATTCGATCGCATATCAAATCATATAGCTTGATCATGCGATTTTTTCATATGTTTAGGTTTCAATTCTTGTTGCTTAAGTGATTTCTCTTATCAGTAGTTGATTCAAAACACTTCTTAAACAAGAAAACAATCCTAAACTTGAATCTAAACAAGAAAAACCAGAACCAATAGCTCTGATACCACTGAAGGAATGTCTAGATTAATCCTGATTCAATTCTCTGATTCAGATTATCCTAAACATGCGGATCTAGGTTCTTCTCGAATAGAAACATAAGTAGATCTCACCTTATACCTGTTTATTGCAGCGGAAAGGGATGGTATGTCAGAGATCAAAGAGCCACCGAGAGATAACTCCTCCAGAGGTTCACACACGCACACCGAGCAGGAAGAGGCTGCTAGACCAGGAGGAAATCGGCGCAGAGAGAGAGAGGAGGCTCGCGGCTAGGGCTTATTTTCGACCTGAACTCGTCTTAAGTTTATATAACTCGTTCAGTTCGTTTTGGGCCATTTGGCCCAAAGGCCAATTAACTCCGAGGCGTTCGCGCACTGTGTCGATCGACACTCCTTGTGTATCGATCGACACACAGTGGCCAAACCCAATTATTCTCTCTAAGTACAGTAAATGCCTAGCACTTTTACCGTACTTCTGCTACACCGTTCCTACACATTTTCCTGTTAGCTTAGGCGTGTGACCCATATGGGATCATATAATAAAGGCAATAAGTCCAAGACTTATAGATCATGAGCGGACTCTAGCAAGCCATCATGACCCCCAGTATTATATGACTTATGTCTGATCATTGACATACTCTTACTTTCTAGAGACAGTACCGAGATTACTGGACACAATTCCAACAGAAACTAGACCCTTAAGGATCTTGGACCGGCTGGAAAAGGCCACCAGGAAGAAGGTAATTCAGATGGTCAAGGTGGAATGGATTTGCAACGGAGTTAAGGAAATCACTTGGGAAACCGAGGCCCGGATGAAGGCCGATTACCCAGAGTGGTTTGAGGAGTTTACAAGAGACGAACTTCTTGGAGCGGATTCGGGGACGAATCCATTTCAAGGGGGGGAGAACTTGTAACATCCCCGAACCGGCCTACGGGCCATTGAGCGTCCATAGAACCAGAAACACCAAACTTAAGCTCAGCTGGAATGGAGCTTAACCAAGTGGGAATCAGCTGGATGAAGTGTGGCCAGCTCAGCTCAGCTCAAGGTAGCTTAGCTGGAGTGTCTTGGAGTGTGAATCAGCTGATCAGCTAGTGACACTAGCTGATCTAGCGCCCCATAAGCGAATGGGCACAAGGCCACTCGTGGCCATTCGCTAGCCAAAAGGCAGCCCTTGGCTTGGGCGGTTTCTAGGCGATTTTCAGCCTATAAATAGAAGGCTTGGGGGTCAATTTTCGCACACAAGTTCACAAGGGGAAAACCCAGATTTTTCTAAAGGCAAAGGCCAAGAAAAACCGAGTGAAATACTAGAGAGAGAAAGGCGTTCGTGTCCGGTTTTCTAGAGGGAGAGTCGGCGATTGTTCAAGGGTTTTGGTGGGTGAATTGGAGCGGCTTAAGGAGGAATTATGGCGGGAGAATCAAGCCGTAATCCGGGCAAGTCCACCACGACCACAAAGGTTAGACCGTGACCATCTCTTCTCTCGGCCTTGGGTCAAACCGTGGCCTATGGTCGGTTAAGTTGTGGCCGGATAACATCCTTCTTCTACTCCTTCTTCTGGAACTAGGACCGGTTTAGACAACACGGTTTTAGTGTCGGCTTGGTTGAACATTCAAGCGATCGGCCGAAGGCCATGATCGCGGTTCGAACGGTTGGGTCGTGTACCGCGGACGCTAAAGGTTGTTGGGTTCATACGCGGTTGATCGGACGGTTGTGGGAAGAGCAACCGGGTCATGGGATGGTCGGACGGCTTATCGGGATTAGATAGCCGGACCATAAACCGCAGGATGGACTGACCGGCGTTGAACGGTCTGGAAGTGATCGGCGTACACGGTCGTACCGTAAACCGCTATCGGATGGTCGGGATAGTCGCGGACCAGACACCGCGGTAACGGATCGATGGTAACCGTCCGCGGAACCATCGCGTCTGTTCGCGGTGAACAGTCGCGACCCTACGTACTGACGGGTGCCTTATCGCGGGACGCTAGCCGGACGTGTGTTTCGTCCGTACGGATGATCGTACGCCACGGACTGGTCGGCTCGGGATGATGCGCGCATGATCGGGACTGACGGGCGGACTGACGCGAAAACGCTATACGCGATGTCGTCGACACGGACATCCGCACGGTCCTTACGGACGGACGTGCGTACGTACCGGACGAACATCCGTATGGATCGCGGCATATGGTCGGACGCGGCTTGACGCGCATCGCGCATGTACCGATCCGTTCCTTCGGATGGACGTACTGCCGAGGCGTTGATCGCGGTACACGGCTTGACGCGCATCGCGCATGTACCGATCCGTCCATCCAGATGGACGTGCTGCCGAGGCGCTGAATCGTGGTACACGGACTGACGCGCGCGGTCAGGGATCGCGGTTTTAACCGCGGATCCAGAACGGTCGTGACGCGGTCCAATTATGGAAACTTAGCCGATTAGAATGGAATTAGAATGGTTTAGGGTTTTCATGTTGCATTGGGTTATTGAGCATATAGAATTGTATAATGCTAAGTTGATGGTTATACTCTTCATACTTATGTTGTTTTGTTGCATTTCAGGACATACGGACGATCATAAGGATGATCGATCCTAGGAGCGGACCGAGACGGGACGAGTGGTGTGTGTGTAGAGATAGACTTGTTTAGGACCGAATACTGTATTAGCATAATGCACTTGACTCACATTGTATTTGGTACCTTGGTTTGATTAATAAAAGTCTATTTCTGTCTTATGATAACTCGTTTGCCTTAGAATAGAATGAACGGAATTGGTTGAATGGAAATGAACTTAAGCCTGAATTTGACTAAGTATAGAATAAATGGGCTTGAGGTTGACAACGAACCTCAAGTCGGGATACTTAGAGAATGGAACGGCCGTTCCGGCCGTAGTGTCGGGATGGGGTGTTTCACAACCAACCAATCTTCATAAGGCTCTTCCTCAACTCTCACAACTTCTCCTACTCCTTCATTGTTTCCATTGGTTGAATGACCCATAATTATCTCATCTTCATCCTCATCTTCATACCTTATCACAAGGTCTTCACCAACAGTGCAACCAAGAAGCATTTTGTATTCTTTGATAGTCTCTTCAGCTTCTTTCAAGAACTCATCTTGGACTTGAGCATTCTCCTCATGTGTTGGCTCAACAATACTTGCATCTTGAGGCAAATGAGCAAAATCAGTGTTGATCATCCTTAAGCTCTCATTATACCTCTCTTGTCCTTCCAATGCTATCTTTGCCAAGTTGAGAAGCTCATCATCACATGATTGGGAGGAGTAAGTTTCTTCAAGCTCATGCTCCATGCTCCAAGATTGGTATCCATCACCATATCCATATTGGTACTCATGAGAAGAGTACTCATTTGGAAGATCACCTTGATAAGTTGATGTGCTTTCAAAACCATGATGACTTGTAGGGTCCCAAGCCATCTCTCTTTCTTGAGCTTCTGGCATAGCCCTCAACATTGAAGCTATCTCTGAAGCCATCCTCTCTTCCTTGTGATTTGTACCTTGCAAAAAGAACAAACACTTGAAAGAAAGTTAGTAACCACACAAACTAAAACAAATAAAAGCTTAGTCTAAAGTAGAATCTAAATCCTAATGGCTATTGATACACCTCCCTGGCAACGGCGCCAAATTGATGATAAACTTTTATGTAATGATCTAGATCAATTCCTCAAGTCTACTCATGTCATTATAGTACTTAAGGTATCAATCCAGGGAGGCAAGAAGAACAACCAATCAAGAATGCAAGAAACTACTCAAGCTAAGCAAATCAAATAAAAGGGGTTTATCTAACAACCTAAACAATCTAGAAAGGAAATAAAGCAAGAAAGAAACAAAGCAAAACACTAAACAAGAAGCAAATAAGATAAAAGAGGGTCCTAGGATGAGGCTATGGAGACTAGGTGGTTTAGAGACAATCAATGATGCTTCAATCAATCAAACAATGCTAAACAAGGCTATTGATCATAATTAAGCTAATCATATTCTCATGTTCATAACTCCTATGCTAATCATGCATTCATTCAATTCTCATTTGTAAATTACAAGATAAGCATGCATTAATATCCATCAAATACCTTTTAACAAAGCTAATCCTTAAGCTAAGAACACTAATCAATAGACTAATCCAATCTCTTGGCACTAATCCCTTTGTCGAATCCTTAATCAAGATCAAATTATCATTTGTGATTAAGAGGCAAACAAGCAATCATATCAAGTTTTCATTACCAATAATCACCTTAGACAACTAATCTCTTAGGCTAAGAATGAAAATCCGTCTTCAAACTCATCAATATGATCCATGGGCAGCTCATTTGGGAAACCATGGAAAGGATTCTGCCTCAGAATAGAGTAGTAGACAGTTTTGATCTCGAAGTCATTCCTCTCAAAACCAGGAGGTACAATTGCTGACCGGTTAGCATGGAACTCATCCTGACGGTTGTAGTCAGCAAGGGTCCTCTCAGCAGCAGGAGGATTAATCATCCGCATCTGACCTTGACCTTCAGGCTGTACAGGATCAGGGATTACATGTCCCTCAACATCAATCCTTTGCCCCTCATTGTTGTACGGGTTGTTCTGTCGGTCTCTCAGAACTCCCTGAGCATCAAGTATCAAAATCAAGCGGTTGTTATTCATCCTTGTCATTTGACCCTTTCTGTTCGTTCTCTCTAGTTTCACAAGCTCCTCAAGTCTGAGATTCACTAGATCGGCGTTCGGATTACTTCTGGTCTCACGCTTCTGCATAAACCGTCGGTAGTCGCATTGTGTCGATCAATGCAAAGATATGCAACGATCGTTTCAAACTCGGGATCGCCTTGTGTCGATCGATTGAACAGATGCGTCGATCGATGCTAAGCGATATCAGACCTGCGAAGACAGAAAAACAGAGAAAAATTAGTAACAAAACAAAAAAAAAGAAAATCCTAGTCTAAACTTTAAATTCAAATCTATCGAGGACTCAAAAGACTCCCCGGGAACGACGCCAAAAACTTGATACGATCAGGTTTTAATCCCTAGATAGGGTATCGAATCCACAAAGACTCTACATTCTTGCGATAGATTGTAGAACGTCAGGTTAAGCTAGGAAGCAGTAGTGAAAGCAGTAAATCAGAACAATAAAGCAGAGTAAATGGTCGTAAATCAAGAAGGCAAAGCGTTAAGTTTAAGGAGTTCTCAGGAAGTCAGAAACATAAGCTAATCAATCAATTGAGATCTAATTAGGAACTGTTCTAGAACTAGAATCACATAATTATAACAGACCAACTTTCGTTGCGAATATTATCTATGTCTAACAACCTAGCAAGCCAACTTTCGTTGCGAATCCTAGAGTTCTAAACAAGCATTAATCTTAAGTTCTTTCGTTCACAATTATCCTAAGCCAAATTTCTTTGCGAATAGTTAAATTGCTCATCTAGGTTCTTTCTAGTTAATTAACCAACTGTCGTTGCGGAAATCAACCTAACATCATAAATTTGGGTAGCTAATTCAGATTAAGCAGTAAGAACAACCCTAGATGAAGAACTAACAGATATGAATCCCTACGATAGATTAACCTATAATTCCATGAAATCCCGTGTGAGAATCCCTAAACCTAACTGGTAAACTACTCAGACATGATCATCGAAACATAAGACATCATGAATAGAAAACCAAATATCATAAAATAGAATAAAGAACTGGGGTTCAAAATCTCTTCTCTCTCGAGTACAAGATCAGCCCCTAACTCTCTCAAAGTAAAATAATGCGTATGAAAAGCGTCTAAAGCGTAGCCTAAACAAGTGGATAAAAACCCTAATATAATGATCTAAACTCGGCTGGGGCTTCTTTGTAATTATAAAAAACTTCTGGGCAAAAGTGCAAATTCCAAATTCTTCATTATACGCTCTCGAGAAAAGTCCATCACGCATGTGCATCGATCGACACCCAAGGTGTGTCGATCGACACATCTCTCAAATATCGACAGTGAACTCATATCTCGGGTAATTGCTCCCAAATGCTCCAAAATGCGCCATAATGTCCAAATACGCTCCAAACGTACCTAGACCTGAAAACATACTAAAAGACTCCAAAACATAATAAAAGACTCGATAAATAAGACATATACCATGGCTAAAACCCCTAAAATCCATGGTATATCACGCATCCAGCCATTACCGAAGAAGCTGAGCTACCGTCGATCGCCTCCGAACTCCGTTCACTGATGAGCCACCTTTCTCGACCTCCTTTTGTCATTTCTTTCGATTCTTCTTTCGGGTTAAGTGATCCCTATCCTCCATCGATTATTCTCTTTTTCTTGTTCTTCTCTCGTGTTTTGATCTATTGTGGTGCCATATATTAGATATAATCTCGTTTCTTAGATTTTTTCATCCTTTCGAGTGCAAATATAAGATGGGATCTATTCCAGACGTCAAATTTAAACGCGTTTTCCGGTGAACCGTAAGGATCCTCAAAATGCTCAATATGTTGTTGGATATATTTCAGTCTCCTCTTTCCAGAAAGATACCGGCTATCCTTTGGGTATAGACGCTTGTCCTAACGCCGTTATTTTTGTTTCGTCGAGATCGGGGTGTTACAATTGGCATCAGAGCCTGGGTTAAGGTCCCTCGGTCATGCTCAGAGGGATCAGCTTTTGCCATTTTTGAAAACCATATTTACTTTTCTAAAAGTGTTCGCGAAAGTTTAAAAGGATCCTGATAAAGCTTTGTTTTGGTACAAAAATCCGCACCCGGATTTGGGCCGATAAGGCCCAATGGCCTTATATCATAAACATGTCTAAAATAAAGACATTACTCCGGCCCAAACCAAAGCCCATCATATCTCCGCCTTATAAACTAGAAGGACGTGCCTGATATTTAAGTCACCCGTTGAGCTGGTTTAGTCAAATTATTCACTCCGAGATCATCTCAATAGTCCGGAGATCACGGAGGTAGTTCCAACAAGAGGATTACAAGATATACGGATGGAAATCTTGTCACGAAGGCTATAAAGAAGTTCAATGGCTTAAACTTAAGAACCTTCTTTTCTCCCATAATTTTACACTAAAACAGCTCTACGAGCTCACTGTAAACTCTCTCATAAGATCGCAATTATAATCATTCTTTCATCAATACAAGATAATTATGAAACCCATTGTTTGTTTTAGATAGTTCTTTGAAACATCAAGTGATCTTGGGAGGTTCTAGCCCTATGAAACTCCCATTTCCAAATCATAAATCTCTGTGGATTTTCAGATCCACATTTTGGCGCCGTCTATGGGGACGATCATAGTATCCTTTACCAGAAAGATCCGATAAATCATCTTGAAAAACGAATGGGTGCTGAAGAAACATAACTCAGGAAAGCTGGCTCGAAACGACCAGTCACAACAGATCCTGTGCAGTTGACCCCACCGGTCGACGTTCCCACAAGTACAAAATTTGACAAGATCTAGAAACGTGACTCTGCCCTCAAGCGTTGTCGCAGATTCAGTTCTACCGCGATCTAGTACCACAGATGGAGATAACCTCCCCAACAGGAGAGCCTCCGTCACTGATCGCACAAACCCTCAAGTCTGAATAAGATCCGATGAAAACCCGACTTGTCAGGCACGACCTTGATCCTCATGCTTGTTTCTCCACAAGTCATAGCGCCTACAAGGTCTAGTCTTAACGATATGTCCGAGATCCAACACATGCTCTCATACCAGTGACGCCATAGTTGAGCCATCGACAACAATACAAGATCGATTGGAGTCCGTGAGTGTGGGATTGAAGAAACTATGTGAATCGGAGGCCCAATCGATAGCGTGTATGTCCACCAGGGAAGATCATCTCAGTACAATGCTGTCGATAGTGGAGAAGATGGATTCTCGTGCAAAAATCGGTAGCTTCAGATCACACCATACACATGCGGCATCACATTCACTAATTCAGGTACAAGATTCTGTTCTAGAACAAAATCTGGGTGAATATTCATTAGGCTATCGATCTGATGGGTTGAATGTTAAGAATCATGATAGTATGCTCCAAAGTTCTGAAACGCCTATGTTTGATGGGAATAATATGGATGACTGGATTGAGAAAGTGGAAATGTTCTTTAGTTTTATGATGTGTGGAGAGGAAACGAAGCTCGATCTCGTTTGCTTCTGCTTAGAAGGTAAGGCGTTAAAATGGTTCAGACAAGTGATACACAAAAGGAAATTCAAGGATTGGACTGACTTTAAGCATAACTTATTGGTGCGATTTGGTTCAGTCAAGATTTTTCACACACCGGAAGTGAATCAGAAAGAATTGAGTCATGTGTCTGTTCAACATGCATAAGTAAAGCTTAAGAAGGATTCACTTGTTGTTATTGATTATGAATCAAAGATGGGAGATGAAATAGAATCCATAGAATGTATCGAGAAGGGTTTGTTTCTGACGCATGAATCGGTGCGTAGCATGAATCTAGAGCAGAAATCGGGACAGCAAATATGTTTGCCATCATCAATTCAGAAAACCATGAAGATTCAACAACATGCATCGAGCCAGAACATGGTTGTGGGACAGAAGAAGGATTTATGATTGATGAAGACAATGAATTAGACGAAAACTGTTACACATGAAGAGTTTCAAGGCATTACTATGATCTATGAGATTGCAGTCATACTGGAACCTGTGTTGACGACATCTCCAGATGGTGTTTTACAACCACAGCAAATGGAACACTCAGACTATGAGCAGATTCTTGATCCACCTTTTGTTTGTGACACTGAAAAAGGCATCAAGTGTCGACACATTCTGATCTTGGCAGTGAGGTGTTTTTTGCTCAGACACAAGACCAATCACACATTTCACATGTCCTAATGATGAAGGTTTTGCCTCAGCCAGCAACAGAAGTCACTGACAAGAAAAGTATGTACAACTTGTCAGCTGAATGACTTATCAGTTTAACAAGTAAGAAGATGCAGAGACAATGCGTCAAAACTTGGAGATTCAAGTTCAAAAATAGGAATATGTGTCAGAGTGGTATGAGCCAAAAGTTTGTGTTCACAGAGAAGCTACGCTTTCAGAAGTTACGAGACGTAAATGCTGCTTACATATATCTATCCATGTGCAACGATTCAGTGAGGCTACCTTACTAACTTCAGAACAACAACAATTTGAACAGAAAAAGAAGTGTTGCAAGTCTTGACATTTCAAATACAAACCTGAGATACTGGATATGCCTCACCGTGCTAACTTCAGAACAACAATAGTTTGAACAGAAAAAGAAGTATTGCAAGTCATGGAATTTCAAATACGAACCTGAGATACTGGATATGAAGAGACAACATAATCAAGTTCTGAGTATGAAAGTGCAGGGGACATGGTTAACGTTGTGTCTATCTCAGTTCCATTGTCTGTGGGTAGGGCTTGAAGGGTTGGCAACATTTTGCAGACTTATCACTCGAAGTGCGTATAAGGAGCTGGCGGGAATGTCTCAATGTGTGCATTTAGCTACAGATTATTTGATGCTTAGCGAGGGATTTTTTTTACAGAACCTGTAATTTGAACTTCTCTATATCCTTTCATGACCTGTTCTGATGGGAAAGTTTTTGTTAATGGCACAACTCAGTTTCCTATTACATGCACACTTTCCGGGTTCAGAATTGGGTTCACTCTGTTATGGGACCAACTTCACCAATACTCCATTGTTATCATCATTGTAGCAGCTGCAAAGGTGAAGAAAACACATGTGGTAATCACTGACAGGAAGTTGCTTGATCTGTACAATGTTAGGTACTGGAGGATGATGAGACAACCATGTATCGCAAGGATGATGTGCAAATGGATAATATCTGCTCATTTGGGTATCAATACATTGTGGAAGGCATTTGGGTCTTGGCATGAGAGATATTTCCTCATCTTCCCCCGCTCAAGCTTGAGGACAAGCTTGTTTTTAAGGGAAGGAGAATACAAGGGATATATGTCTTGCTTGTTGATAATGGATATGTTGCTTTGGCTGTTATCACCAGTTTGGAAGACGGATGTTCTCGTGAAGCATCTGAGAAAACAAAGGAAGAAACAAAACTGATTGTTCAGTGCTTATTACAAGATTTTCAACAACTTACACATACTCAAACGGAGAAAGGAAATCTGCTGTTTCAAGAGAAAGTTTATACAGTGATGGATCATCAATGGAGTACAGAAATAGAGATTTTATTTATTCATATCAAGATAACTCTATTACAGGTACAAGTACAACAAATTGAGAAAATGAGAAAATCTTGGATGTTTAAGTATAAAGGGATACAAGGAGTATTCAGATGCTAAATTTAGCCAAACGAAGGTTGTATAGGTGTTGTAACAGAACAGAAGAGTCGAGAATGAGTGAAGTATGGTTAAGCTGGATCTTGATTTATCACATATGCACCAATAATTTATTTCCTTCCAAGCTTGTGGGCAAGCTTGTTTTCGTTGGGAGGAGTATTGATAGACAACGTTTATCTTCTATTGACGGGGCAAGCTGACGTGGAGAACATAATGGAGCAAAGAAGTGAAGTATAAGAATCACACTCGAATGAAGATGAGAGGCATGCGATTTATGTTGAATGTATGAGAAAGCGTCATGAGCTTGCCATGAGATCATCAGTCAAGATCGACATGAGATCTTGATCTTGTTCTTTGTAATTCGCATTTCAAACATCAATAAAGAGTAACGGATTAGCTAAGTCTATCATAACTCTGCAAATCCTGTTCAGTTCATTCGAAGTAGACATGTTTTAACGAAGTTTTGCTGATGTATGAGTTGTTGTTTTGTTAGGGTACTGATAGCTCTCATGAATCTACAGACGCAATAGAAGCTGCAAAGTCATTAGCTTCGTCAAGTGGTGCTGTAGTTGCAGTTTATTTAAGGAACTGTTGATTATGTTTACTAGCCCTGGGCAAAAAAAACCGGAATCGAAGAACCGAACCGGAACCGACCAAATTTTCGGTTCTGGTTCCGGTTCCGGTTCCAACCAAAATATCCGATGGGTCTTAAATTTTTAGAACCGAAATACCCGGAACCGAATGGTTCTTACCCGAGAACCGAAACAAAGAACTGAAAACCCGAAAATATATACTATAGGTTTTTCTTGGGCTTAACCCGTTAATAATATGGACCATTTATTAATCAGAGCCCAACTGATGTATTGATGTAGGAGCAAGAAGTGCTATTTATAACAAAGGATTACACTAAACTCTTCCTCTTGTACACGATGTGGGACTTTTTCTCCTTTCATTTTTCCATTTTCTAGATGACATGTATATACAGCTTTTTACCTTTTTAATACTTTTTTATTTGTTTTTTAATTAATAATAATATAAATATATTTACAATATGCTATTCACTCATAAATGAAAATATATATTAGAGGTATAAGTGTATTTTCATTCATTTGCATTGTAGATTTGTCATTGATTTAACTTCTTTGTTGTTCTGGTTGCATAACTTAATTTTTCATAGTTGTTTCGTGATAAATAATGGATATTTAAAATTCTTTTTAAAAATTAAAAAAAAAAATTATGGGTACCCGGAACCGAACCGAAATTTACCGGTTCTTACCCGAAACCGAACCGAAAAATTGAAAGTACCCATTGGATCCTAAATTTCCAGAACCGAAATACCCGAAACCGAACCGAATACGGTTCGTACCCGGAACCGAACCGAATACCCTAATGCCCATGCCTAATGTTTACAGATGGAAAACAGGTTGTTGGTGTCCACAACGGGACAAATATGATGCAAAAGATCACTGCAACTGGATGTTCTCCAGCTGGTCTGATTACAGCATTTCTTGCTATCGATTCATTACATGCACTGGAAGCTACGGTTTTCCCTATGTCTGTCTTTGGCATCGCAGGTGAGTTGGGTGAAGAGATGGCGAACGGTCCAGCTTAATTGAGAATGCATTTGCATAGATGAAACCATTGTGCTTAGCCGTGCCAATATCACTAGGTTGAGTTGATGTACAAGAATCATCTTCTTGGAATAAAGATTTATACTTTCAACATCTTAAATTTCAGGACTTTGTGATTTGCTTTCAATCAATAACTGTTACATACAACAACAAAAAAAAGAACATTCACACACACACAAGCACAAATTTCAAATCTGTAGGTAAGGCTCCTTTTATGTTTTATTTAATACTTAAGATGGACAATGATCCTCAGCAAAGACTCTGCCCCGTCCACAAAATGCTGACCCGATGGAATCAAAGGCCTGACCTCTGCAAACCCACAAGCGTTCTTGAACTTACCTGTTCCTCCAGTCACTGACAGATGCGACATGGCGCTTCCGATCCTATAAATTCCATAGAAGTTGAGGTTATCATTGTATTCTCCACCTTCAAGCATAGCTGTGAAAGCCATCATCTGTGTGCTTCCATCTCCAGAACTTGCAACATAAACTCCTTGAGCCTTACCAAGCGGCTGCGAACCCAAGTCAGGACCAGATGTGAGTATGTCATCGATCACCGTGATTGTACCAAACCCGAGACTCAGACCATCAGGACCCAACTGAGTCTGGATTCCGTTGAGGTTCTGACCAGAGTAAGCTGTACCAGACAAGCCTGTCCCGAGAGGTACACCGTTGACACCGTTAACCGTTGGGAGGGCACCGTTTGCATTGGGTATGGCTATACCGTTTTCGGGAGGAGTGAAACCAATCTGCTTAGCGAAAGGAACTTGACCATTGTAAATGTTCCCGAGCAAACCCGTGATGGGCCTCGCCGTGGGACTGCTTCCTCCAAGTAAATCGTGCATGTAGAGTTCGAAAATGGGGTCTTCAAGTGCTGCTGCAAAAACAGAAACTGTGAACAAGATTGCTGTTAGAAGCAAGAATGGTGATTGCTTAATCTTCATGATGGAGAATGTTTAGGTGTTTTTCTCTTCTTCTAAGAAAAAAAAAGATTGTTTGATGAATTTATGAGATGTGGGCAAATGCTGTATAAATAGAAAGGTGCTGATTGTGTAGTTGTTGCGAGTGATGATTTTTGTGTAGTTGTTGAATTGGGTTCTTTATAGTTGTGTTAAATTTTTTTGTTAAAATCCAACAAAAGAAACGTCAGAGAATGATAATACTATATACAATGCAACCTCTTTATTTTAGTGGGTGCAAATATTAGACTAGTTGTAGCTTAAATTTAGTGGTTTAGGTTGAATGATTAGGAATAGGATTAGTCATGGTTCAGTGCAAGAACATGAGAAGAAAAAAAAAAAATTAAAACATTACTAAAATAGAGAAAGTCGAGACCTTTTTATATCCTATAGTTTATTTTATATAGAAATGTAAATTAATAAACGGATATAGTTTGTGCGCAGAGCACGAGGATTTGAGCTCATGCCATAAGCAATGTCTTGAGAGATACCCACCAATGTCTTGAGCCAATCTTCGTGCAGACTTGAAAACTCAGACCTTAGCTCACACTCGACTTGAAGTTTTCCCCCAATAGATCTCTTCATGGCTTGAGACGCAACCAATGCTGTTTCAACCACATAGACTTGGTATTCCAGCAATGAGGGCACTTGAAGTCTGTAGCTCTCAGGACAAGCCTCATTAGTAAGACGCTACAAGACAATTAAGGCCCTGTTCGTTTTGCAGTCGCTATCAACCAGCGACAGTCGATGTATCACCACACAGTCGCCGTTAAAGTCAGCGACCAAATTTTGAATCGCTAATTTAGAGTCTTTGTGATAGTTGCTATCGCCGGCAACTGTCAAACGAACTCGTTTGGAGTCGATGTCGATGTCGCTGTCGTGAACGACTGTCAAATGAACAAGTCCTAAGTCTTTGTCGCAGCCGTGTGATTATTGATCAGATCTTGATCTGAATGCGTAAGCCATATGTTTAAGGTGACACGTGGGTAAAACAAGAATTCATATGCAGAACTAGACCTGAAAATTTGGAAACTCCATTCAAAATGGATACAAAGATTATTATTTGCACAATATAAAATATTACATCTAAACAATTATAAAATAAAAACAATTTAAGCAAATAATTCATTTATATGTATAATCTTTCTTTCTGCGGCAATAAGGATTTTATATATTTGGTCCAAATGGGCATTACAGGCAAGTACAATTTGTTGAATATAAAATAGGCTTACACGTTTCGTGTTATTTAGAGGCCTAATTAGAAATTGAACCAAAGAAACTAAACCGACTGGATTTGCGGAAAGGACACACGAAGCACCACGTGTCGAAAGGCCGAGAGGGAGATACGCGTCATAATCCCGTGAAGTGGCTACATGAAAAACGTCGGTTAGGTTTCAGTCGCCGTCGAGTTGTCTGTGTTGCTACGGCTGTGTTGTCCTACCGATCAAAATTCCACCAAGGATCGCCGGGAAAACGCCGCATAAGGTGGAAAACACTTCAGTCTGTTACCACCACCTACGATGAATCTGCGCTTCGCAAAGGTGAATCCAACAGAGGATGAAACACCAGAAAGACAATGATGCACCAGTCAAACCGTTCAACTCAATCGGGAATCGAACCAAAAGCTCTGAAACGTTCAGCGATTTGTTGTAAGAGAGAAAAGGAGTGTCGGCGTCGTGGCGGTTTAGCGCCGGGAAAGATGATCGGGGAGCGGAAAAAACCAGGAAAATAAATCCAAAAATGATCGGAATAGTACCTGGACAAAGATCCGGATTTATTACATACAAAAGAAGATTTCATTTGGTAGAGTACAACAAAAGAAAACGGAATCGCCGCAAACAGAAAATTAAAAGAACAAAAGTAATTCAACCGACAGGCCGACAGAAACGTCATACCGTCGGCAAAATCATAATCTGTGAAAATCGCTTGTTTTTAGAGAGAGAGGATAGCAAACTGTAAATTGTTGTTTTTAATTTATATGTATAATTATATAATTATATTTTATAACTAGGTCATATTATTAATAATTCACTTAATATTATATTATCAAATTTCACTATATAACTTGCTTATTATGTTAATAGTGTTTAATATATATATATATATATATATATATATATATATATATATATATATGTTACTATTTTTTTATGAAATGGGCCCCCAAAAAGTAGTGTTCTTATTCAAAAATTTCAAAAAACTACTATCAGATCCAAAACTTTTTCCCAAGAGGGTGGTAATGTGTTGCAAAGAGCATGGACCCTTTCTACCGATTGGCAAAAAATCTGATATAAATCGATTTAAATTTCAGCAAACTAAAATTCGTGATTATGTTGATCAAAGAGTACAAGTTGGCGTCTCAGTGCACTCTACCAAGAAGGTACCTACAAAATAAGTATCGGGTTTCCCAAACAGACAAAACCCCGTGTAACTGGCTTTCGTATGTTACTAAAAACATACTCCCTCCCTCCCGTCATTATTCTATCAGATGGACCAAGCAGAGTCATGCTTCTATCAGATGGGCCAAGCAGAGTCATGCTTTGTATGTTACTAAAAAAGCAAGTGCCTCCCGTTACACATTATAAATCAAATTTAATAACCATATTTATCAGATTTAATTAGTTTAATTTGGTCTACTTTAAAAAAAAAATCTTGTGAATTGTTTTAGAATTTGAAGTTAAATTAATTAATTTTCTTAAATTTATGTGTTATTTTCTATTAATCTCTCTTCCTCGGGGTTACTTCAACCAATTAACTTTCCTATGAATGTTAAGCTTTTTTTGGAACATCCGTAGTCTAAATGATTTGGATAAATATTCAGATTTATGTTTATGACTACATTGTCACCAACCACTTTTTAAAACTAGATTAGAACTTCACATCAAAGATCTAAATTTGAACCACATTATGACTAAGTTGTGCAGAGTTGGAACTTTACCTCAAATCATAACTCGGATGATAATGGAAGAATCATCTTGATTTGGAATGATCCAGCTTTAGTATCCTCCACCAATCTAGAAAACCAATCACCTGTGAAGTGAAGCTGCCAAACCAGAATAAGTTTGTCTACACTGTTATTTATGCCTCTAATGAAAGGGTGAGAGAGCAGACATGTGGGTAGAGTTGATGAATATTCACAATACTCACAATCTGAGCCAAATACCAAGGATTCTAAAAAGCGACTTCAATGAGATATTTCATTTCGATGAACACTCCTCTCCTCATGCTGATTCTTTGACGCCTCCTATGACTGATTTCGGCGACTCTCTGATCCAAATGGGAGTGTTTGATCTACGGTACCAAGGCTCATTCTTTACATGGAGTAACCATCAACCACTAAATCCCATAGCCAAGAAGCTTGATTGTTTTCTTATCAATAACCATGTGTTATCCCTCTTTCCAAATAGCTCTGCCACATTTCTACCACCACATATTCTGACCATAGCCCATGCCTAATTGACCTATCCCATACCCTTCCTAAATCTGGTATTAAACCGTTTAAATTCCTCAATTGCCTGACAAAGCACCCAATGTTTCACCAAGTGGTTTTTGAGGAGTGGATTCAAGTCAGAAGCAATGATACGTTGACCAGCCTGTGTTGGAAGCAAAAGAATATCAAACAAGTGTTAAAGCAATTAAATAAAGAAAAAATTTCTCAAATACAAGAGTGAGAGAGTGAGGCTAACCGTTTACTTCAGTTTGCACATGTACGAGCATTGAACAATCCAACTCAGGAGAACTATATAAATGAAAGGAATTTGCTTCAGAAATGGAGCTTTCTTAAGGACATTGAGGAATGCTACTTCAAGCAAAAATCAAGAATTACTTGGCTTAGAGAAGGAGATAAAAACATACCATATTTCTTCATTGTAACGCCCCTTTTCCGTCATCCGCTGATCGACGAGCTGACCGGTCAACAATCAAACAAGAACATGACCAACTCGAAACCGAGCAAGTCAAATGGAAAAAGTTCGTCACAATACAAAGCCATACCCAGTCCGGTTTGAGTCAACGGCTCGCACCAAACCATCCTCGACCACGTTTACCTCGCTTCCACAATACAAAGCTTTTCAACATGTATTGCTTCCACGAGTTGTGTCTGTTCGGACTAAACCAATATACCAGGGAAGCGAATTCATTTCTAAGTAAGTAAATGTTTACATGTTTATACAAAACAATTTTCCTATTCAATTCTAATCACAAAATAGACACAAATCTCCAGCCCACAAGCAATCCCAAAACTACACCGAGGACCTCACGCGTCCATCGCTGCTAAACCTGAAAACACACAAAAGAGTCTAATGAGCGATCTAAGATCACCCAGCGAGTCGGCTCCCCACTAACGGCTTCTAGTCGATCTATAACTACAATTCCCCGCCCCAAAATCCAAAATAACAACCATAAATAAGAAATGATCTATCACGGGCCACCACGACGTGATAAACCCACAACACACAAGCACTTGCAAAAGAAGGAAAGGATTATGGAAATCGAAGGCACTGTGGCACATGCCCTCAATTAAACTCGATCTATCTATCGTGCACAACGAACTTAAGACCACTGAGCCCACTATGCGAACTCAGTAACTTCCACGGGAAAACTTAGATAACAACATGGTAGCTAAAACAACCCACGACTCCTAGACGTAAACACGAAGTCCTACAACCTAGGACATTGTTCTCAGTCCATCGTTACACAGCGACTCGGGCTACCCCACGGTAACCTAAGTTTCCATGCAGTCCGGCCCTAGGACATGACCCGGTATTCTCCGGACCACACACCTACTGGCGTCACTCAGTAGTTCACACCATAACTAGAATCATAATGTGAAACGGTCAGGTCACCACCCGAGGATCCAATCGGGTCGGAAGTACCGGAATGCTATCAAACCTAGACTTTCGGGATCTAACGCACCCTAGAGTCCTAGTGCAATAAAGTAAACACGCAGACTCACTGGGACTCTAACACAGAACTCAAGACCGACAAGGTCAACATAAAGGTAAAAGCAACACAGATCTATCCCGCAAGTCCTAAACAACACCACCACCACCACCAACCCCGCTCGGTGTTATACCGAATTGGGCAACTACAAACTTACTCGGTCCCATGATCGGCGTAAGTACATGCAAGTGACTACCCGGCCCTACACCGGAGTAGTCTAAGCACAGGCCTGCACACATGCACAATATCACAGCAACAACGCACACACAATAATTATGCAAGCCCTTAAGGTTCATTAATGTCTTTTAATCTTAACTCGTCCGCTACCTTGGATTAGCGGATTGCTAATCCGTAGACGGCTCACCAATCACACAAATCTTTTAATTATCCTTTCCTAAGTATCTTTTAATAACTCCTCGATCTGTCGGTTTAGAGTTAGTAAACTTACTAACTCCCTGACATCTCATTGTTAACTTAACTTTTATTCATTAACCCTGAACCCGTCTATTAAACCTAATCCACTCGTTATATATTGTATACGTTCGTTAAGTGTTTAACTTCGTATTTTAGTGTCATCTTAATTCTCGTATATAGATTCATTTAATACCATTCTTTAGTAGGTATATATGCATATATGTCTTAACATGCATTGACTATGAATGAAACAATCAATCAATACTAGCAACCTAACAAGCATTCAACGGATTAACTCTAACCACCTAGCATGCATTTAATTAACCTAACCAATACCACGTTATCTAATATCAATAATCATTCAATTCAACTTAACTAACGGGCATGCAATCCTAGTCTACGACTTTAGGTTCCCGGTCTATATGATTATCTAAATACGCTATAGTTTAGCCGACTCATAGTGGATATGCTGACGGACAGACAGACGGATCCCAAGACCGAACGGCTGAATACCAAACCCCGACACAAAAACTTCGAACTACAGAAATCACTAAACGGTCGTTGACCGAGCGTTGACCGGCGGCGTTGACCGCGACCTTTGACCGTTGACCGTTGACCAATCCTTGAACCAGCTAAACTATCTTGAATCAATTCCAATTGACCAGTTTAGCTAAACCGTCCCAAGTCAAACCGTTGACTGGTTAAACTGGTTTAGCCGGTTTAACTAGACCAATCCCAAAGCCTAACCAACCCCAATTCAATCTTGAACAAACACCAAACCACCCTCCATTTAACCGATTGAAGAATGGCGGTGAAAAGGCTTCTCCCGCGGCCGAACTCCGGCGTTGACCACGGTGCTCCGGCATTAACCGCCGAGATGAAGATTTTCTGGCGGCTGAGAAGAAGATCCAGAGACTGATAAAGCTCCCTGAGGTGAAAGGAAGCTTCTAAGGGAGGTCGAGGAGCTATTGAGAAGAAGATTCACCAAAGGAGGAAGAAGAGCCACGTCGGCGGCGACCCTTCACGGCGGCTCCGGCGGCACTCCGGCGATAGCTAAGGGAGGTTATGGGTGGCATTTTAATAGTAAAACAAGGTGATTACAGTGATACATGAAGTTTAGGGATATTTGGTTTAGTTTTGGAGTTATGTGGTTTACTTGCTCTTCAAGTAATGAAGAACATGAATAACATCTTCATATCTTCAAACTTCTCCTTGATGTTTTGCTGGATTTTGATGAATCTGGAGAGAGGTGGGGTCGAGATATAGAGCTAGAGAGTGGTAGCTAGGTGAGTGTATGAGGGATTGAGTGAAGTGAATCAATGTGATAAGATGGATTATTCCATGCAACAATGGGTTCAATGCATCCACTTCATGCATTTCACTAAGGGAAGAGAGGTGGAGCCAGCAGGGTAGTAACACATGTCCTCAGAGTGTGGTTTTTGACCAATCACATTGCTCCAAACACTCCTTAGAAACTCATATTCCTGATCCGTTATGTTGCTTCAGTTTAGCCGTTTCTGCGTTTAATATTTTAAAAACCCTTAAGTTGATCCCATAAATCCTCCAAGCTTCGAAATCAGATTCTTGATGTTTTTATATGAATTTCTCAACTTGAATCACCTCATTTGGACACATGTAGCACTGGTTATGAATTTTACAAGATTTCTCATTTCTATCGGTTTCGATTCCCGATAGTCCGGAAAACTCATTTAAACTCCGTTTCTTCTATTTCTAGTCTTCTAAATGTTTTCTTTTTAAAAATAAAAACATTTGGATCGTCTCGGCTTTCGGCTCGTATTTTGGCAAAATTACCAAAATGCCTTCCAACTTCTGAAAATTATCATTTTGCCTATGTTGACTTTTCTTTTGCCCGTTGACCCAATTTTTGGAATCTGGGTATTACATTCATAGTCTTCCAAAATCGTACAACCTTCAACTTGATCCGATCTTTTATGTCACAGACTGGTACTTTGAATGATGACCCTCTAGAAATGGGTATGCATGCGGTAAATCACTTCAAGAGAATGTTAGGTCTTGATGTTCTGCCATTTGTTGCCTATACATTCTCTTGTGAGTGGTTTCGAGCGCTCAATGTGTTTACTTGCTCCCCTTCCCAAAAACATAGTATGGTATCAGTTCCAACTTGTTATTAAATTGCAAAAGTCCTCCTGAAACTTAATCCCAACAATGCGCCAGGCCCTAATGGACTAACCTCCAGATTCTGTTAGGCAGTTTGGGATATTATTGGTGATGAATTTACTTCTTCTATCCAGTAATTTTCCATTCCTCCTTCATGCCATGTGCTGCAGATTCCACGATCCTTGCTTTAGTGCCCAAGCGTCCAGGTTCCTCATCAATTTATGACTTCAGACCCATATCTTGTATCAACACGGTATACAAATTACTCTCAAGGCTACTAGTAAACCGCATTAAGCCTCTCCTCCCATCTCTGATTCTCCTGAACCAAATTGCATTTGTCAAGGATAGATTACTTATTGAGAATAAAATATTGGATGGGGAGCTGGTCAATGGATATCATATAAGTAAAGGACCAAGTCGCGTTACAATCAAAGTCAATATCACAAAAGCATTCGACACAATCTCTTGGGATTTCTTATCCAACTGCCTAGAAGGGCTTTCAATACCGGTCCAGTTCTTAAATTGGCTAGAGGCTTATATTTGTACGATAAACTAATGGAACAGTGCAAGGTTATTTCAAGGGCAAGCGAGGATTAAGGCAAAGAGATCCTTTATCTCCTTACCTTTTTGTCATTGTAATGAATAACCTATCACTAATGCTAAACAAAGCGGCAGAAGAGGGAAGTTTCAGTTACCATCACAAATGCAAGATCTCCAAGATGACTCACTTATGCTTTGCCTTGCTTATCTTCATTGAGGGCTCCATCAAATCCATCCAAGGTGTGCTCCAGGTCCTCAAAGAGTTTGAGCTTCGATCAGGTTTGGCAGTGACTGTTTAAAAGTCTTCCTTTTTGCATCTACCATTGCGCAAGATTATATTGATGCAGTAAAGGCTTCTATTTGTATGCCACACATAATTCTACCGGTAAGGTACCTCGGGTCCCCCTGTGCACGAAAAAAAACTTAGTATCATAAAATGTGAGGTTTTACTTCAACAAGTCAAAATTATATTTACCTATTGGAGTGTCAAGAGTTTATCGTTTGCAGGGCGTTTGCTTCTAATTAAAATAGTCATCGCCGGTATCAACATATTCTGGTGCTCCAGTTTCGCCCTTCCTAAAGAATGCATTCACCATATCAAATTGTTGTGTGGAGTGTTCATGTGGAAAGGTAACATTGACAGTCATCTTACTACAAGAGTTTCTTGGGATATTGTAAAAAAGACTAAGGAACAATGAGGATTGGACATCAAGGAGTTTTTCACTTGGAGTAAATCTTGCACAATAAAACTACTATGGTTGTTATTTTTCCAGGCGGATTCTATTTGGGTTGGTTGGTTTAGAATAGAGTTCTTGGGTGGATGTGTTAATAACTTTTAGACCATAAAACCATCTAGTCAACACTCTTGGCTAATATGGAAAATTTTGAAGTTAAGACCAGATGTATTTACATGGATCAAGCTACGTGTGGGAAATGGGCAATCGACTTATTTTTGGAAGGACAACTAGAAAACGTTTGGATCACTGACAGATTATCTTCTTGAAGGGAGAAACTCGAGGCTAGAAGTAGCGGAGAATGCTCTACTGTCTACACTTAATCATGATGGTGTTTGGACAATCCCACATGTACGTTCAGATAATCAAGTAAGTCTTTACACCTACCTTACGACTATAACGCTTACTTCAAGAGATGACTGGTATGAATGGAACATTGACGGGAATACAAACAAATGTTAAGCCACTGGTGAGATTTATTTGAAGCTTAGAGGCGATATTGGTTTTGGTCCCTGGTATAAAATTATTTAGATAGCAGGTGGAATTCCTAGACATACCTTCTTAGCTTGGTTATTTATTCAGAACTGCTGCCCCTCTCGAGATCGATTAATCAGATGGGGTTTAGGCACCGATTCGGCGTGTGTTCTCTGCAATTCGGTGACTGAAACTAGAGATCACCTACTGTTTGAGTGCGCCTTCTCTTGGTCAGTGTGATCATCTCTAGCTGATGGCTTAAACTGTCGTCCAGTATGGAAGGGCACAATTGATAAGTTGTTGCTATTGAAAGGAAATAAAACTGGAAGAGATTGATTTTGCTAACCTGGTAGGCAGTGATCTATTGCATTTGGACAGAGATAAACGCCATGATTCACTGAAACTCGTTCCGGTCATGAGGTAGTTAAAGGGCTAGTGATGCAGCAAATTAAGGAAAGGATTTTAATTTCTAGGCAAAACAATCCACAAGCATCGTCTAGACTCATGCAAATTTGGCTGGCAATGCCTTATGTATGATCGTAATTTCGCCTACTCATCGTCGAAGTTGAAGGGTTACAACAACTTGGGATTTGGTGGATCAACCGGTTGGGCTTTTGTAATGCTAGTTTAACTGGGTTCAAATATCTTTCTTTAACTTAATTGGGATAGGCCAGTGAACACTAAAACTTGGTGGCTTGTAATAGTTTTATTTCCATATTATTAAATATGAACGCTATTTTCTTAAAAAAATAAAATAACTGATTTGCATCTTTTATCATTTCTTTTAGTTCACATATGTTTTCAAAATTTTATATGTACTCAACTTATTTATTGGTTTTGATTATTGTATAAACTCCAACTTGTGGGTTTAATTAAATTTATACTTCAACAAAAAAAATTCACCAGATATTTACACAATCTGAATAGCTAATATGTTAATAACAGAATGTTCACATTTAACTGTACAGTCTTCCAAAAAGTTATATCTATTTTTCATAACATTACTTGATATTCATACGTTTTTTATAAAACTATTCACATTAATTTATAAAATATTCCTATAGTTTTGTATAGTTTTGTACATTAATTTTGATTATTCACATATTTATTAATATAGCTATTTGTATAACTTTATATAGTTTTATATAATAATTCTAATAAATAACTTATTCATTTTCGCCTTATATATCCCTAGAAAGCAGATACTGACGCCACATATTTGCACATGCCTCACAAGGTACATAACAATCAAGCTGCACATATAGAAAAAGGAAATTCGGTGATATCATATGTAGAAAAATGGCTGCTTGCAGAGAAAAAAGGATGATTTATGCAACGAGTATATACAAACCTGAGCAAATATAACAGCAAGACATGTTGCACGAAAAAGAGTTGATTTTCCACTCATGTTTGGTCCTGTTAGTAGCAACAACCGAGGATGAATATTGTTGCTTCTACACCCTCCAAGGAGTAGATCATTTGGAACAAGAGGTTGACCATCAACTGCAACTGCAAATGGATGTCATTTGAATTTAAGTATTGGCCTATCCATGCTTCCACCAGAGAAACTTGCACCGATTGCAAAAGATCTCAGGACATCGAGGCAGCTTATAGTGTGAATGACTTCAGACCACTCAGTGGCTTTCTCGATAGATAGTTCAATAAGTTTTGTGAGAGTTTCAGCATTCTCCTCTGCCATATCTTGGTTATGGTACTAGATTAAGAAGTGCAGGTTAGATACAGTCCAAAACTTAAACCAAAACCAAAATCGTATATCAAGAACTTCAAGAAAAAAAATTCACCTTCTAGTATCCATGGGGTGTGAATTCAGAACTAATCCATATGCTTATGATATCAACAGTATGAACATACTAAAAAACTATTCGATTTTGGATGATGATGAAAATAACATGCATATACCAATTAAAGAATAAACAAACGTAGATAAATGTTAGCTATTGACCATGTAAACATGTCTTTGAGCAATGACAAAAACTTTGTTGCCAAGTATGAATTTGCAAGATAGTAAATGAGCACCTGATAATTTAGAAAGATGTTGTATATGGCTGCTTCGAATTGAGAAATGAACAATATTAGGATAACAAGAACCGGTATTTGCCAAACTGTTTTCTGATTTTTCATTTAACCAAAGAGTATATACAATTTGCTTATATACATCTCCTTAACCAATGTAACCCGAGAAACAATTAAGCATAAGTTAGAGTTTTACTAAACCAGATCTAATCATGCTATACAAATTGATACTCCCCCTAAATATGAAGGTTTATAAAACACATGTAGCATATGAGTTCCTGAAAAGGAGTAGGATAAAGGGCACTCGTCAAATTATATGCAAAATGATTCCCATTCCGAACGTACATTGTCTTAAGAAACCGTCTTCAATCTTTTCTCCTATTTTATGACAACCATTTTCTGTGTTTTTTCCTCTCATGTAAGAAAAGATTGCTTTCAATGTGCAAAGTATCAGTATTATAACAATAGAGATGTGCAGATAAGGAGAAGGGAATACGAAGATCAGTCAATACCTTAGCAATCCAAATCATCTCCTTTGTAGCCATACACATAGCTCTTATTCATATTTAGCTGACACTACATGAGACAATATCTTGTTTCTTCGATTTTCATGAACATCGCAATACATGTAATGGATCCTCTTGTATCACAACATGCACTTCAACATGAATCATGGCACCCTTGGATATTAATGTTATCTTCTGATCCATATAATAAACCATGTCCAATAGTTCCATTCAAGTATCATAGAACCTTGTGAAGTGCTTGGAGATAAACATCTGTAGGAGCAGAAGAATATTTGAGCCACTTTGGATACAGCCAAAGTAATATCATGTATAGTGTAGGTTCAAAAAAAAGTATGTGTAGGTCAAATATTGAAGTTTGCCATATAATATTTTGAATCATCCAATATGACTCCATTTGTCTTTGAACTTGTCTGATTCGGTTTCATAGGGATTGTCGATGGCTTGCAATGAGAGAAGCTTGTTGATTCCAATAGATCCAAGACATATTTATTTTAACAAAGATAAATTCCCTCTTATGATCGAGCAATTTCAAATTTGAGAAAGAACTCTGGAGCACCAAGATCTCTCAGCTTGGATGAAGAACTCAATTGATCTTTCAGTTATATAACCATATCATCACTTGTATATGCGATGGGAATATCATTTACATATACCAGTATCACAATAAACTTTCCACCACATTAGTTTATAAACATCAAGTGGTCACCATAACATGTTTCAAATCCAAAAACTAGCCAAAGTTGAGAACTTGATAATCAAAAGCGGTCTTTGTCTCCATTAATTTTTATTTGGGCAACAAATGGATAAACCATATTAGACGTCTTCCACAACATTTCAAGAGAGAATGGCTCTAAATTTACTAAACGAATTAAAGCATACATACTTCATAGTCAACCCCAAAACTTTCGCTATGGAGTTGATGGTGGAGATCTTCTTTTCATGGATAAAAATGAAAAGGGTCTTCCAGGTCCTACATATTTAAATCAAAATTCCTTAAACTATATAATTGATTTTAAACATCAAGAAATTTGACTAAGTAGTGGGAGTAAGAAAATTACACATTTTGGGTCTTTAGACTGGTGATAAAATAAGAGGATGTATAACCTTTGTACAACTTCATCTTTAACGCCCCTTTCCCATTACCCGCCGACCGTCGAGCTGACTGGTCAACAATCAAACAAGAACATGACCAAGTCGAACCCGAGCAAGTCAAACAGAAAAGGTTTGTCACAAGACGAAGCCAGAGGCAGATCGGTTTGAGACAAAGGCTCGCACTAACCCGTCTTTGACCCCGCTATCCTCACTTCCATGATACATAGCTTTTCAACTTGTACCACTTCCGTGAGTTGTGCCGGTTCGGACTAAACACAATATCAGGAAAGCGTATTCATTTCTGAGTAATCAAACGTTGCGTACAACGTTTAATAGTCTTTACAAAACAATTGACATTAATAAAAACGATCATCGTGTTGCAACACAAAATGGTACTAAGTGGTACCAAAAGCCGAACCGAAATAAAATCCAAAATCGTCGAATCAAAATCCCGCCACAAGCAATCCCGAGACTACACCGAGGATCTCCCGCATCCGTCGCTGCTGAACCTGAAAACACAAAAAGAGTCTAATGAGCGATCTAAGATCACCCAGCGAGACGGCTCCCCACTACGGCTGCTAGTCTATCTAGCATCTACAAACTCCCGTCCCCAAAATCTCAAAATAACAATTAATACAATAAACGGTCGATCACGCCCTACCACGTCGTGTCGAACCCACAACACACAAGCATTAGCCAAAAGAACGAGAAAGCGATTAACGGGAATCGAGTGCACTGCGGCACATGCTCTCGATTGAAACTCGATCTATCTATCGCGCATCTCCAACAACACATTCACAACATAGGGCCCTTACGATCTCGGTAACTTCCACGGGTTCTCATTGTCACCAACATGGTAACTAACTCCACGACTCCTAGACGTCAACACGAAGTCCAACGGCTAGGACACTGTTCTCAGCCCATCGATACGCAGTGACTCAAGTTACCCCCGGCAACCCAAGTTTCCATGTGATTCGGCCCTAGGACATGACCCCGTATTCTCCGAATCACACACCTACCAGCGTCACCCAGTAGGTTAACACCATAACCAGCCCCACTGCCCGAAGGCACGTGTCCGATCAGGTAACTACCCGAGGATCCAATCGGGTCGGAAGTACCGGAACGTATCCAAACACCTAGACTTGCGGGATCTAACGCACCCTAGAGTCCTAGTGCAGAAATGTAAACACGCAGACTCGCTTGGACTCTAGCAATCATTCTCAATAAATAATCAATAACAATCCCAACATCACGTCCCGCAAGTCTACACACACACACCAACACCACCGCTCTGACTCGGCACCACACTGAGTCATCCACCACGACTTAACCGGTCCCGTGACCAAGTTAAGTAACCACACGGATTGCTCGGCCCAACACCGAGACAATCTAACAGGCCTGCACAAAAAGCTCAACAGCAACCACACAACAACACAACCACACAATCATCACACAACCTATTAGGGTTTCTAAAGTCTTTTAACCAATTCACGTCCGCTACATTGGATTAGCGGATTGCTAACCCGTAGACGGTCCACATCTCATTAATGTCCACTTTTAACCCATTCAAGTCCGCTACCTTCGATTAGCGGATTGCTAATCTGTAGACGGCACACCCATCACACACTTTCCCGTTTTCTTACGTTTCCAAGTATCTTTTATCACATCCCCGATCCGTCGGTTTAGAGCTAGTAGCTTACTAAACTCCCCGACGTCTCATCTTTTCTTTACTTAATTCATTTACTTTTCTTTAACGTAATTCAACTCAAACCCGATATCGATTCATACATCATACGTTTGTTAGGTTTAATTCCAACTTTTAACACCGTCTTAATTCCCATACTTAGATCCATTCGATATTGTTGTTTACATATGTATATATGCATATACGGCCTTATCATGCCACGCCTATATGCATGCAACAATCAATGTTACTACCAACCTAACGGCACACAACAGGTTTAATCCATTTAATTCACACGATCCTAACATGCGTCTTAGCCCTTAACAGGTTTATCGTTAATCAGTCAATTCGATTCTCAAACACAATCAATTCACATTCGGGTATGCAAACCCTAATTCTACGGTTTCTCATTTCCGATCTACATGTTTCTAACTACGGTGTTTGAGCCGACTCACCGTGCTATGATGACGCGGACGGACGGATTGACGGACTAGCGGAACAACGAGACCCGGCACGAACCCAACGCTAACCCGAACCTTTCCCCGAACCTCCGCTGCTTTGACCCGAACTTGACCCGCGCTTGACCGTAACATTGACCGTAGTAATTCCGATCGAGCCTCCGGACCATCTTCTCTCTCTCCTCTGATTTCCTCTCTTCTTCTCCGGTTCTCTCTCTCTTTTCTCTCTCCACTTTCTCTCTCTACTTTCTCTCTCTTCTTTCTCTCTCTACTTTCTCTCTCTTCTTTCTCTCTACTTTCTCTCTCCTCTTTCTCTTCCTCCGATCTTCTTCTTCTTCTTCTTCTTCTTCTTCTTCTTCTCTCCTTCTCACGCTTCTCTTCTCTTTTTTTTTTCTTTCTTTGTTGTGTGATCAAAAATGAAGAGGAGCAAGCTTCTTATATAGCATGAGAAGACTTGTGAGCTGTGGACACATGGAGCATGACAAGTCTTTGTGAGGTGTGGACACATGTCTCCTTTTCATGCAATTTGGGCCAAATGAGTTCAAGCCCAATTCTTCTCTTCTTCCTCTCCTTCCAGCGTGGCCCATCCCCTTATTTTGGGCTGAATTTCTGTCTAAACTTATCTAAAGCTTTCCATAATGTCACCTAGTTATCCAGCCCAAGATTAGTGAAGAAATCTAGTTTTAAAGAGTTAATTGTTCAATTGACCCTTAATTATCCAAAAACCTCCGAAGCTTCAGAATAAATTCCTAAAACCTCCTTTTTAAAATACTAGACTCTTTTAGAAGAATTTAGCAACTTGAATCACCTCAAACGGACACCCGTAGCTCCTGTTATGAATTTTACAAGTTTTGTCGGTTTTATCGGTTTCCATTCCCGATAACCCGAAAAACTCATCTACGGTCCGTTTCCACCATTCTTGATCTTCTAAATGTTTTCTTTCTTTAAAAAGAATAACATTTGGCCCGTCTTTGCTTTCGGCTCATATTTTGGTAAAATTACCAAAATACCCTTTAACTTTGCAAAAATTACGAAAATGCCCTTCGTTGACTTTTCCGCTGCCCGTTGACCATTTCTTGATACGGGGTATTACATTCTTCCCCACTTACAAGAATTCGGTCCCCGAATTCTCCGTTACTAACAAACTTTGAATTGGAAACTGAACTCTGTAAGTCTCCATCTCTCCGTCTCGTCCAACTCCGCTTCGCTGCTCACGTTCTGATCTCAAAGGAAACCCGCTTCCGCTGCATAATGACTTTCGAACCACTGGTTTGCACCAAACTTCTCTATACCGATCTACACTCTGATTACACATTCATCGCTCATGACTGCACGACTTCACCTTGAGCCTTGTTTCCTTCTACGCCATAAGATATTGCTTGAATTCTGAATCAATTGCAACTATACTCCCGATGCTCAGCTAATTCTTGAAATGGAGTTTGCTCCTTCTCAATTCACACTGATATCTGACTTTTCCCACATTAGATGGCTTGACTCTCGATCAATCCTGACTTCTCCATTTGATTGCTTCATCGATTCTTTCTCGGATTCCCAAATTCACTGATTCCGATTGAATTGCTATACTCCACTTTATGAATTTATCTGTGTCGATCAATACTCCAGGCTTCCCCACTTTGTCTTAACTTCTCCGATCACGTAAAAATAACTCGTCCTCCATTCCCGTCGTTTAACTTGTTGCCAATGGTTACTGCTCCTTACCCATACTCTGTTCATATTGATTTTCTTCCTTCCATCTAAACCGCCATACTCATGCACGGCTCGAACTTCCTTAATCACTGATCTCCACGCTTCATTGACTCCAAAACTGTTCTTCCCACTGATATCCTCGAATGGTTTCCTCCACTGACTTTGATGCTTCCGAATCTCTTTGCTAACTCATTAAACTCATCCATCTTGATTTCTGCTTCCACTTATACCCAACTCGTTTCCGAATCCACACTGAATTTCTTCCAGGCTCGGGTCAAACTTCTTTTTGAGATCACGTCTCATTTCTCGGGTTCGGGTTCGGTCTCGTGTCCTCGTCAAATCGTCCATCACGTCCTACATCAACAACACTAGAACGGTTAGACCTCTTTCTAACCTACTCCCGATATCACTTCCTCATAGAAATATGGTTACTTAGTCATGTATCTTACGATCACACATGGCTAAGTAACAATATCCTATCATTCCGCTCAAATCTCGAATAAGTTCTCTATAAAGGCCGGTTTAGCAATCATTCGCAATGCAACACGGAAATTCTACACAACCTAACGATTATGCGACTGTCATGCTATCATCATATCCATTAAATGAATGCTGCAATTAAAATCTATCAACCTAGCGAACAATGCAATGCATCAATCAGGCTAACACATTAGCGATCAACCAAACACAATGCTAGCAACCTAGCGATTAAACAAAATACAGTGATTCAAATCAACAACTACCAACCTAGCAAGGCAGTTCAACACACACACAATCAATCACGCAAATCGGCGATTGCAATTGTTTCTCAGGGTTCGGATGGATACCGTTTGTTCGGACCATCATTTATTTTCACATCGTAACTATATTGCATTCACAACCATCAAGAGTATGCAATATAACCACTCCGCTACTCAAAATGACAACCGAAAAACTTGACATCCACTACGTAAATAAAACATCTAATCACCACATAGAGTTTTAGATACGTAGGTCCGTCAAAGTCTACATATTAGCGGTTACCAATCCGTCCCATATGAAACACCACTACACGCAACTGAATCGTCAGAGACGATCGCAAGCCGATCTACACACATCAAACAACGAGTTAGAGCCCTTACTTACCTGGGCCTAACTATCTTAACCCTAACAGCCCCAACACGACCGGAAAGCCTAACACAAGCGGCATCGCGGTTCGTGGTGGTAACCACTGACAGGTGTACCGGGAGGATGTGGTGGGTGTGCATCTGCGAACGGTGCTCCAACTTTCTGCGGTTCTTCCGTCGAACATAAACGGGCAATGTGTCCCTCACGAACACAAATCTGACAAACAGTAACGGGCGATGGGCGTGGCTAGTAAACTAGTGTCTGGTGATCTGACGCGCCACACAACTTGACAAAAGGAAACAGACTCCGAAGAAGGATCCTGAAAACACTAGAACACATGATGACCCTGAACTCTGCATTGCTGGTGGCGTCTCCGACGTATCCGGTGGTGTGGTCTCCGATGGTACAAGTGGCTCAAACGGTGGAGTACCCGGCGGTGTCACTGACTCAAATCACGTGTCTGACTCAGACAGCGACTCAGCCTCTGTGAGTGGCTCGGTAGGGTCAGACGGTGATGACGCGGATCGGTAGAATGGTGTCTGAGGCGAACTCAAAGATGGATCCGGCTGGTGATACGGACCAATCTGCTGCTCCAGAACATATCTGATATCGCCACTTGCTTGTCTACATGCGGCTCCCAATGCATGTGCTGATCGGGATCGACGGGCTCCATGTCCATGCCTACGGCTTCGTGCAATGGGTCCACCATAAAATCTGTCCCGCTGAGCGGAATAAACTCTGACACCTGTGAGCTAGGTAATGGCACGTCATGCGCCTCAAGCATCGGCGGCTGAAACCCTGGCAGTACCACTGGCTCCGGTGGTGTTACCGGCTCTGATAACTGTCTCGTCCTGTAGAGCTTGAGGTAACGGGTCAGGAAACGATATCCAACGGCGGCTACTCTCGCTCCCTGCTGTCCTCGCGGTCGAACCAGTGGTCGATCAAATGCCCGAGAACCCTGTGACTGTCCAGGCTGCGTCTTCAAACTCGTCTGGTGTTGCTCTAACTGCGCTCGATACTGTGCCGCACTCATCCAGTGATGACTCATACTACTTGATCATGTCCCATTCTATGCACACACACCCACACACAATCCGTCCAGGGACACTCTGCTGCTGACTGCAAAGAAAAATGCAGATACACATTAGTACAGATAATACAATTCCTACGCCATCCCAATCCCGAATTTACGGACGCGGCTCGGTTTCCTAATGGATGCTTGGGTAAAACACAATTTTGACTCGATAAAACACGGAAAACACTCAGAAATGAATAGCTTCGAAACCCATGCAGAACCATGCTCTGATACCACCTTTTGTAACGCCCCTTTCCCATTACCCGCCGACCGTCGAGCTGATTGGTCAACAATCAAACAAGAACATGACCAAGTCGAACCCGAGCAAGTCAAACAGAAAAGGTTTGTCACAAGACGAAGCCAGAGGCAGATCGGTTTGAGACAAAGGATCGCATTAACCCGTCTTTGACCCCGCTATCCTCACTTCCATGATACATAGCTTTTCAACTTGTACCACTTCCATGAGTTGTGCCGGTTCGGACTAAACACAATATCAGGAAAGCGTATTCATTTCTGAGTAATCAAACGTTGCGTACAACGTTTAATAGTCTTTACAAAACAATTGCCATTAATAAAAACGATCATCGTGTTGCAACACAAAATGGTACTAAATGGTACCAAAAGCCGAACCGAAATAAAATCCAAAATTGTCGAATCAAAATCCCGCCACAAGGAATCCCGAGACTACACCGAGGATCTCCCGCATCCGTCGCTGCTGAACCTGAAAACACAAAAAGAGTCTAATGAGCGATCTAAGATCACCCAGCGAGACGACTCCCCACTACGGCTGCTAGTCTATCTAGCATCTACAAACTCCCGTCCCCAAAATCTCAAAATAACAATTAATACAATAAACGGTCGATCACGCCCTACCACGTCGTGTCGAACCCACAACACACAAGCATTAGCCAAAAGAACGAGAAAGCGATTAACGGGAATCGAGTGCACTGCGGCACATGCTCTCGATTGAAACTCGATCTATCTATCGCGCATCTCCAACAACACATTCACAACATAGGGCCCTTACGATCTCGGTAACTTCCACGGGTTCTCATTGTCACCAACATGGTAACTAACTCCACGACTCCTAGACGTCAACACGAAGTCCAACGGCTAGGACACTGTTCTCAGCCCATCGATATGCAGTGACTCAAGTTACCCCCGACAACCCAAGTTTCCATGCGATTCGGCCCTAGGACTTGACCCCGTATTCTCCGAATCACACACCTACCAGCGTCACCCAGTAGGTTAACACCATAACCAGCCCCACTGCCCGAAGGCACGTGTCCGATCAGGTAACTACCCGAGGATCCAATCGGGTCGGAAGTACCGGAACGTATCCAAACACCTAGACTTGCGGGATCTAACGCACCCTAGAGTCCTAGTGCAGAAATGTAAACACGCAGACTCGCTTGGACTCTAGCAATCATTCTCAATAAATAATCAATAACAATCCCAACATCACGTCCCGCAAGTCTACACACACACACCAACACCACCGCTCTGACTCGGCACCACAATGAGTCATCCACCACGACTTAACCGGTCCCGTGACCAAGTTAAGTAACCACACGGATTGCTCGGCCCAACACCGAGACAATCTAACAGGCCTGCACAAAAAGCTCAACAGCAACCACACAACAACACAACCACACAATCATCACACAACCTATTAGGGTTTCTAAAGTCTTTTAACCAATTCACGTCCGCTACATTGGATTAGCGGATTGCTAACCCGTAGACGGTCCACATCTCATTAATGTCCACTTTTAACCCATTCAAGTCCGCTACCTTCGATTAGCGGATTGCTAATCTGTAGACGGCACACCCATCACACACTTTCCCGTTTTCTTACGTTTCCAAGTATCTTTTATCACATCCCCGATCCGTCGGTTTAGAGCTAGTAGCTTACTAAACTCCCCGACGTCTCATCTTTTCTTTACTTAATTCATTTACTTTTCTTTAACGTAATTCAACTCAAACCCGATATCGATTCATACATCATACGTTTGTTAGGTTTAATTCCAACTTTTAACACCGTCTTAATTCCCATACTTAGATCCATTCGATATTGTTGTTTACATATGTATATATGCATATACGGCCTTATCATGCCACGCCTATATGCATGCAACAATCAATGTTACTACCAACCTAACGGCACACAACAGGTTTAATCCATTTAATTCACACGATCCTAACATGCGTCTTAGCCCTTAACAGGTTTATCGTTAATCAGTCAATTCGATTCTCAAACACAATCAATTCACATTCGGGTATGCAAACCCTAATTCTACGGTTTCTCATTTCCGATCTACATGTTTCTAACTACGGTGTTTGAGCCGACTCACCGTGCTATGATGACGCGGACGGACGGATTGACGGACTAGCGGAACAACGAGACCCGGCACGAACCCAACGCTAACCCGAACCTTTCCCCGAACCTCCGCTGCTTTGACCCGACCTTGACCCGCGCTTGACCGTAACATTGACCGTAGTAATTCCGATCTACCCTCCGGACCATCTTCTCTCTCTCCTCCGGTTTCCTCTCTTCTTCTCCGGTTCTCTCTCTCTCTTTTATCTCTCTACTTTCTCTCTCTTCTTTCTCTCTCTACTTTCTCTCTCTTCTTTCTCTCTACTTTCTTTCTCCTCTTTCTCTTCCTCCGATCTTCTTCTTCTTCTTCTTCTTCTCCTTCTTTTCCTTCTTCTTCTTCTTCTCTCCTTCTCACGCTTCTCTTCTCTTTTTTTTTCTTTCTTTGTTGTGTGATCAAAAATGAAGAGGAGCAAGCTTCTTATATAGCATGAGAAGTCTTGTGAGCTGTGGACACATGGATCATGACAAGTCTTTGTGAGGTGTGGACACATGTCTCCTTTTCATGCAATTTGGGCCAAATGAGTTCAAGCCCAATTCTTCTCTTCTTCCTCTCCTTCCAGCGTGGCCCATCCCCTTATTTTGGGCTGAATTTCTGTCTAAACTTATCTAAAGCTTTCCATAATGTCACCTAGTTATCCAGCCCAAGATTAGTGAAGAAATCTAGTTTTAAAGAGTTAATTGTTCAATTAACCCTTAATTATCCAAAAACCTCCGAAGCTTCAGAATAAATTCCTCAAACCTCCTTTTTTAAAATACTATACTCTTTTAGAAGAATTTAGCAACTTGAATCACCTCAAACGGACACCCGTAGCTCCTGTTATGAATTTTACAAGTTTTGTCGGTTTTATCGGTTTCCATTCCCGATAACCCGAAAAACTCATCTACGGTCCGTTTCCACCATTCTTGATCTTCTAAATGTTTTCTTTCTTTAAAAAGAATAACATCTGGCCCGTCTTTGCTTTCGGCTCATATTTTGGTAAAATTACCAAAATACCCTTTAACTTCGCAAAAATTACGAAAATGCCCTTCGTTGACTTTTCCGCTGCCCGTTGACCATTTCTTGATACGGGGTATTACATCTTCCCTTATACCACTTCCAACTCGTTAATCAATGTCTTTCCATCCTGCAAAGCATTTTACCACAAAATTTTTTTTAACAAATCTATCAGCCCTTATTTTAAGGTTTGTCACCACAACATCAACTTCCATTAAAATACCTCGCCTCAGGTCTATCACGTTCATTCCTACGGCAACTGATTTGAAAACTTCAGTGAAGATTGCTCGGGTAAATACAATAGCACAAGTAGTACCAGCAGGACAAGTTAGAAAAGTTACAGTAAGAGAGTTTCTACAACTATGAAACCGCATAATCAATAAGTGGATATTTGTTTCACTAGACTAGCACCAACGTTCTTTACTTTATTCTTGAACCCAATGCTTTTGGCAACAATGACACCATCTTTTGTAACTTTAGAGCATCCCAACTTTGCTCAGTCACAATATTATGTCCCTTCAAAGTTATTATAACATATTGTCGATCACATTATTGACACTTTGGAGAAAAATTTCATAGAGATAACAGAAATTGAAGAAATAAGAAAAGAAATACAGAACACACTAGTCACAAATCAAATGCTACGGGAAATATCAGATTTTGCAATAGAGATAAAAAAAAGTTTTAGCCAAATCATATGTCTAGATCAGTTATATATAATTATCTTGGGACCCATAGTGACCCTAACAGCATCGACAAGCTCTTCAACACCCCTTAGCATCAAAGCTCGAGCTTCAACCCCAAATTTAATCTCTTTCGCTGCATAAGTCCTTCTCCAGCTCATTCTGCTGGAAACCTGAGCAAGTGAGACATCAAGTTGCTAAGATGTCGAAAGGGATATCTCGTACCCGAGAATTACAGACCAAGAAAAATTACATGTCGTGTGTTACTTGCAATCCTGGGAAAAGAGAATCCAAAATCAATTAGAAAATCTGGATAAAAGCAAACATATTCCCAGATGAAATTAAAAAGTCGATAAAGTGAACCCATTAGAAATATAAATCAATAAAGATGAAGAAAGTGAGTTCTTACCTAGCCTTGGAGGCGAGATTAGAAATGAAGTGATACATGGTGACTGAGAAGGAAGAAGATGAATGATGATGACGAAGGTAAAGAAGAGACAATTCGGACGAGCAATCGAGATCGATGGAGAGAAAAGTCGGGGAATTAATAAAGAGTTTTATGCAAAAAAACCTCCAAGTGGTCAGCTTTTTCGAATCAACCCTCACCCCAATTAAATGCAGGTCAACCCTCATCGTTACAGTCAACCCGCGATATAGGAAGTTCGTGTATCGATGACGTGAAAACGTTTAATAATCTGCTAATTTACTTAATGGCGCCGTTTCAGGCTAGAATTTGAATGACACATCTTGTTGTTTTTATGGCATACAAAAAACAAAGATAAAAAGGCATTAGATTTATAATTCTTCCTCTGGTGAAAAGCCGGTAGTAACACTCGACAAATCAAGCCGAGCCTTCTTCTGACGAAAGCTTCTCTTCAATCAGGTTTGTGTTGGATTTATGAAGTTACTTCGATTTCATATATCAATTTCTGAAAAACGAAATTGATAACCCCCATCTTGGTTCGACATTGATTTGTTGAAATTAGATTTTAGGGTTTCAGTTCTCTTTTATTTAATTTCTCCACCTGAAATCGGTTTCTCTGAATAATTACTATCTTCTTGCTTTCCATTTTGAATTAGGTAGTTGATAAACTGTCGATTCCTCATCGTTGGAGATATCTGGATTGTGTGTTCTACCTTATCTGAATTTTTCTGCATTTTTGTTTTATGTTACTTACACATGGCTCGCTACAGCTACAATCAGCCCTCCTTGTCGGATTCAAATGATATCTGAGGAACCGATTGAATGAAGATTCCATCATTGAGAAGGGAAATCCTAAAGTATGATTTTGCGGTCGATTGGTTGTGATTGATACTTGTCGTTCTGATATCAACTCGGGAAGAAGGTTCTTCACATGCTCGCAACACGAAGACGGAGGTTCGCACATCTGGAAATGGTGGGATGAGGCAGTAACAGAAGATGTGGCCAGATTGAAAAATGACTTTGCGTAAATGTGTTTGAAGATGAATTTCCTCACATTTGGTGATTCTCAAGATGTTGCAGATGACATTAAGAAAGCACAAAATGAAATTGGCGAGCTCAAAGAGGAGCAGAGAGAGAGTATGTGAAAATAGCTAAGCTGGAGAAGGCTATAAAAGATATGGGAGTCGAGATGAAGATTGTGATTGATGCATTCATGGTTTTCTTTGTGGTTTTTGGCATTTGGTTTTAGTGGGATTGAGACTAGACTTATGTAAGATAATTTGTTATGTTTTTTGTTAGATAATGTCACATGCTTTGTTTTTGTCTCAAGACTAGTAATGTTGGTACTTATTCGGTATAAGCATAAATTTTCAATATCAAAAATATTAACTTTGTGTTGTTTCTATAATGTCTTCACTCGTATGGTTACTGAAACTGAAACGGAAGATCACATAACTTAACATACATTTTGAGGTTAACATAGCATAATGCATTACAAAACATAACATAATGTCAAAACACCAACCCATAAAGTCTTACAAAAAGAACATAACACATAAGGTCTGAAAAATAGTTATTTGCCAGACTAAGCTTATTACTTTCTTCTTCCTTTCCCACGAGCCTTCCCTCATGTAGCCAACTTATTACGCTCTCTTGCACGATATAACTCGGTTGGGAGTATGGTGTTATCAGACGTATCCACCACTTGTCTTCCCACATATATATAGTCTTCCCCGGTTAATGAACTTTTGAAAGCACCATACCCTTCCTGCAAATAAACCGCCATTAGTTGAAAGACCATGTACATATTCCTAATTGTTTCAATTCCACACTTAATCTCCGTAGTTGACTAGGACCAGCAACGTAGTTAGGCTGTGAATTAGAACAAGAGGAGCTTATTGAGAACATGAAGATGCACCAAAGAAATCCCTGTGAGGTCTATCATGCTTAGCTCTAGGGAGAGCTGAGGATAGGCTTCTAATCTGCATTTGAGAAGGCTAAGCAACTTGCGATGCATGCGACGATAGTGCAGCTTGTGAATGTTGAGAAGCCTGGGATGCCTGCGATGGTAGTCCAGCTTGTGAATGTTGAGAAGCCTGAGTAATCGTACATTCTTTCTTGGTATCCCATTCGGCTTCTTAGTTTTAGGTACATGAGGATTCTTGCATTTTTATTTGTTATGTTCTTCTTGTCCGCAATTACTACAATTTTGTAAGAAACAAACATAATTAGCATTATAGTACACCCATAATTGAATTATCAAATTGTTTGTAGATTAGAAGTTACCATTTTAAATCCCACTTTGGACATCTTTCCCTTTTCTCTTGCTTCACCCTTCTTCCTTTTTATTTTATTTTCTGGTGGTCGTTCAAGTGGTTTCTTATACGGTGGTGGGATAACTCTCACATCAATAGTTTTGGTCCACATATTCAACACATTAACCTTCTCCATTGGAGTTTCATAGCTACGCTTCAGATTCTCCATAGTGAACCACTCAGATATTATTGTGCATGGATCTTGATATGTGTTTCTTTCAAATTGAAGTGCTGAGACAATGTGACAATAGGGAATGCCACTAATGATGTATGTTCTGCATGCAAACTTCACCACCCCTCTCATATGCACAACAAACCTATCGTTGAAGTATCCAACTTCATACTTACCCCTTCCACAATGTAAAGGCCTGCAATTCTTTGCCAGATTGATCTGATGATCGAGTAATGCCTTTTCTAGGTGTGTAAACCCTTTTAGCATTTTCTGCTCTCTTACTCTTAAGTTTGTTGCTTATAAGCACACACCTCCTAATATCTTCCAACATTTCTACAACAGGTTTAGTTCTGGCGATTCGAATGGCTGCATTAAAAAACTCTCCTAAGTTGTTCTCTGCAGCATCACATGTAGATATCTCCGTAAAAAAGGAAATAAGATGTTATCAGCAGATAAGCATAACCAAATTTTTATATATTTACCTTGACCAAGCGCAAGAGTTGTTGATCTTCAAGTGATTAAGAGTTGCTTGAAAAACCATTTTCAATGCATCCATTTTCCTCTCAAAATCAGCCATGTAAAAAGCATTTGCTGCTTCCCAAAACAAATCATCAAACTCTGATCCAGTATATATTTTCTTCCAGTTATGGTACACCTGCCTAGCACACACTTGATGTTAAACAGAAGGAAGTACAAGTGTAACAGCTCCTATCAAACCCTTACACTGATCACTCATAAGTGTTAGCCCATTCCCTTGTCCCAATACAAAATCGTCTATCAGGTGTTCAAAAAACCACATACAGTTGTCTTTTATTTCAGAATCAACAATGCCCCAAGCTAAACAGTACATCTGATCGTTCAGATCTCTTCCACAAGCAACTAATAGCATTCCGGTCATCCTCCATTTTTGGAATGTACCATCCACGTGAATAATCCTTCTACAAGCCACCTTCCATCCTCTCTTAAGTGCGCCAAAACAAACATAAAATCGATGAAACATACCTTGCTGAATCTCGCATTCAGTTGTTGTGCCTGGGTTTGATCTTCTCAGCTCATGCACATAATCAAACATTTTACCAAATGACTACGCTTTTTCATTGTCAAACAACTGCAAACATCTCAATATAGTCCTCTCGCAAATAGTCCACAACACATTGATATTACGCTTCTGCAACTTGACTTGTAGTCGCTGAACGCAGGGTTGACTCAAAACTCTTCAATGTAAAGTTCAGTAATCTGTGCATTGTTAAGCAAGCTAACTCTATCTTGCCATGTACAAATATGCTATTCTTGTAGAGCTCTCACCACACACCGATGCAAAGTATTGTTTATCGATCAACAGATTCTCCACAGACATTTCCTCTCACAGCATACAACAACTACACGCTTGCTACCTGACCTGAAGAATGATATGCCATACTTCTTCTTCGCTGCATATCTTCTAATAGCTGTCTTAAATGAATGAATGGTTGCATAAGCCTGTTCGATTTCGAATTTCTTATACTTGCTCTCATCCACAATAACACGCTCTCTATCATTGTCACTACTATCACCAGATTGTTATACTTCTTCTTCGTCAGAGACATTATCTTCCTGCTCTTCTTCACTCCCTTCATTTTCTTCAACTTGTTGCTCTTCTACACTCTCATTACTACTGGTATGCCGCTCAAAGACCTGCTCTTCTTTGAATTCATCGTCAGAGGACACACCTTCGAGAATATCACCACCACGACCATTCAAAAAAAGATCATCTTCTCGAACGACAAACAATGTTAGAGCCCCAACAGATACACCATATTGAACCGCTTTCAACAAGACATTTTCATCATCAATATCTTCCCTTTTCTCACGATTTTCTAGTGGAAACCAAGCATACTTATGTTGATTATCCTCAATTCCAAGGACTCATTCTAATATATTCGACATACTGCTAATATCAAATCCTTCTTCCGCCATATTACCTGTAGTGTGAGAATCACCACCAACATATCTCCCATCTACAGACCAGTATCCACCAATCCATAGGAATATATCAAAATTGTAAAAGGGAGGAAAATAATATCGAAATCAAAATAGGAGCATAAAACGAGTGATAAGACCACAAAAATTGAGTGAGTGGGAAGCAGATATCGAAATCAAATTAGGAGCTCCCATATCTAGTGAGTTAGAAGCTCAAGTCAAAATCAAATACCTGGGGACCATCACTTCTTGTTATCTTCGAGAAATCAGGCCGGAACTGAACCAAATATATTTTCCACAAATCTCAGAAACACAACCCGATATTCTCCAAAACCGCAGTAACATGAGTCGATTAGCTCCAGAAATTGAAACCGCAAAATCACGGAACCCTAATTTCGACAACACCCGAGTAAAAGCCGATATCGCTCTCTTCATTTTTCGAAACACAGAACCCTAATTTCTAAGTTTCCAAAAAATTGTTTGTTAAATGAGATAGAGGAAACAACATGCCATTTTCAATTTGGACGTTATAATAGAAAATATGTCGTTCAAATACTAGCTCGAAACGACGTTGTTTAGCAAATTAATGGATTATTAAACATTGTCACATCATCGATATACAGACTTATTATATTGTGGGTTGACTGTGAAGTTAAGAGTTTACCTGCATTTAATTAAAGTGGGGGGTTGATTTGAAAAAGTTACCTGCTGATAGGTCGTAAGTTTTACCCTATACTAACTGCAAGTGCACAGTATATCAATGTAGTACTTAGGGATCGAATCCACGAGGACTCTAGGCAACGATAGGATTAGAACTAAACAGATTTGACTAGGAGAAAGTAAATTGTATTGAATAACTAAAAAGAGCAAGCAAGAAAGTAAACAAGTAGCAGGTTGTGGTTGTAAGCAATAAACTAAGAGCGCTAAGTCTAGGGCGTTCTAAGGAAATCAGACAAGCAGATAAATCATTCAGTCATGATCTAACTAAGCTCAGTTCTAGAACTCAAACACAGATATAGAATTAACCAACTGTCGTTGCGAGAATTCTCTAAGTCTATGTGCAACAATCCAAATTCCTTTGCAATTACTAACAGATTAAACCAGCTTTAATTCCAAGTTCGATATGTTCACAATCTAATTAAACCAAATTCCTTTGCGAGTAATTAAATTGCTCAACCTAAATAGTTCAGATTCTAAACCACACTGTCTTTTCGTATTTAGCAACCTAAGATCTAGATTCTAAGTGATCAGGTTAGAACTAGCATTAAACACAATTTAGTTTGAAGAACATTCTATTGATGTAAATCCTTAACTGAATTAATTATATCTAGCAAGTCATGAAATCCCTATGAGAAACCTTAAACCTAACTATGAAACTACTCAGACATAGAATATGAAGACATAATCAATGAAATAATAGATATCATAAAAGAGATTAGAATAATAAAGGGGTTCGAAAACTTCTCCAAAACAAAGTGTAGTACAGGATCAGATCAGCCCCAAAAGCTCTAAAAACTCTCTGCTCTAAGTTATGATAGCGTATCAAAAACTGAAGTTAAAAACCTAATTAAATAGCTAAAACACGACTTGGGGCTTCTGTGTAAATATCTGGAACTTCTGGGCATTTTTGCAATATCAGCATTCTTCATTAAACCGCCGAGAATCTGGCCCAACTCGCTGTGCATCGATCGATGCAGGTGTGCGTCGATCGACACACTACTCTGTTTCGGACAGTGAGCACAACCTCTCGGGTCAAAACTCCAAAGTGCTCCAAATAGCTCCAAAATCTCCACTTCTGCTCCAAACGTGCGTGTACCTAATAACACCTGTAAAGGACTCTAAAAGAACACCAAAAGACACTAAAACAGACTTATATCATGGTATAAAACCGGTAAAAACCATGATATATCAACTCCCCCACACTTAGCCTTTGCTTGCCCTCAAGCAAAACAGAGAACTAAAACATGGTGAAGAGGTTTGAAAACTTTCAGAAACTCTTTTTGTCCTAGAAGCAACAACACTCAGATTCCCCTTAGTAATCCACTGAAAGAATCACCTGCAAGATATCAAGACCAACATGTACTTCCCCCACACTTAGCAACTGTCCTAAGTAAACTCCACAATCACATTCACGCATTCAAATTCACCCTACTGACTTCTGCAAGTATTTAAGTGCGGTCTCACCTAAGGAGTATCGATCAAAGGGCACATGGACTCTTACTTTGCCAGCTCTAGACCACCATACTATCTTTCTCTGGTCCCTTTCTTCTCTTTTCCCTTCCTTAGCATTCTGATTTTTCCCCATTGGGTATCATTTTATTTTTTTGATCAGTGCTCTTCCCGTTAAGGGGTGTACTTTGGACACATTCCATGGATCACACAGGAGGTAATAGTGTTTTCTACTACTCCCGTGACCACTTCGGAGTTACTAACTCATCCTCAGTTTATTATTATTATTTTTTACTTTATGGAAGGGGAGAAGGGAACCAAATAGGACAGGTTTACAGGCTGTGTCAGAACTAACAAAGGAATCCGACACAAGGTATACCAAGCCCTTAGGTGAGAAAATTAAGTCAGTATTAAGGTGAAGTCAGTAAAAGGATCCTCTGATACCTGAAGTGATGTGGGTGTCCTCAGTAGGGTGATCTGTGTTAGAAAACGTCTTAGATAGATCCTGCAACTTCATCCCAATGGTTACTTAAGTTCCTGCAAGATGTTGTTAATCTTCTCAAAAATTCACTGTTTCCTACTTAAACTGGTTTTGACTCAATAAAACAAATTTTTTTAAAAAAAAATTGGACTGACTCTAAGAAAACAGAAAGATAAAGTCAGTAGCTACCTCCCCCACACTTGAAACACACTGTCCCCAGTAGTGTTAAGCTAAGGGTTGGCAAAAAGAAATAATAAAAAAAAATGTTAATGGATGTATCGAGTTCTGTCTGATTTTTACCTCTGTCGCACATGCATCGACCGTTGCTAGGCGATATTTCGTCGTGTGTCGATCGTTGCTCAGGACCACAACGATCGTTGCAATGCGATTTCTTTCGTGTTGTGACGATCGACACAGGTTGTGTCGATCGACGCATTGCAATTTTGGCCGAGAACTGCAGACAAAACTCACCAAAAACAGAAACAAAACGTAAAATCCTACAAAAACACCAAAAATCAAAATGCAAAAATGAAACAGTGGGTTGCCTCCCACTCAGCGCTCTTTTAACGTCAATAGCTTGACCGGACGAACAAGATCAGTTGCTGGAGATCCTGACAGAGACTGTGATTGCCTCTGTGCAAGTCTCCTCATCCATGGCGGAGAATAAGCATCATCAGTGTGAATGTGTCCAAGAAAAGAAGGAGTAAACTGATATGGTGGATCTGAAACCAAATTCTCGCTTATCTTCTCTCCATCTCCATCCTTAATGGTGAAGTTCTGCCCATCAATTAATGGCTTGCGTAGCATGTCCATCTCAAAGTGCAGTGGCTCATCTCCCAGATGAAGATCAATCAAGTTGTGCCTCACATCTATCACTGCTCCAGCTGTGCCTCACATCTATCACTGCTCCAGCTGTGGCCAAGAATGGTCTACCCAGTATCAAAGCATCATCCTGCTCACTGTGGTACTTAAGAACTAAGAAATATGTTGGAACCAAGTAGTTTCCAACTCTCACTGGGACGTCCTCAAGAACTCCTTCAGGAATCCTTATCGACTGATCATCTAGGACAAGAGAGGTCCTAGTAGGTGAAAAATCCATCATACCCAGCTTCTCTGCCACAGAGTATGGCATAAGACTTCCAGCAACTCCTAAATCACACAGAGAGCGCTTGAAACCATCCTCAAATATAGAACAACTCAGCACAAAAATCCCAGGATCAGATGGCTTCTTAGGAACCTTGGTTAATAGCACATCACTTATATGCTGAGGAACAACTATAACCCAATCTTTCAGCTCTTCATCCAAAGGCAACATCTTACCCAAGTATCTCTGCACACAAGGGTGATAAGGTGGATCATCAGATGGTGGAATTTCTTCCAACTCTTCACCAGTCTCTTCCAAACGCTTAAGTTCATCAATCTCTTGTTGAATCACTTCAGACACCTTAGGATATAAGCGAATAGATTGTGCATAAATCTCCTGTTGAGTTATCTCAGACACTCCAGGGAATAAACGGTTAAACTCTAAATCTGCATCAATGTCATAAGAATCCTGTGAATCTGTCTGTCCACGCCATGCAACGATCGACGCTAAGGGTGCATCGATCGATGCAGTCAAATTTTCACAGATTCCATCCGAGAGATTTTCCTCAAAATCAGAAATTTCAGCTTCTTCAACCAGTTCAGCTGTATTAAGCTCAAATCTTTCACCTAGGTGTGATCCATCATCAATGTACACTGACCAGGCCTTAATATAGGTGTCTACAACACTCTTTCCCTTGATGGAGCTTGAAATTTGGCTCACCTGAGTGTCCAATTGCTTCACATGAGTGTTTAGAGACTCAAACTTCCCATTGAGATCCTCATAAACAGCATCCAACTTCTCGTTGCAGTCCACAGCAATCTTAGTCTGTCCTTCCAGCAGTTGTTCCATCATTGCCTCCATCTTACTCTCATGAATAGTAGCTACAGGAGGTGCTTGGTAAGAGGAAGATCAATAAGTCCTATGATTACCTTGTTGGAAAGGTTTCTGAAATCCACTAGTCTGTCCAAATCCAGAAGAGTTTTGGTCGCTGTTGAAAGCACTCTTATGTCCTCCATTGAAGAACCTATTACCAGACTGATTACCAAACATGTTTCCTTGGAAACCAGATCCTCCGATGTAATTCACATCCTCTTCCTGACCATCTTCTTCATCATTGATCATCTCAACATCTTGAGCAAAGTGGACAGCTTTCTTCCCAGCTAGAAGATTGCAAACAGTGTCCAACTTAGATCTAATATCAGCTATCTCAGAATTCTCCATCTTTCCACCGGACTTCTTCCTTCTTTCATCAATAGTCTTGCAGCTATTACTGCTTACTAAATTATCTATCAACTGCTTAGCTTGAGCAGGAGTCCTAGTGTTAAAGTTGGCATTGCTAGAGTTGTCCAACGCAGTCTGATATGGAAGATCTATACCTCTAAAGAAGATGCCTAACAACGTTACCTCAGTGAATCCATGATGCGGGCAGTCACGTTGGTACTTCTTAAACCTCATCCAGGCTGTCTTAAGAGGCTCTGTCGGACCTTGGGTGAAGGTGAGAATGTCCTGCCTGGACTGATCAGAGCGAGCATCATCTCAGAAGTGTCGCAGAAACTCTCTCTTCAGAGCGGCCCAAGTAACAAACGTCCCAGATGGAAGTTTTTTTAGCCAGGCTGCAGCATCTCCAGCCAGAGAGTAGGGGAAAAGCTTGAGGAACAAATAGTCTTGGCTCACTCCATCGTACTTAATTCCGGTGACTATGTTCTCAAACTCATCTATGTGATCCATCGGCTGCTCACTTGGAGAGCCATGGAAGAATTTCTGCCTCAGGAGAGAGTAGTAGATGGTCTTAATCTCAAAATCATTCCTCTCAAAGTCAGGAGCTACAAGAGCTGACCGGTTATCATGAAACTCACCCGGACGGTTATAGTCAGCTAAAGTCCTCTCATGGACAACCATCTGTCTACCTTGGCCCTGTCCTTGGCCTTGTCCTTGATTCTGCTCCTGTTGTTGTGGTTGCTCTGGAGGATCAGGGATAACATTCCCTTCAGCATCTATCGGTTCTCCAGCAGCATTGTACGGATTGTTGTGTCGGTCTCTCAGGGTACCTTGAGCATCAGGCTTTATGATCACACGTTCAACAACAACCATCCTTGTTCTTCGAACTCTTCTGTTAGTCCTCTCTATTCTAGCAAGCTTTTCAAGTTGGAGGTTTACTTCTGGTATCACGCGTCTGCATAAACCGTCTGTAATCGCCAAGAAACGATCGATGCTAACAGTGCAACGATCGATTCAACTCCAATCGCCTAGTGACGATCGACACAAGAAGTGCAACGGTCGATGCTATGCGATTTTGAAACCTGCGACAGAGAGAAAACAGAGAAAAAAATCAGTAAACAAAAATAAAAATAAAAATCCTAGTAAAAACCCTAAGTTCGAAGCTATCGAAGACTCTAAGAGTCCCCGGCAACGGCGCCAAAAACTTGATAGGTCATAAGTTTTACCTTATACTAACTGCAAGTGCACAGTATATCAATGTAGTACTTAGGGATCGAATCCACGAGGACTCTAGGCAACGATAGGATTATAACTAAACAGATTTGACTAGGAGAAAGTAAATTGTATTGAATAACTAAAAAGAGCAAGCAAGAAAGTAAACAAGTAGCAGGTTGTGGTTGTAAGCAATAAACTAAGGGCGCTAAGTCTAGGGCGTTCTCAGGAAATCAGACAAGCAGATAAATCATTCAGTCAGGATCTAACTAAGCTCAGTTCTAGAACTCAAACACAGATATAGAATTAACCAATTGTCGTTGCGAGAATTCTCTAAGTCTAAGTGCAGCAATCCAAATTCCTTTGCAATTACTAACAGATTAAACCAGCTTTAATTCCAAGTTCGATATGTTCACAATCTAATTAAACCAAATTCCTTTGCGAGTAATTAAATTGCTCAACCTAAATAGTTCAGATTCTAAACCACACTGTCGTGTCGTATTTAGCAACCTAAGATCTAGATTCTAAGTGATCAGGTTAGAACTAGCATTAAACACAATTTAGTTTGAAGAACATTCTATTGATGTGAATCCTTAACTGAATTATTTATATCTAGCAAGTCATGAAATCCCTATGAGAAACCCTAAACCTGAAGGATTATTCGTTTTTCCATGGTTCAATTCTCAGATTGCAACCTAACACATAATCTTAAACAGACCTAGGTTCTTGTAAAACGAATCATAAAACCAACCTGTGACATTACCTTTTGCAGCGGATTAGAGATGGAGGTAATGATGAGATCAGTTAGAACAGATGAACAACCTGCTCCTCCTTCGGTATCCACACTCTTACAAGCCAGGATGGCTGCTAGACCAAAGTGATGGATCAGATCAGAAAGAGAGAATTTAGAGAGAGAAAGAGCTCGCGGCTCAGAAAGAAAAATCGCAGGGGCTTCACTTCCTTAGGGTTTTTCTCAATCTCTTATATCTCATTAATGGGCCCAAGTCATTAGACTAATGGCTCATTAATCATTTGGGCCCAAAACACAAATAAGACAAAAGCCTGTATTTGTCTGGCCCAAAACTCTGATCCAATACAGTAAATGCCATTGCATCTTACCGTATTAATTCCATTTAACTTTCCCGTTAGCTATGGTGTGTGACCCTTCGGGATCATACAATACTGGTAATAAGTCCTAAACTTATAGATCATGAGCGGACTCTAGCAAGCCATCATGATCACCCAGTATTTATGACTTATGTCTGATCTCGACACTCATCATACTTTCTAGAGATAGTACGGTAGATTTCAGGACATTCCCAACAATCTCCCACTTGTACTGGAATCCTACAAAGGACATTCCCAACAATCTTCCGATTGTACTGGAATCCTACATTCCCTAATCCTTTTGTCTCAATATCTCGATCTGGCATAAGGCAAGATGCGTGTCATCCTTATATAGCCAGACCATGTTTATCGGACCAGATTTGATACTGACAATTCAAACGACTTGGGCAAGTCCGTTTGGGAATGGCCATTCTCTTACCAGCTATCAAATCTCCGATTGGCCTAGAGATATTACCTCCGTTAAACGGCAGGGACAAATCCCATCTTGTTCCATCACTATGAACTACACATTTCATAATACACCCAACCAAGGTCCGTATAGCTCCCAGTTACGAAACAGCGTTAGACAATGATCAAAGCGCATTACTCCATGTGCAGCCACATGCATGCGAACTCAGGTCTAAGGACTATACTCTATAGTCGTATATGAGAACTTCTTATGACACAGATATTAATATCTTGCAGAGTTCTCATCTTGCGGGCCATGTCCGGTCATATGCTCCCCTACATATACCTATGTGTCGACTTTGATGCCGCGCATCTATGACCCCTCGAAACTTGGTCATAAGTCTCAACACAATCTAGTCTCAACAGGTTGTTGTTGTTCCAATTTCAACAACCTTCAACTATGGACATTTTGATTTATGTCACTTCGTTAAATATGGGGTTTCAGGATCAAGTCTACTCATGTACTTCGATGGCCCATATATAATGACATGAATCATTTTGGAACGATTATTTATATCACAGTTAAAATAATCCAGAAATCATTAGATTTCATAAACATAAAATATTATGTTTACATGAACCTTTCAAAACAACTAAGTAAAGCCCTTTACAAACTCCCACTGAAATTGAGACTACATCTTAATTTCACTCATCCTACAGCTACAGTCCGCGACTCGTGCTTAGGCATAAGGAGTGGCTTTGTTAATAGATTAGCAACATTCTCATTCGATGAAACTTGCTTATCTACTTAACACCTCTGTCATTTATCTCACGGAATAGGTTATACCTATCCTCAAGGTGTTTGGACCTCTGATGTGCAGCTAGCCTCATCTATGCTGTGAATCACATCAAGTTCAGAGATGAACTCTTCTATCCAAACAACCTCTTTCGCCGCTTCTCAAGCTGCGAAATGTTCAGCTTAAGTCATGGAGTCAGCTACAGTGCCTTGCACCGCCAGATAGACACAAGATATAGCCGGACTGTGACCAGGAATTATCTTTGTCTATTGGAAACTTGCCTTTCAGACTCTATCGACTTGTAGCACCTCACTTTCTCCGTAAATCAAGAACTTATCCTTAGTATTCCTCAAATACTTTAGGATATTCTATACGGCAATCCAGTGATTCTTTGCTGGATTTGACTGGTCTTTACTTGTCTTGCTTAAAATTAAAGCAACATCAAAACAAGTATGTGTCATGGCATGCATGATAGATCCTTATGCCGTCGCATATGGAATCCTATCCATGCATTCAAGCTCAGCAGATATCGCAGGACACTGTATCTTGCTTAATGAATTGCCATGTGACATTGGCATAAAACCCTTCTTGGATTGCTGATTACGTGTAGGACTTTGTCAATTTAAGAATCCTGACTTTGTCCTACCAGCTCTTTTGGATCTTTATCTTTAGATCCAAAATCCAAGAACTACGTGGCTTTACCCATGTCAATCATAAAACCAACTCCCAAGCCAGTCCTTTACCGACTGCAGCATTGGGACGTTATATCCGAGAATCAGTATGTCATCGACATACACTATGAGAAATGCAATAATGCTCCCACTTATCTTTTAGTAAACGCACAGTTCCACTTCGTTCCTGTTCAAGTCAAAACCTTGACTACTTTAACAGAACAAAGATTCCAACTCCGATATGTTTGCTTCCATCCATGAATGGATCAATAAAGCTAACTTACACAAAATGTAATTTTTCGGAGTCCGGGCTCACTATCGCTTCTTTGAATTTCGCAGATTCGTCGCTTTCAATGATCATCAGATCATGCGAACTTTCAATGATCATCAGGTTCAACTAATGACGAGAAATCACTCTCGGATTAGTGACTGATTCATTCATATCTGCGATCTTCAGGCTCTACAGGTGTAGATTCTACAGAAATCTGTAAATCCATCCGCTGCTCTCCCTCAAAAGGTTGAGCAGCCTCCTGTAATTCTCGAATTTCTTCGAGTTACACTTTTACTCCCACTGTTCTTCTTGGAAATTAACTTCCCCTCTTAGAAAACAGAATGGACGTAAAAAGGGTAACAAGCCTTGGTTTCCCTAGGAAAACCAGCGAAGTAGCACAACTACAAATACTCAGTAAAGACGAATTTGGATCGATTCCAATCCACATTTACGTGGTGTCTTTCAACTGATATTGGTGGAACTAATGCAGCGTAAACTTAGATATTTCTAGAGCGTTATTCTTAAAGAATATCATGGAAGATTCGTGTGACTCATCTTTAATCATTTCTAATAAGATCTGATTCATTCTCACAGAAACACCTCTAGGTTTTCAGGAGAAGTGAGCTGTGAAACGACTTCACACTCATTCAGATGATCACACAATTAATGACTTAAGTATTCTCACTCGTGATCTAATCCAGAGTCTTAATACTTCTGTCATTCAGATTCTATACTTCATTCTGGAACTCTTTCGACCATGTCAAAGAATTCCGACTTGTGTTTCATCAAATGAACACAGTCACACTCACTGAAGTAATCAGTAGAGACAATGAAGTACAGGAAATTTTCTCTGGCATTACTGCTCATCGGACCACATACATGAGTATGTCCAATGTCCAATAAGCCTTTGGGCCTTTCTCTAGCTCGGCTAAGATGGGCCCTTTGTCTTTTGGTCTAGTAAGCAGAATTCAAGTCTCATAAGATATCCATTCAAACGAGCCCAAAAGTCCATAACTATGGGGTTTCTGAATCTGACTTACTCTATGTGACCAAAACATTTATGCCAAGAAAAATCAGGTTTAATTCATCAGATTTAAACCAATTCGGTATTTATGTTACATTTAGGCACTCTTTGGTTTAAGACATAAAACCCATTCCTTGAATAGGGTGCTACAATTAACATTTCATTAAGATCAAAAGAACAAAACTTGTCTTTATCAAAATGAAAACATTCAAATTCTTCACAAGAAAATGAAAAACAACTCTGCTTAAAGCAGGTACATTGTAGCAATTACTTAATTCAAAGCCAAGCCTCAAAGGCATCTACAAGTGAAATCCCTACGGCTGAGGCAGCATCCCAAGCTCCTTCCAGACTCGCAGTTCCACTTGCCCTTCCTTCAACGTTCTACTGTTGTTCAGGCTCTGCATATTATAACAAATATCTGTGCCACAATCAGTATCCAATACCTACAAGGTATAACTTGAAGTAATAACATGAATACCTGAGGAAGTAGTCTCATACATCAACTTTAACTCCTCATAATCTTCCATGAATTTAATGCAATCTCTTTTCCAATGCCCAGTCTCTTTACAGTAGCAGCACTTACCAACGTAAGAGGTATCTGACTCGGGCTCAGAAGACACACGCTTGCCATGATTCAAAATCTGGACAACTTTGTCTTCACCCTTGTCAGCATTAGGTTTAGTAAACCTACCCTTCTCATTCATGAGATTGTACAGGGTACTCTTTACGTTTGGCTCAACTGTTTTGAGCATGTCATGCAGTTCAGTCAACGTCTTCGTTAAGCCTTTCTTGATATAGTCCCTTACGAACTCATCATAGCTTGACGGCAGTGACTGCAGAATGATATCAGTTGCCAATTCTTGGCCAACTGGATAATCCAGTTTCCTCAGGTTATCAATGTAACCCATCATTTTACTGATATGAGGACTTACTGGATGATCCATCGGTAGCTTGCAGCTAGTGAGAGATTTAACCAACTGGTATCTCTCCACTCTTACCTGCTCCTGAAATTTCAATTTCAGGCTGCTGATCATCTCTATTGGCGACTCCATGTTCTCATATTGCTTCCGCAAATCTGAGTCCATGGTAGCCAATATCAGACCACGCACATCTACCGCATCATTATAATGTTTATTCCAAGCATTATATACTGCATGACTGGCTTTGGATCCGATCCTCTCGGGGAGAGATTTCTCAAGGACATAGTCCTTTCTCTCATGCCTGAGAACTAGCCTCAGGTTCCGCGACCAAGTCAAGAAATTTGATCCGTTCAGTTTGTCCATCTCAAGGACATACCGGATCGAGAAAGTGTTTTGATTGTTTGTGCTCGTCATAGCTGAAAATTAGAGATAAATGGAGTTTTAGTTATTTAGTTCATAAAAGAGTAATCTTAACAACTTATAAGAAAACTCGCATTGCATTCAAAATTTCTTTGTTCAACCTCATAAGAATGCAATGATTCTGAGACCCATGTTCAGCTAATTCCAAAGTGGGCCACTGGCCGTCACCCAGAATTAACTTTACTTGGTAAGCATACACACAGCTAGTTATAACCATATAACTCTCGGTTGTGGATTGGGCCCAAGGCCCAATACACCAGATGTCTCAAGGCCCGGGACTCCCGATGGCCCAGTCAAGGAAACCAATCTCTTACAGCCAAATAATCACTAAAGTCTGGGACTCCCAATGAAATTAGTGACTATATACTACTTTACTTACGCGAAAACAGATACCTCACACTGTAAGCCATATCTGTAATCAAATAAGCATTAAGTAGCTGACAAGATTGGAAAGACATCCAAGATTGATATTGTTTTTGAGGATTTTTAAGTTTTATTTCCAAAAATAGAAGATTACTATTTTGGGAAACTTTCTTATTTTAGAAACTTTCTAAATTTAGTAACTTACTAAAAATAGAAATTTCTAATTTAATATTTCATTAAATATTTTGGGTTGGGTCACAAATTATAGGCCCAATTCTTTGGCCCAAGACCATAGAATTCCAGCTGGCCCAATAATTTGACATAACCGATCCGGTTTATTAATTCTGGTCCAAGACCAAATTAACTATTAAAACCATCGGTTATTTACTAAACCAGACCAGCTCTAAATTATTTGGTCCAACCAAATCAAACTTAGACCAGCCTTCGGTTTAGGTTAAAATTCAATTTTTGAATTTCAATCCGGTTTAACCAGAAATTAAATAATACCATGTATTAAATAATTTTTAGCAAACCGCGATTCGGGTTAACCGCTTGAACCACCAATTAAATTGGATCGATTCGGTTAAGTCCAAAATCAGGAAGAAATAGATTGGTCTAACCAATCAATTTTAGCTGATTTTGACCTAACTTGCGGGATAAGGCTAGTGACCATTGAAACGCGATCAGCCCAAGGCTCGATCGGTTCATGCGTCACGGGGTGGGATCGGTTTGATCGTTACAGCATCCGGCAATAACCAATCGGATTGATCGTTATACCCGGCATGCTTATCGATTGATTTCAATTATCAAAAAAAAAAAAAAAAAAAATTAAATCAACAATCGACAAAAGATTTTGACTTTTCCTCAAAATCGGTATGATAATTAACAACCGATATCATAATGAATCGATAACTTAATAATCAATCGTTAAAGTCAAACCTTCACATTTTTCAAATTATTATTTCAACTATTAATAATTCCTACGATCAATAGCAAAAAGCAACAGCAAAGACAAAACACGATCGATTCAATTAATTATAGTCAACAAGTCATTGTCGATTATATCAAAATCGATTATGCTCTTTACACAAGAAGACAAAACGAATTTGTCATCTTCCTCATCGTATGTCAATTAATTATATTAATAACTCTTACGATCATGTTATTCTCATCAAAACAACAAACGATTAATAAGAAACGATTTGTTTGATAACGAATCAAACAACAAACGATATCGACTTTAATTATCGTTTTTCTTATTTCATGATCCAAATTACAAGAAACTAATAACCTGGCTCTGATACCACTGAAGGATTATTCGTTTTTCCATGGTTCAATTCTCAGATTGCAACCTAACACATAATCTTAAACAGATCTAGGTTCTTGTAAAACGAATCATAAAACCAACCTGTGACATTACCTTTTGCAGCGGATTAGAGATGGAGGTAATGATGAGATCAGTTAGAACAGATGAACAACCTGCTCCTCCTTCGGTATCCACACTCTTACAAGCCGGGATGGCTGCTAGACCAAAGTGATGGATCAGATCAGAAAGAGAGAATTTAGAGAGAGAAAGAGCTCGCGGCTCAGAAAGAAAAATCGCAGGGGCTTCACTTCCTTAGGGTTTTTCTTAATCTCTTATATCTCATTAATGGGCCCAAGTCATTAGACTAATGGCTTATTAATCATTTGGGCCCAAAACACAAATAAGACAAAAGCCTGTATTTGTCTGGCCCAAAACTCTGATCCAATACAGTAAATGCCATTGCATCTTACCGTATTAATTCCATTTAACTTTCCCGTTAGCTATGGTGTGTGACCCTTCGGGATCATACAATACTGGTAATAAGTCCTAAACTTATAGATCATGAGCGGACTCTAGCAAGCCATCATGATCACCCAGTATTTATGACTTATGTCTGATCTCGACACTCATCATACTTTCTAGAGATAGTACGGTAGATTTCAGGACATTCCCAACAAAACCTAACTATGAAACTACTCAGACATAGAATATGAAGACATAATCAATGAAATAATAGATATCATAAAAGAGATTAGAATAATAAAGGGGTTCGAAAACTTCTCCAAAACAAAGTGTAGTACAGGATCAGATCAGCCCCAAAAGCTCTAAAAACTCTCTGCTCTAAGTTATGATAGCGTATCTAAAACTGAAGTTAAAAACCTAATTAAATAGCTAAAACACGACTTGGGGCTTCTGTGTAAATATCTGGAACTTCTGGGCATCTTTGCAATATCAGCATTCTTCATTAAACCGCCGAGAATCTTGCCCAACTCGCTGTGCATCGATCGATGCAGGTGTGCGTCGATCGACACACTACTCTGTTTCGGACAGTGAGCACAACCTCTCGGGTCAAAACTCCAAAGTGCTCCAAATAGCTCCAAAATCTCCACTTCTGCTCCAAATGTGCGTGTACCTAATAACACATGTAAAGGACTCTAAAAGAACACCAAAAGACACTAAAACAGACTTATATCATGGTATAAAACCGGTAAAAACCATGATATATCACCTGCACTATAATTAGCCTTTTTATGAATGAGATTTACATGACCCTCCAACAACTTTCATATGTACAGTTTTAAAGCCAAATTTAATATGCTCGTTGATCCTTCACGTTATTTCCAATCTCAACTTGTCTAATAAAACTTCTTTGCCTAAAAATGCAGTCCATTACAATATTGACCATATACTTTCAGTTGTGGTTTCTTTCAAATATCCAAAATCATCATTAAGCTTCAGACGACTTCTAGAAATGGTTGAGTTCTCTTTTTTAAATTTTCAGAGAAGTCTTTCGTGTATGAAGACATGTCCTTCATCAATATCATCCACAATACAGTTTGCTACATCGATTTTTCCCATTCGTCGAATCCTCAAAATGGTCTTAAAAGTCTATTTCTTCTTTTTTTCACAAAACATTTGTTGATGTGTAGACTAGAAAGAGAATCAAAATTTCCATTCACACGGCTATCTTTTCATTATCTTTTTTGATGAATGTCTTGGGGAAAAAGAAGAAGCAGGTCTTAGATTTTTTTCGGGGTTCATTTTTGGCGAAGGAAGTTGTATCTATGAAAGAGAAAGCGTCTAAGGTGAAATGCACCGCATCAAAAAATTGGTGAGAGATCATAGGACACACTCGGCTCATAGATAATTGTATTGTTGATGGGTTATCGGAATTCTCACCACGATTGAGAACATAAATCGTTTCGTCTTTGAATCAAACAAAAATTAAATATTTCTCGGGTTTAACCCACCCTACGGGCGAATAAGAAAGTAAGAACAATAAACGAATTTTTCTTTTCTTAGTTTGAAATTACTTAAGTTTAATGAGCATTTGAAAATGTATAATTTACTATCAAGTTAAAATAACATGAACTTTTTTGTCATTCTTGTTAGAAATTTTAGTTTTCTCTCACCATTAAACAAAATGAAAATATTCTTTTTTTTACATTTTTGTCATTTTTCTTCTATTTTTATTCTAATAGTGAGTAGAATGATTTAAATTACACATTTGCGATCAATTGGTATTCAACACACGAATCATAGATTACTTCTCCTTTTCATACATTTGTTTATTTAATCATTTGGTACCTATATATATATTTTTTTGTTTTTAAAAACTGATTATTTAAAAGATGCAAAACAGAGATAATTGATCCATTATAATTGAAAAGTATATTAATTTAGGTAGACATTATGAAAACCTAATATTGGTGGTTAATATTTAGAAATACATATGAACCTTTTTCAGAAAAAAATGAAAATAATAATTAGAAATATATATATATATATATATATATATATCTTTGTTTGAAACTTTCAGATGTTACTATCAAGACTAAGTGAAAACATGTTACCAAATAACCGTTTAAAATTTTAAAAATAAATGTTATAGATTAGTTTTTAAAGTATGATTACTTATAGTTTTACTTTTACTCCATTACTTTTGTATTTGATTTATTTCAAAAGTTGACTTTCTTATAGATATTTAATTAATTTGTTATATATTTACCAAATTTTACTATTATTAAAAAAAATTGATTTTATTTTCTATTTATTAGGTATTTTCATTTTAAATAAGTTATTCTTATATATATTTAAAAAAATTAGATTATTTTGAAAGAATATTGTTTACCATTAATTTAGATCAGTAACATTCTTTCGTTAATCGTTCTCTCTTAAATAGAAAATTTTAACCTTGAAATATTAAAGTATAAAGCATATTAGTTTAACCAAATTTATTAAATTTATCATTATTTTAAGTAAAGTATATTAAGATGACAAATTACATTTTATATTCCTTTCACATCAATTTATATATACATATATTTCTAAATAATTAAAAATAACAAATGTCTTTTCATATTTATTTTTAAAATATATATTTAAATTATTATAGATAAATAATCTGAAATAAATGTAGATGGTGATGTGTCATCACAAAAAGAGAAAAAATAACTTTATATATATTTTGTTATAAATTTAATATTTTAGAAAACAACGAAAATTTTTACTAGAAAGAAGAAAAATAACAATGAAATCTTCTTTTCTCCTTTCGAAACGCTTCAATAACCATATCCATCTTTTTTTTGAAAAAAACAGTCATGGTCGGTGACCGGCTTCATGCCGACAGTTTGCATATATACATGCTCGGCTCTTGGCATGTGCCCAAAGTGCATTTTCGCTAGATCCAAAAAAATTGAATTTTTTTTCTTATAACTTAGGGCTTTTTTACAAAAGTTAGGGTGATTTTTATAATACTTATGGTCATTTTTACAATTTAGGATCCCTTTTAATAAATGTTAGGGCCCTTTTACAAATTTGAGGGCATTGCTTACAAACTTGCATAGGGTTCACAAAAATAATGAGACAAATCTGCATGTACATATTATCTATTTATCTTTTCCTTTGTTTCAATTGGATCTTAAAGACCAATTGTTTCTTTTGGGTTTCATTGGATCGCTCGACGAAACTCCCCCGCCATGATTATTATGGTGTAATTGTTCAAAAAAAGTATTCTAAAGAAAAACATTTTTGGCCATTTGAGTTCAAAATGAAAAGATTTATCATAAATCTATTATATTTGGTATCAACTTCAAAAAAATCATGTTAAAATCGAGAAAATCGTAAGGAAAAAGAATAAGATACAAAGTTTTAGGGTTTTAAGTATGGTTTTTGCAAAAGAAAAAAGATGAGGATATTTTAGTAGTTTTTTATTCATTAAAGCAAATGCAAAAAAAAAAAAAACAGACAAACATGGGTAGAGGGTCGAACTCTCATCCAAATAGGTTATGTGCAACTATTTTACATGTTGGACTAAATCGGTTATCCACATATGCAGTTACTTTTGAACAAATATTACAAGAATGATTTGTTTTTTTATGAAAACTACCAAGTCTGATTAGTAAATATATGAATCTTGAGAAAATATATGTAAAATATTAAATTATTATAAATAATTTGCTATACCCGAGTCAGCCACACATATAACACCTATCGTATTTTCAAACAAAGATCCTTTCTCATTCATCCTTCTTTCTTAATCTTATGTCGGTTCAACATAATCATAATGTCTCTCAGGTTAGAGTTTTTTTTTTAACATCTTTCGTTGTAAGTTCTGATTATCAATCGGCAATTGGATAATTTACAATAAGGGTAACACAATTGTTCTATGGGTATGGTTTGTTGATACCGACCAATGTCATAAACAATAGTTCATGTTATGCCTTCTACTCATGATGCACATGTCGAAGATAAATTTTGATAATTCTCATGATAAATCATCCAAGATCCGGAAAAAGAATCGGCCAGAGAATGGTGATATTATTCTACACAAGCAAATGACTACTGCAAAATAGAAGCACTTGATAAAGAGTGCAGTAATATGTCTATCTAGTGGAAATCTAATATGGATACCATCTCTCTTAAAATCAAAGAGATCAAGCACTGGATGAAGAATGCAATAATGTCTATCTTGTGAATGATGAAAGCGGAGATTACAAGGCAAAACATAAGAAGAGAAAGGAAAATCAGCCATATGACTGAGTAATGTTTATTTGATTACAAAGGAAGTAACATGAACATAGAGAAGTCTTGTCATATGCATCAAATATTTTGATTTTTAACAGGAAAATAAGGTTTAAATACATCATTAACAACTTTAAGGTAATTTTATTTGTTACAGTTAGCGAAATACATTTTGGAGTTTTGAAAAATATATAAAAATATATAAAGAGGGGGGGGGGTGTACTAAACATATTTTGTGAGCCTATAAAATTTTTGCAAGTAAATCATAGGTTGTGTTAAAATGGTGCTTGTCAAATTTGTATGATTAATATATTTAATTATTGGGCGACTAAAAGTATATTTAATTTGTGAAAACAACGACTGATTATGAATTATATTTTCTTGTCAACTATTATGAATTAATATACATTCGTAATAAAAATTTTTTTTAATTTCGTAATTACTTTGTTGATCAACAAATACTTTTAGTTTCGTAAAAAGGAAAAAATACTATTTACATAGATTGTTTTTCCTTTTTTGGGGTCAAACTGCCTTCATGAATTTAATTTCACAAACTCAAAAGAATAAAAAGGTAAAAAGTGTTCAAAAAATGTTGCAGTAACAAAAATAAGGAATGTTATTATCAGAAAATTGAGAGAGGGAGAGAGAGAGAGAGAGATCTGGCGTAGAAGGAAACCAAAATTGATATAACTCGACGAACAAACTTCGTTCCTCTCTTCCTCCTTCAGATCGAAAACCTTAAAACAAATTTCCTTGTTTTTGAGATCTCCCCAAAATTAAATCAATATCTTCTCGATCTTTGCCTCAGGATCTGTCTCCTGGTACAATCACAACACCGGCGAGTTTGCTCTCTGTAATCGGCGATTTCGTAATGGCATGCTAATTAGAAAACAGGATTGATTTGAAGTAGTTGCGGAATTTCGAGTTTTTTCCAATGGCATCAGCTGAGGTTAAGCCTAGTTCGCGGAGGCAAGAGGTCGCTGAGGCTGGACGGCGTAAGGTAGATAGATCACTTATTCCACCTTTTGTTTGATTCTCTCGATACTTTGAATTGCCTCAAATTTTTGTCGGTACTGAGTCATTGATCATATTGTCGCCGTTTCATTGAATTTGTTCATTGATCTTTCAACACATGCAATCAGAAACAATGTTCGAAAACGGCTGAATTGTGTCTTCTTTTGTTAATTTATGGATCCAGCTTGAGCAGTTTCGGAAACAAAAAGCAGCAGAACGAGCCAAAAAGGCTTCGCAGAGTAACAGCACACAGCCAAGTGTCACAGATTCAGATGGAGATGTTGTTGCATCTGTGTCTAATGGACCTCACAGGCACTCTGAAACTCAAGTTTCCTTAAACGAAACCCAAACCAAAACCTCATTTTCTGGAGATGTATCTAATTTATCATTTTCAAATATAGCACCCAACGATAGAAGCAAAGAAAGAAGCCAGAGAGATGAATCAGTGGGAACATCTGATTTTTCTAGTAGCTTAAAGTTGAGCGGTTCCTCAAATGACTTAACAGTGAATAATAGGCCTCAAGTTGCACCTTATAGCAATATAGACAAGCAATCGAGTGGGGAATTTGATCGTGCCTCTACTCTAAGAGAAAGTGATGGCTTTACCAAAGGCACATCTTCTTTTTCTGGAAGCACTCTGTTATCAACCTCAATGCAAATGGACGGTTTCATGCATGGCAGTGGATTAATCTCTTCCAAAAAAGGTACCTGGCTATCATACGAGATTGATGAAGTAATGTATTTTTTTCCCCTACCCATTCTTCTTTTCAGTTCCTTAAAAACAACTTAACTAATCTTTACGGTTTTTGTTGCTAGACTCTCTACAACCTACTACCATGATGGCAGGGTCTAGTCACGAAGTTTCCAAAAACCAACAAGGAATTGCTGAACTAAGAGGAGGTAGCATTGTGCAGAAGCCAACTTTGTCTAGCAGTTATTTGTTTAGTTCTCCGGATACATCATCTCGACCTTCTGAATCTTCAGATTACAGTGTAAATATCACAAGCTCATCGTCGTTTCACTCAACTAAAAATGAAGCAAGTGGGAAGAGAAATCGTCCATCTTTCCTTGATTCCCTTAATATTTCAAGAGCTCCAGAGGCTGAATATCAACACCCTGTGATTCAGGCGGATTTGGTTACATCAAGTGGCGGTGACGGTTTTGGACCATCTTCACTCCAGTATATTTCAGGGAAAAGAGAGAGTAATGGACCACCATTGACAAGCGGAGCATCTGATTCTCCTTACCCATATGAAAATTTCAGGAGTCCTTTGTTTCCTGTTGCCAATGGGGTAATGCAAGGTTTTACTGATTACTCCATGCCAAAACAGAATGATGATTTTAGTACTCTGGAACAGGTATAGACGTATTTCATGCGCCATCTTTTGTTTTGTACATGTATTGTCGATATGCTACTTAACAGTTGGAACGTTATGTTTGACTAGTTTTGAGATGATAATGAGCGAGAAAGGGGATGTCTTTCTTATGTAGAAGAATTATGTGGGAATTGTTCATGATAAATGAACATGAGAAATTTGTTAAAGATTTGTGGTTGATGCCTCTCACTAGTGGTTCATATTCTTTTTACATTGTCATGCATTTTACTTCAGGATACTGGCTTTCACTGTTGCTCTTTTTACACCCTTCGACTTATGCGTATACTGAGATAAGGTTTCATATTTCCATCTGTAGCATATTGAAGATTTAACACAAGAAAAGTTTTCACTGCAAAGGGATCTTGATGCTTCACGTGCTCTGGCAGAATCCTTAGCATCTGAAAATTCTTCGATGACAGACACTTATAACCAACAGGTACATGAATACTTATGGCAATCTAGTTAAGTAGTGTCCAGCATACATAGAAAAAAACCTTGAGCATTTATATTAGTTACTAGTTATTTGCATATACGCATGCTTCATTGTTCGCCAGAATTTTCTGTCATGCGGTTTTAGGATCCATGGGGGATTTAAAAATAGAATCTTATTTCCTGATTAGGACGAATATGATTTGAGTCTCTTTTTTAACATGACATGCTCTTAAAGCATTTTTAGACTATGTTGTGAAAAAAGAAGAAGACATTTTTAGACTATTAAGTCATTACTACATTCACAAGTGAGACAGATATGGTTGTTAAAACAAAGAATTTGGAGAAGCTTCTTCAAGAATCAGGATGTACTGGGAATATCTACTGTTGAGAGTTAACATCGCCTTATTTTGTTTACTACAAGACATGTGCACACTGACTTTTGTAAAGTCCCTAAACCTCTCAATGATTCATGTATTAACTGTTCTCGCTTCTGTCTCATACAGAGAAGTATTGTCAACCAACTAAAAGATGATATGGAGAAGCTACGTCAACAGATCCAAGCACAAATGGTTAGTATCCTATTAACTACCTAAACTCAACAAATCCCAGTTGTATATGCTCTAGCAGTATATTTTAGTGAAGCATGATATTTCATTTGCTGCATTCATCCAGAAGCAGGATGTTTACGTGTTGGCATTCCACTTATCAAATTGCTTGATGGTTACATATGAGACTCAAAATTTGAGTTACCCGAGTATGATTCTGGATGAGTATTTGTATGCCATGTTCTTTCATCCGCTGGAGCTATTTTCTAAATTATTCCAAAAGCTGTTACATAATTTAGCACTGTTTCCTCACAGGGGGAGCTTGAATCTGTTAGGATTGATTATGCAAATGCACAGCTAGAATGTAATGCTGCTGATGAACGATCCCAAATACTGGCTTCTGAAGTCATCAGTTTGGAAGATAAGGTAATAAGGTTTGGATGTTTGTTCATACTATTGCATTAGTTTTTTACAAAGAACTAACATTTTCAACTCACCTAGCTGCAAAAGTGTGCAATGACATTTTTAGTTTAGTTTCTGGAGTTGTAGATGTCTCTTTCCTCTACCTCCAGTTGCTCATATACATTTGTTTAGCGCTTAACTTTTTCTTGGAACGTATATTAGGCTCTCAGACTTAGATCTAATGAGTTAAAGCTGGAGAGGGAACTGGAGAGTGCACAAGCAGAATTGTCATCTTACAAGTATGCCCTTTACTGTATTGTTATTTACCTCTCTGTATCGCCACCTTTACTTTTGGTCCAAAAAAACCCTAGGGATTCGATCTGTAACGTCTGGGATATATAATTATCATCTTAACTATCAACTTTTTATAGGGAAAAATTACAGAGCCTAGAGAAAGATCGCCAAGACTTACAATCTACTATTAAAGCTCTTCAGGAAGGTATGCACACTGAGATATGTTCCTCTGAAAAGTAATGTGGTTCTACAAATTATGTATCTATCTTATATTCATCATCTTCCTTTTTAGAGAAGAAGGTCCTACAGACTATGGTGCAGAAAGCTTCCTCTGGTGGAAAATCCACTGATCTCAGCAAAAGCTCTACTAGCAGGAAAAACGCATCAACCTCTACAGAAGGCCTCGGTAATGGTCCTTCTGTAAAATCATAGTAGTATGTGCGTACTGTAACAGAAATTTGAAGTATATTTTGGATGTCTAAACTCATATATTCGCATCTACGGCATCCTGTAAAAAAAGTTCAATTTTATTCTTCAACCTGTAAACCATGCCTACGAACACTTAGTTGATGGGCTGTGTAGTCTTCTCCTAAACCCGGATACTAGTATGAAATTTAATATATCATTGTGTCCTCTTTGTTTTCTTGGTGTAGTAATCTCAGATACTATGCCAGGGAGCTCGAACCAGGAAACAGATTCTACAGCTCTGCTCGGAAGTGATTCATCTAATACAGCTATCATTGATGAAACTGGACAATTAACTCTTGAAGGCTTTCCATTAAGCGTCCCAGCTGATCAGATGAGAGTGATTGAGAACATTAAGACGCTGATTGCTGAGGTAGTAGTCATGGATTATTTATGTGAATTTATCTCTCTTTGGCTGTGAGATTCAATACTTGTCAATTCTCAACGTGCTATCATTTGTGAATATGGATGATAACGTGACAGTTATTTTGCATATTTGGCTGCAGTTGGCAATTGAAAAAGAGGAACTGGTGCAAGCATTGTCAACTGAATTATCTCAAAGTGCGCGGGTAAAGGTATATTAATAGAAACTTAATATCACGAAATGCATGATCTAGCAGCACAGACTGAAGCATGTCTTGTTTGACTTCAGCAAGAGGTTTTGTTTCAAGAATTAGAGTGCTCTGCCTAACAGTTTCGTAAATTCCGACCATGATATCTATATGGTTACATGACCTTATATCTTAGTCACCATAGCCTAAAGATGTAAACTGGTCAATATTATCTCTGGACGTTTTCATGTTTGTGTTTCTCGTGTTTTCTCAAGTCTTCATATTTGTCATGTTTCTTAACCATAGGAGCTGAACAAAGAGTTATCCAGAAAGCTTGAAGTGCAGACGCAACGGTTAGAGCTACTAACAGCACAGAATATGGCGATAGACAATGTTTCACCTGCAAAGCAGCCGGATTCTCATATTGTTCAAGAGAGAGCACCAATTGCAGATGAGGGAGATGAGGTACATTCTCTCTTTTCTCTGGTCAGAGTTCCAAACTTGGGTCTGAAAAAAGACAAGACGTTAATTATCATTGCTCTCATTCAGGTGGTAGAAAGGGTTCTAGGATGGATCATGAAGATGTTCCCAGGAGGGCCATCGAAAAGAAGGACAAGCAAGCTTCTCTAATGCACGACTTGCCCTTGTTGCTGTTATGTACATCCCAGCACAGCCATGGACAGCTTCTCCTTTTGTTTTGGAAGAATTCGTTTGGCTATTTTTGATCAAAAATATTGGGTTTCATTAAGGAAGGCTTGCGCAAAATCAAGAAGACAGCATATCATGAGTGATACGGACACCTTGAAAAGAGTTCCAAATGGAGAGACACGAAAGTTTGAACAGAGAGAGAGAGAGAGAGGTTTACATAAGTGCGTTTTTTGTTGTTTATTTACTTCAAATTTTTGTAATTGTTGATTATAGCCAGGTTAAAGGTGTTCCAAGCAATATTACCAAAAAAATCCGGTATGTTTTTTTTGTTGTTGTTGCTAAACACAAATCCAGTATGGTTTTGGTTGGATGTTATATTTTCATTGTGTACGTTTTGAAGGAATTTCTAGCAGATCCTAATCCAATTAGGCAATCCTGGTCTGAATTCCGAGCCTAGGATCTAAGGTTCATATAATTGAATCTATGGGATCTCAGATTTACCTGATAATAAGTAGCAGAAGATTTGCAGATAATCGAGATCTAGAGCGCCTCAAATGCTGCGTCTCTACTGGTATCCACACGCACACAAACTGAACAGCAGGGATGCTAGTGCCTATAGAGATCCAATCTCTTCAGAGGTTTCTATTCAAGTTCTGGTGGCTGTGAATTAGGTTAGCCATCAGTTTAGGTCGACCATATATCTTATATATGTCGACTTAAACCATAACGGAATTAACCAACGATTAAACCGAATTAATCTGATTAATCCGCGAGTTGCATCGACCGATGCACTATCTGCATCGATCGACACTGCCCCAGAATATTGATATCGAATGCATATCAAATATGCATTCACTGGATCATTACATTAATGATCAACCTCGTCTTTAACGCCCAGTTTGCTTAGGTGTGTGACCCTGTAGGATCATATAACACTAGCAATGAGTTCTAAACTCATTGATCACAAGTGGCTTCTAGCAAAGCATTATGACTACCTAGTATTATATGATTGTCTCATCTCGACAATACAACTATCACTTAGAGCAAGTACAATAGATTTCAGGACATTCCCAACAATCTTCCACTTGTACTGGAATCATCTATTCCCATAATCCTTTCGTCACTATATCTCGATCTGGCATAAGGCAAGATCTGTGTCACCCTTATTTAGCCAAAATCATGTTCATCGAACTCCGATTTATACTGACAAGACAAACGACTGACAATCACCTCGTTTGAGTGTGGCCACACATTTCTCAGTATCAAATCTTCGATGGGCCTTGAGATATTTATCTCCTGTTATATAGGAGGGACAAATCCCATCTTGTTCCATCCCTGTCTCTTCACATACTTCATGATACGCCCAATCAATGCCTTTATAGTCACCAGTTACGGCTGACGTTTGACAAGGTTAAAGCGGACCAATTCACATGTAAGAGAACATGATGAACTCAGGTCTAAGTACTATACTCTATAGTCGTAATGAAAACTCTCATTACACTTATATAACTATCCCGTAGAGTTCTCATCAGTGGGTCATGTCCGATCCTGTGTTCTCCAACACATATCTATGTGATTGACTTTAATACTCTTATTAATGACTCCATGAAACTTAGTCATCAGTCACCTCACATACTAGTCTCACGCGGTTGTTAATGTCCCACTTTAACAACCTCGACCAGGGACCAACTTAATTTATGTCATTTATCATTTATAGGGTTTCATGATCAAGTCACATACTTGATGACCTATAAAATGTCATAAATTACTTTGGGACTATTATTCAATAACCATTATTAAATAATACAGATGTCAGATTTCAATAACATAATCAAATTATGTTTATTCGAACATCATATCATAACTAAAATTAACAACAACGACTCCCACTAAAATTAAGATCACATCTTAAGACATCTAATGCCTTTAGCAGTAGCCTGACCCTCATTCGCCCTTGCTCAGCGTGTGTCGAAAGACACTGCGTCTTGCTAAGAGTAATACCAAGAGTCATTTGCACGAAGCCCTTCTTGGAATCCTGCATATTGGACATGTGCAAGGCCTTATCACTGTAAGTATCTTGACACAATCCAATTAGCTTATCCAATCTATCTCTATAGATTCTTATTCCAAGAATGCATACGGTTTCTCCCATATTTCTTATCGAAAAACAACTTTCGAGTCAAGTCTTAACAGACTGAAACAACGGAACTTCATTTCTGAGAAGTAGTATGTTATCAACATACAATACCAGAAATGCAACTGCGCTCCCTCTAGTCATCTTGTAAACACACGGTTCCTCTTCATTTCTGATAAAATCAAACCTTTTTGATTACTTCATCAAAACGAAGATTCCAACTCCGAGATGCTTGCTTCAATCCATAAATGGATTGATGAAGCTTGCACATCTTCCTAGCTTCATTAGGATTAATGAAAATTTCAGATTATGTCATGTACACATTCTTTTCCAGAATTCCATTAAGGAAAACTGTTTTCACATCCATCTGCCATATCTCATAACCATTATGAGTGGCGGTTGCTAGGAGAATCCGAATGGACATAAGCATGGTGTCTGGGAATAAGTTTCTTCATAGTCAATACCATGAATTTACTTGAAACCTTTTGCCATCAACCTAGCTTTGTATATCTGAATATAACCATTTTCGGATTCAGCGGCTTTCAGCCATTTTCGGAGTCAAGGCCCATCATTGCTTCTTCAAAATTCGCAGGCCCGTCACTTTCAATGATCAGTAGATCACGACAATTGGTTACGAGAAATCCATATTTCTCGGGTTCGTGACGGATCCTTTCGGATCTGCGAGCTTCAGTTTTCTGTAAAAGTCGCGTACACATATCTCATATGTATACTTTTACCACGACCTAATTAACCAAGATTTAAACCGTAGTTAACTAAGTCATAAACCAAAATCAATGTTTGGTTCGCGATCTGTGTCGATCGATGCAACTTTTGTGTCGATCGACACTTCTTCAGAAACTCGCTATTTGAATGTATATCGAATATACATTCACCAGATTCTTTATAAACTCTAGGCACCACAGGCGCAGGTTCTACAACTCTTTGTAGATCCAACTGCTGCTCTTCCTCATCAGGTTGAGCGGTCTCCTGTGATTTTTGAATTTCTTCGAGTTGTACTTTTACTCCCACTGTTCTTCTTGGAAAGAAAATCTTTCTCAAGAAAACATAGTTCCGAGCAACAAACAATTTGTTCTCGAACTGGTTGTAAAAGCAACATGCCTTGGTTTTGTTAGGACAACCAATGAAGTAGCACTTATCAGATTTGGGTGTGAGCTTATCAGAGATTAAACGTTTATATATAAGTCTCGCAACTCCAAATCTCCATGATGGATAAATCAGAAACATTTACATTCCACATCTCATGTGGTATCTCTGTAACTGATTTTGATGGAACTCTATTTAAAGTAAACTCAGACATTTCTAGAGCGTATTCTTAGAAGGATAATGGAAGATCTAAGTGACTCATCATTGATCGAACCATATCTAATAAAGTCTGATACGGGAGGAGTGAATTGTGAAACACTTTCACAATCTCTCAGATGATCACTAAATTCTTGACCTAAGTATTCACCTCCATGATCTCATCGTAGAGGTTTAATACCTTTGCCAAATTGATTCTGTACTTCATTTTGGAACTCTTTGAACTTTTCAAAGATTCTGACTTATGCCTTATAAATAAGGCATAACCGTACCTTCTGAAGATATCAGTAAAGGTAATGAAGTACTGAAATTTTCTTCTAGCACTAGTGCTCATCGGCCCATATACATCCGTATGTATAAAGCCCAATAAGCCTCTGGCCCTTTCATTTTGTTCGTTCGCAACCTGTATCGACCGACACATCGTTTGTGTCGATCGATGCTACCTTTGCTGAAAGGGGCCTTCGTTATTTTACCCAATAAACAAGATTCACTTTACTCATTGTGATTCATAATCAGATGAGCCCAAAAGCCCATCACTATGAAGCTTCTGAATCTATTTCTCATTTACGTGGCCCAAAACGACAATGCCAAAGAGAAGTTTGATTCGTATCATTTGACTTGAATCTTTTGGTATTAATGTTATAGTTAGGCACATTCTGGTTTAGAACATAAAGTTCATTCTCTAATGGATTGCTACTATAAAATATATCACTGTAATCAAATGAATAACACTTATTCTTCATTTGAAAACTGATATCCTTCTATATCCAAGCAAGGATTAGAAATAATCTTTCTGCTCATAGCAGATACATAGTAGCAGTTTTAAGTTCAAAACATGCCATAAAAGAAAAAAATGAAATACTCCTACGGCTAATGCAGCAACTCTTGCTCCATTTCCACGCATAGATCCACTTGTCCTTTCTCCATAGTCCTACTTTTGCTCAGGCCCTGCACATTTTCACAAAATATGAGTACCACAGCTGGTATCCAATACCCAATAAGTAGGACTATAAGAAGTAACATTTACTTCTATAACATAATACCTGAAGAAGAAGTCTCGTACGTCTTCTTCAGCTTCTCATAATCTTCCAAGAATTTATTGCAGTTTCTTTTCAAATGCCCATAACTATTACAATAACGACACTTAACATCTTCAGAAGGACTGGTTTTAACCTTAGGAACATGGCCAGACTCGCTTGGATTCACAATCGAGCTCGTCTTGCCATCACCTTTGTTCTTACCAAGTTTCTTAAACTTTTTACCCTTTTGTACCATAAGGACATTTGGGGTGTCCTTCTTGATGTTAGGTTCAGCAGTCTTAAGCATCCCATGCAATTCAGTCAACGTCTTCGTCAAGTTATTCATGTTATAGTTCATAACAAACTGATCACAGCTTGACGGCAGTGACTGTAGAATGATGTCAGTAGCCAACTCTTGGCTAATGAGATAATCCAGTTTCCCCAGGTTATCAATATAACCCATCATCTTAATGACATGAGGACTAACTGGTTCGCCCTTTGGTAGCTTGCACTCAATCAGAGATCTAACCGTCTGGTATCTCTGAGTTCGTGCCTGCTCCTGAAACATACTTTTCAGGCCAGTGATCATCTGTATTGGCGACTCCACGTACTCATATTGCTTCTGCAATTCCGAGTTCATGGTAGCCAACATGAGACAACTCACATCCACCGCATCATTAGAATGCTTATCCCAAGCATCCTTATCTGACTGCCAGGCATTGGCTCGGTACTTCTTGGGGAGAACTTTCTCAAGGACATAGTCCTTTTTCTCCTGTTTGAGAACAATTCTCAAGTTCCGATACCATTCAAGAAAGTTGGATCCATTTAACTTGTCCTTCTCAAGGACGGATCGCAGGGAGAAATTATTACGATGGTTTGTGCTAGACATAGCTGAAAAACAAGGGAGGTTTTAGTTATGATGTTCAAGAAATGAGAAGTCTTAACTATTAAGAAAACTCGCATTATATTCAAACAATGTTTCCTCAGATGAATATAATGATCCAAGACCCTTACTTCACTAAACTTGAGTGAGCCACTGGCTATCACCCAAATTTTAGCTATCTAGGTAAGCAACTCTTTGCTAGTTATATCCAATATAACTCTTGGTTGTGGATTGACATCTCATGTCCAATCCACCTGATGTCTCTGAGCCCAAAACGATTTTGATGGCCCAGTCAAGTAAACCAATCTCTTCAGTCATGTAATTGTTGATGTCTTGCACTGCAAGTCCATCAACACGATTACCTTCTGTCTTACTCATGAAATTGTGGACATCTTGCACTGCAAGTCTATCGCACAATTAGATGGGTCTTGACAGTTGACAAGATTGGAAAGACATCAAGTATCACTTGATATTTGGTTGAGGAACGGAACCATTTAAAACGTTCAGTTTTATTATGTTTTAATTCTTCTAATTAATTGATTTATCTTGCTTTGGTTCTTTGACTTCAGGTTCCATAACCTGAATCATCGAATCTTGTGTCGACCGACACTACTTTAGTGTCGATCGATGATGATTAAACAAAACCAATATGCGATAACCGATCAATCCAATTGACCCGGTTTTGAGTACCGGTCAGTGTCGATCGATGCTACATTAGCATCGGTCGATACCAACCCAATCGCAATAAACCATTCTTAGTGTTTAACCATCATTAACCAAGCTCGATAACCGGTCCAATCCAATTGAACCGATTCATCAATCTCGCGAGGTCTGCGTCGACCGACACAACTCTTGCGTCGATCGACACTAGGCGAAACATAATTTTATTCGGGTTTTCGCCCTGTGTCGATCGATGCCGGATTGGCATCGATCGACACCATGCGAAAAAAACCCTAAACTTTATTCGGGTTTTCGCCCTGTGTCGATCGATGCCGGATTGGCAACGATCGACACCATGCGAAAAGACCCTAAAACGTTTTCGATCAGAACCCTAAACTAGGTTTTCATGAAAACGAATTTTAGCAAGTTTGTATCAACCATACACAGATTCAGATTCAACTAATCTAATCAACATGCTACAGATTCAATGGAACCCTAAAGCTCTGATAGCACTGAAGGAATTTCTAGAAGATCCTAATCCAATTAGGCAATCCTGGTCTGAATTCCGAGCCTAGGATCTAAGGTTCATATAATTGAATCTATGGGATCTTAGATTTACCTGATAATAAGCAGCGGAAGATTTGCAGATAATCGAGATCTAGAGCGCCTCAAATGCTGCGCCTCTACTGGTATCCACACGCACACAAACTGAACAGCAGGGTTGCTAGTGCCTATAGAGATCCAATCTCTTCAGAGGTTTCTATTCAAGTTCTGGTGGCTGTGAATTAGGTTAGCTATCAGTTTAGGTCGACCATATATCTTATATATGTCGACTTAAACCATAACGGAATTAACCAACGATTAAACCGAATTAATCTGATTAATCCGCGAGTTGCATCGATCGATGCACTATCTGCATCGATCGACACTGCCCCAGAATATTGATATCGAATGCATATCAAATATGCATTCACTGGATCATTACATTAATGATCAACCTCGTCTTTAACGCTCAGTTTGCTTAGGTGTGTGACCCTGTAGGATCATATAACACTAGCAATGAGTTCTAAACTCATTGATCACAAGTGGCTTCTAGCAAAGCATTATGACTACCTAGTATTATATGATTGTCTCATCTCGACAATACAACTATCACTTAGAGCAAGTACAATAGATTTCAGGACATTCCCAACACGTTTTAGTTTCAAGACCCAACTAAGAATATATATATAAAAGTATAAACTAGATTAATTGTTTGTTTGTTTGTTTATATTTTTTTTCTTATGTATATTCATGTATCAAATCTTTTTTTTTAATATATATAATGTGCTTTGATTCTATGAGTACCTTAAAAGTTGCAACAGTTTTTTTCGTTTTAAATTAATTAATTGTTTAAATTTGTAATTTATTTTAAATAACTGTAAAATTTATTCATCAAAAAAAATTTTGGTACATCAAATGCAACAACGTTTGAAGGATTTTACATAGCTTTATACATAAAAGAGACTAAATTTTTGTAAAGGATGAGAAGGTTCTCATACTTTTTCGTACCCACTTTTTCCAAGAAGCCGAACTTGTTTCTCACATTTTTGTTCACAATCTTTTCAATGTATGAATAGAAATGATTTTTTTCTTCATATCTCGTATAGCAGAGAAGGTAATAAGTCTTGTGGTCTAGAGAAGAATCTGAAATCTTCGAAACAAGATGTCGCCACTGTGATAAAGAAAAACGATAATCGAATCTGATAAAAGAATCAATGTTCATAAAACATAGATTATGTCCTCAATTGCAAAGAATCCAGAAAGTAGAATAGATTCTTAATCAGAGATGAGCAAATTATTGAAATACAGAGAAAAGAGATGAAGAAGGAGAGATAACAATCTCAATACAATTCACGTTATTTTTTTTCAGAAACCCTATTGACTTCCTTTTAACTCTAGTTTGATTGGCAATTGATATCAGCCATCCATTCTAACTTTGTATCTTGGACGTCCATTTATCATCACATATTTCCTATAACAAATCTTCCCCTTTTGAAAAACCTTGACCACAAGATTTATAAGAAAGCTTTGCTGTTATTTATCACTCACGAAGCTTCTGTTCAAGGTTTCTCTATTGCAACTCAAGTGTCCATCAATCTCAGACTTATCATGTTGTTCTTCCTGTGAGGTAATGCGACTCCCTGTTTCCTTTCCCTTGTCCTCTTTTTCGCTAGCTCTTATGTCACTCATGTCATCATCTATCCAATGCCAATAACCATGGTCACCCAAGACTCCTCCAGGTTCCCACACTCGTTTGTGAACTTCGAACCCCATAAATTCTGATGCATAAGCAGTACCACTCGGTTTTCTTGTCTCCTGTTGTTGCGACAGCTTTTTGAATCCCTCGTTCACTACCAACTCACATGTCACAGACAAAAACAAAGAAGGCCAAAGCAACCCGAATCGTTCTTCTCTCGAGTTGTCCATTTCCAATCCAGCTTTGGCTTCAAACAAAGAGTTTTGAGGTAGGGCTTTATGCTTCTGCTGAACCACCTTATGAAACTCTTGTTTTGCAGTTACAAAAGAGAATGATGAGACCTATCCTTGTCTGTCATCATCACAAACAACTTCTTTATTCACTTCTAGTTCTTCCGAGAGGATAACATTGGTGTACCCAACTCCCATTACTTCCTCAGCAGATGACGTTGTCGATGCTTCTTCCATAATTCCCGACGAGTCCTCAATGACAGCTGAAAATGGCGATGCTTCCTTAATCTGCCCAGTGTATACAAGCTGTTGTATCGTTGATTTCTTCTGATGAACTCTTTCATACAACCGTCCCACAATTAAACACTGCCGTATTGTCCAAGGATTAAACATCTGAATGTTCGTCCTAGTATCCGTCCACAATCCCTCGAGAAAAATACTAACCAAAGAAGCTTCAGATAGATTTACTCTAATGCTTAATACCTCAAATTTCTCATGATAATCCTCTATACCAACAGTTTCTTTCAATTGTTTCAGCTCCGCAATAGGGTCCTCTAACCATTCATCGAAACTTTCTAACCTTTTGTGATGAACCTGGTCTGGAGATTTTGCCGGAGAATCATCTGATTTGAATTGTTGAATCGTGGACGCTCCAGTTTGGTGAGATTTCATGTTTCCTGACGATAATCGGGATCGTATCTGTTGGGAATGTCCTGAAATCTATTGTACTTGCTCTAAGTGAAAGTCGTATAGTCGAGATGAGACAATCACATAACACTAGGTAGTCATAATGCTTTGCTAGAAGCCACTTATGATCAATGAGTTGAGAACTCATTGCTAGTGTTATATGATCCTACAGAGTCACACACATAAGCGAACTGGACGTTAAAGACGAGGTTGATCATTAATGTAATGATCTAGTGAATTCATATTTGATATGCATTCGATATCAATATTCTGGGGCAGTGTCGATCGATGCAGATAGTGCATCGATCGATGCAACTCGCGGATTAATCAGATTAATTCGGTTTAATCGTTGGTTAATTCCGTCATGGTTTAAGTCGACATATATAAGATATATGGTCGACCTAAACTGTTTTTCTAACCTAATTCACAGCCACCAGAACTTGAATACAAACCTCTGAAGAGATTGGATCTCTATAGGCACTAGCATCCCTCCTGTCCAGTTTGTGTGCGTGTGGATATCAGTAGAGGCACAGCGTTTGAGGTGCTTCGTGATCTCGATTATCTGCAAATCTTCCGCTGCTAATCACCAGGTAATTCTGAGATCCCATAGATTCAATTATATGAACCTTAGATCCTAGGCTCGGAATTCAGACCAGGATTGCCTAATTGGATTAGGATCTGCTAGAAATTCCTTCAGTGGTATCAGAGCTTTAGGGTTCCATTGAATCTGTAGCATGTTGATTAGATTGGTTGAATCTGAATCTCTGTATGAATGATACAAGCATGCTAAAACTCGTTTTTGATCAAAGTAACCTAGTTTAGGGTTTTGTTCGAAAAAAGTTTTAGGGTTTTTCGCATGGTGTCGATCGATGCCAATCCGGCATCGATCGACACAGGGCGAAAACCCGAATAAAACTTATGTTTCACCTAGTGTCGATCGACGCAAGAGTTGTGTCGGTCGACACAGACCTCGCGAGATTGATGAATTGGTTCAATTGGATTGGACCGGTTATCGAGCTTGGTTAATGATGGTTAAACACTAAGAATGGTTTATTGCGATTGGGTTGGTATCGACCGATGCTAATGTAGCATCGATCTGTTGGAATTGTGTCCAGTAATCTCGGTACTGTCTCTAGAAAGTAAGAGTATGTCAAAGATCAGACATAAGTCATATAATACTGGGGGTCATGATGGCTTGCTAGAGTCCGCTCATGATCTATAAGTCTTGGACTTATTTCCTTTATTATATGATCCCATATGGGTCACACGCCTAAGCTAACAGGAAATCGTGTAGGAACGGTTTAGCAGGAGTATGGTAAAAGTGCTAGGCATTTACTATACTTAGAGAGAATAAGAGGGTTTAGCCATTGTGCATCGATCGATGCATAAGGTGCAACGATCGATGCAATGCGCAAACACCGACGAGTTAATTGGTATTTGGGCCAAATGGCCCAAACGGAACAGGACGAGTTTTGTGTCATAAAACTCGAGTTTCAGACTGATTAACCCTAACACTTGAGCCGTCAACTCTCTCTCTCCCCTGCGCCGTTTTCTCCCAGTGGCCTAGCAGCCTGCTTCCTGATTGGTGTGCGTGTGTGAACCTCTGGAGGAGTTATCACTCGGTGGCTCTCTGATCTCTGGCCTGTTCTTCCTTTCCGCTGCACAAAACAGGTAAAAGGTGAGATCTACTTATGTTTCTATTCAAGAGAACCTAGATCTGGCATGTTTAGGATCAAGTAATCTGATGAATTGAATCAGGATTAACACCCGAGATCATTCAGTGGTATAAGAGCCATTGGTTCTGGTTCTTCTTGTTTAGATTCATGTTTAGGATTGTTTAAAGAGGTGTTTTTGAATCAATCTACTGATAAGATTAAAGCACTTAAGAAACAAGAATTGAATCCTAAACAAACTGTTTAAAAATCGCATGACCAAACTATATTGATTTGGTATGTGATCTAAACTGATTTTGCATCGACTGAGATCGCATTGCATCGATCGATGCAATGCAAGGATCGATCATTGCAGTCGCGAGAGATTGACCGCGATCGCATGGATCGTTCAAACGTTCGCATGGATCTCACGAGAATCTCTCGGCCAAACCTGATAACCGTTCGTGCACACGTGAGAGCATCGATCGATGCAGGATCGATGAACGATCGTTGCAGGATCGATGCTGTGAGCATCGATCGATGCGGTTAGGGTTTTAGACTCGGTTTAATTTAATTAAAATTAAACGTCTCGGTTTAATAAACAGATTTAATAATTTTATTAAGTCTGGTTAAACCGGGATAAGAAATCCAATGTCGAAAGAAATATTGGATTTAGTGCCTAAACCAGGAATTTCTAATTTGATTTGGTTGGACCAAATAAATTGAGAAATTCCGGTTTAGTAAATAACCGGTTGACAATTGTGGTCATCGTAGTAATTAAAACTTGGTTAGACCAGTTTTAATGAACCAGACCGGTTATGTCAATTAATTGGACAATTGGGTCATGTCTTGGACATTGACCAATTCTTGGGCCTCGGGCCAAGAAGTTAAAACAATTGGGCCAGTTATTTGAGTCTTTCTTCAGATTAATTTAAAATCTATTTTATAAAATTATAAAGTCGTTTTTAAATTAAAGTTTCCGAAATTTTATAATTAGAAAGTTTCTTAAAATAGAAGTTTCTGAATTTGCGGGTTTTGGATCTTAAAGAAATTTCTAAAGTTAGAAAGTTTCCAATTTTAGAAAGTTTCCAAAAATAGTAGGTTTCCATAAATAGAAAGTTTCCCGAAATAGTAATCTTCTATTTTTGGGAATGATTTTAATAAACCTACGAACCTCAAATAATATCAAGCGTTGGATGTCTTGTCCAGGCTATGTCAGCTGTCAAAGCCCATTCAATTGCATTCATGGCCTTACAGTGTGAGGATGTCTGCTTTTGCGTGGGTAAGACGGTTTGTGATTCATAAATGTCATTGGGAGTCCCAGACATTAATGATTACATGACTGTATAGTCCGGTTTTCTTGACTAGGCCATCGGGAGTCCCGGGCCTTGAGACATCAGAGTGGATTGGGCCTCGGGCCCAGATTCACAACCAAGGGTTATATCACGGATATAATTAGCCGATTCAGGGCTTACCGATATAAGCTAAGGTTGGGTGACGGCCAGTGGCCCACTTTAATCTTAGTTATATGTGGATCTTGGAATCATTATATTCTATTGAGGGTAACTTATGTTATTGAATATAATGCGTGATTAATCATATTAATTTAATACGGGATTAGTCATATTGAACATATTAACTAAAATCCTTTTATCTTAATTTTCAGTTATGACTAGCACAAACAATCAAAACGCTTTCTCGATCCGGTCTGTCCTTAAGATGGACAAGCTGAACGGATCAAATTTCTTGACTTGGTCGCGGAACCTGAGGCTAGTCCTCAGACAGGAGAGAAAGGACTATGTTCTTGAGAGAGCTCTCCCCGTGAGGATCGGGTCCAATGCTTCTCATGCAGTATATGATGCTTGGAATAAGCATTATAATGATGCGGTAGATGTGCGTGGTCTGATATTGGCTACCATGGACTCAGACTTGCGGAAGCAATATGAGAACATGGAGTCGCCAATAGAGATGATCAGCAGCCTGAAATTAAAATTTCAGGAGCAGATAAGAGTGGAGAGATACCAGTTGGTTAAATCTCTCACTAGCTGCAAGCTACCAAATGATCATCCAGTAAGTCCTCATGTCAGTAAAATGATGGGTTACATTGATAACCTGAGGAAACTGGATTATCCAGTTAGCCAAGAGATGGCAACTGAAATCATTCTGCAGTCACTGCCGTCAAGCTATGATAAGTTCAGAAAGAACTATATCAAGAAAGGCTTAACGAAGACGCTGACTGAACTGCATGATATGCTCAAGACAGTTGAGCCAAACGTGAAGAGTACCCTGTACAATCTCATGAATGAGAAGGGTAGGTTTACTAAACCTAATGCTGACAAGGGTGAAGATAAAGTTGTCCAGATTTTGAATCATGGCAAGCGTGTGTCTTCTGAGCCCGAGTCAGATACCTCTTACGTTGGTAAGTGCTGCTACTGTAAGGAGACAGGGCATTGGAAGAGAGATTGCATTAAATTCATGGAAGATGATGAGGAGTTAAAGTCGATGTATGCGACTACTTCCTCAGGTATTCATGTTATTACTTCAAGTTCTACCTTAAAGGTATTGGATACTGGTTGTGGCACTGATATTTGTGATAATATGCAGAGCTTAAGCAACAGTAGAACATTGAAGGAAGGGCAAGTGAAACTACATGTCTGGAAGGAGCTTGGGATGCTGCCTCAGTCGTAGGGTTTTTCACTTATAGATCCCTTTGAGGCTTGGTTTTGTATTAAGTAATTGCTACAATGTACCTGCTTTAAGCAGAGTTGTCTTTCATTTTCTTGTAAGAATTTGAATGTTTTTCATTTTGATAAAAGACAAGTTTTGTTCTTTTGATCTTAATGAAATATTAATTGTAGCACCCTATTCATGGAATGGGTCTTATATCTTAAACCAAAGAGTGCCTAAATGTAACATAAATACCGAATTGGTTTAAATCTGATGAATTAAACCTGATTTTTCTTGGCATAAAGTCTTGGTCACATAGAGTAAGTCGGATTCAGAAATCCCATAGTCTTGGACGTATGGGCTCATTTGATAAAATATCTTATGAGACTTGAATTCTGTTTACTAGACCAAAAGGTAAAGGGCCTATCTTAGCCGAGCTAGAGAAAAGCCCAAAGGCTTATTGGACCTGGAACATACTCATGTATGTGGCCCAATGAGCAGTAATGCCAGAGAAAATCTCATGTACTTCATTGTCTCTACTGATTACTTCAGTGAGTGTGACTGTGTTCATTTGATGAGACACAAGTCGGAATTCTTTGACATGGTCAAAAGAGTTCCAGAATGAAGTATAGGATCTGAATGACAAAAGTATTAAGACTCTGGATTAAATCACGAGTGAGAATACTTAAGTCATTGATTGTGTGATCATCTTAATGAGTGTAAAATCGTTTCACAGCTCATCTCTCCTGAAAACCTGAAGGTGTTTCTGTGAGAAAGAATCAGATCTTATTAGAAATGATTAAAGATGAGTCACACGAATCTTCCATGATATTATTTAAGAATAACGCTCTAAAATATCTAAGTTTACGCTGAAATAGTTCCACAAATATCGGTTGAAAGACACCACGTTAATGTGGATTGGAATCGATCCAAATTTGTCTTTACTGAGTATTTGTACTTGTGCTACTTCGCTGGTTGTCCTAGAAAAACTAAGGCTTGTTACTTTTACGTCCAATCTGTTTTCTAAGAAGGGAAGTTATTTTCCAAGAAGAACAGTGGGAGTAAAAGCATAACTCGAAGTTTTCTTAGGGAAACCAAGGCTCGGTATTTTTATGACCATTCTGTTTTCTAAGAAGGAAATCACTTTCCAAGAAGAACAGTGGGAGTAAAAGGAATTTTTACGACCATTCTGTTTTCTAAGAAGGGAAGTTACTTTCCAAGAAGAACAGTGGGAGTAAAAGTACAACTCGAAGAAATTCGAGAAATACAGGAGGCTGCTTAACCTATTGAGGGAGAGCAGCGGAAGGATTTACAGATTTCTGTAGAATCTACACCTGTGGAGCCTGAAGTTCGCAGATATGAAAGAATCAGTCACTAATCCGAGAGTGAATTCTCGTCATTAGTTCAGCCTGATGATCATTGAATGTTCGCATGATCTGATGATCATTGAAAGCGACGAATCTGCGAAATCCTAGGAAGCGAAAGTGAGCCCAGACTCCGAAGAATTACATTTTATGTAAGTTGGCTTCATCGATCCATTCATGGATGGAAGCAAACATTTCGGAGTTGGAATCTTCGTTCTGATTGAAGTAGTCAAGGTTTTGACTTGAACAGGAACGAAGCGGAACTGTGTGTTTACTAATAGATTAGTGGGAGCGATATTGCATTTCTCATAGTGTATGTCGATGACATACTGATTCTCGGATATAACGTCCCAACGCTGTAGTCGGTAAAGGACTAGCTTGGGAGTTGGTTTTGTGAATGACATGGGTATAGCCACGAAAGTCTTGGATTTTGGATTTAAAGATAGAGATCCAAAAGAGCTGGTAGGACAATGTCAGGATTCTTAAATTGACAAAGTCCTACACGTTTTTCAGCAATCCAAGAAGGGTTTTATGCCAATGTCACATGGCATTACGTTAAGCAAGATACAGTATCCTACGATAACTGCTGAGCTTAAATGCATGGATAGGATTCCATATGCTTCGGTAATTGGATCTATCATGTATGCCATGAAACGTACTTGTTTGATGTTGCTTTAATGTTAAGCAAGACAAGTAAAGACCAGTCAAATCCAGCAAAGAATCAAGTTTCCTAAAGTATGTCCTAAAGTATTTGAGGAATACTAAGGATAAGTTCTTGATTTACGAAGAAAGTGATGTGCTACAAGTCAGCAGAGTCTGAAAGGCAAGCTTCCAACAGACAAAGATGATTTCCGGTCACAGTCCGGTTATATCTTGTGTCTGTCTGGCGGTGCAAGGCACTGTTGCTGACTCCATGACTTAAACTGAACATTTCGCAGCTTGGATAGCGGCGAAAGAGGTTGTTTGGAAAGAAGATTTCGTCAATGAACTTGATGTGATTCCCAGCATAGATGAGACTAGCTGCACATCAGAGGTCCAAACACCTTAAGATAAATGACAGAGATGTTAAGTAGATCAGCAAGTTTCAACAAATGAGAACGTTGCTAATCTATTAACGAAGCCACTCCTTAACCCTAAGCACGAGTCACGGACTGTAGCTGTAGGATAAGTGAAGTTAAGATGTAGTCTTAATTTCAGTGGGAGTTAGTAAAGGGCTTTATTTAGTTATTGGATATGTTCTTGAAATAACATTGAAAAATGTTTAATGAAATTATTATTTCAAGATTATTTTAACTGTGATGAAATAATCGTTCCAAAATGATATGAACCATTTTATAGGTCATCGAAGTAAATGACTTGATCTTGAGTCATCGAAGTCATTTAGCTTGATCATGAGACCCTATATTTGATAGATGTTTTATATCATCCCGTCCCTGGTCAAAGGTTGTTGAAATTGGAACACCAACAACCGTGTGAGACTGGATTGGTACGTGACTTATGACAAAGTCTCAGTATGTCATAGATGCTCGGCATCAAAGTCAGTACATAGGTGTATGTTGGGAACATACGACCGGACGCGACCCGCTTATGAGAACTCTTCAGGATATTTATATCTGTGTCATAAGAGATTCTCACTACGACTATAGAGTATAGTCCTTAGACCTGAGTTCGCATGCATGTGACTGCACATGGACTGATGCACTTTGATCATTGTCTAACGCTATCGTTCTGCGATAGTTATAAGGATCTTGTTTGGGTACATTGTGAAGTGAGTAGTTTACAGTGATGGAACAAGACGGGATTTGTCCCTCCAATATAAATGGAGTGAATATCTCTAGGCCAATCGGAGATTTGAATACTGGAAAATGCATGGCCATGCTCAAACGGACTGTCCCGAGTCGTTTGGATTGTCAGTATCAAATCAGAGTCCGATGAACAAGATTAGGCTTTATAAGGATGACACTAATCTTGCCTTATGACTAATCGAGATATTGAGACAAAAGGATTATGAATACAGAGATTCCAGTACAAGTGGGAGATTGTTGGAATTGTGTCCAGTAATCTCGGTACTGTCTCTAGAAAGTAAGAGTATGTCAAAGATCAGACATAAGTCATATAATACTGGGGGTCATGATGGCTTGCTAGAGTCCGCTCATGATCTATAAGTCTTGGACTTATTGCCTTTATTATATGATCCCATATGGGTCACACGCCTAAGCTAACAGGAAATCGTGTAGGAACGGTTTAGCAGGAGTATGGTAAAAGTGCTAGGCATTTACTATACTTAGAGAGAATAAGAGGGTTTAGCCATTGTGCATCGATCGATGCATAAGGTGCAACGATCGATGCAATGCGCAAACACCGACGAGTTAATTGGTATTTGGGCCAAATGGCCCAAACGGAACAGGACGAGTTTTGTGTCATAAAACTCGAGTTTCAGACTGATTAACCCTAACACTTGAGCCGTCAACTCTCTCTCTCCCCTGCGCCGTTTTCTCCCAGTGGCCTAGCAGCCTGCTTCCTGATTGGTGTGCGTGTGTGAACCTCTGGAGGAGTTATCACTCGGTGGCTCTCTGATCTCTGGCCTGTTCTTCCTTTCCGCTGCACAAAACAGGTAAAAGGTGAGATCTACTTATGTTTCTATTCAAGAGAACCTAGATCTGGCATGTTTAGGATCAAGTAATCTGATGAATTGAATCAGGATTAACACCCGAGATCCTTCACGATCGACACTGACCGGTACTCAAAACCGGATCAATTGGATTGATCGGTTATCGCAGATTGGGTTTTGGTTATTCTGCATCGATCGACACTAAAGTAGTGTCGGTCGACATCAGACTCGATGCTTTAGGTTATGGAACCTAAAATCACAGAACCAAAGCAAGATAAATCAATTAATTATAAGAATTAAAACATAATAAAACTGAACGTTTTAAATGGTTCCGTTCCTCAACCAAATATCAAGTGATACTTGATGTCTTTCCAATCTTGTCAACTGTCAAGACCCATTTAATTGTGCAATAGACTTGCAGTGCAAGATGTCCACAATTTCATGAGTAAGACAGAGGTAATCGTGTTGATGGATTTGCAGTGCAAGACATCAACAATTACATGACTGAAGAGATTGGTTTACTTGACTGGGCCATCAAAATCGTTTTGGGCTCAGAGACATCAGGTGGATTGGGCATGAGATGTCGATCCACAACCAAGAGTTATATTGGATATAACTAGCAAAGTTGTTGCTTACCTAGATAGCTAAATTTGGGTGATAGCCAGTCGCTCACTCAAGTTTAGTGAAGTATGGATCTTGGATCATTATATTCATCTGAGGAAACATTGTTTGAATATAATGCGAGTTTTCTTAATTGTTAAGAATTCTCATTTCTTGAACATCATAACTAAAACCTCCCTTGATTTTCAGCTATGTCTAGCACAAACCATCGTAACAATTTCTCCCTGCGATCCGTCCTTGAGAAGGACAAGCTAAATGGATCCAACTTTCTTGAATGGTATCGGAACTTGAGAATTGTTCTCAAACAGGAGAAAAAGGACTATGTCCTTGAGAAAGTTCTCCCCAAGAAGTACCGAGCCAATGCCTGGTAGTCAGATAAGGATGCTTGGGATAAGCATTCTAATGATGCGGTGGATGTGAGTTGTCTCATGTTGGCTACCATGAACTCGGAATTGCAGAAGCAATATGAGTACGTGGAGTCGCCAATACAGATGATCACTGGCCTGAAAAGTATGTTTCAGGAGCAGGCACGAACTTAGAGATACCAGACGGTTAGGTCTCTGATTGAGTGCAAGCTACCAAATGGCGAACCAGTTAGTCCTCATGTCACTAAGATGATGGGTTATATTGATAACCTGGGGAAACTGGATTGTCCCATTAGCCAAGAGTTGGCTACTGACATCATTCTGCAGTCACTGCCGTCAAGCTATGATCAATTTGTTATGAACTATAACATGAACAACTTGACGAAGACGTTGACTGAATTGCATGGGATGCTTAAGACTGCTGAACCTAACATCAAGAAGGACACCCCAAATGTCCTTATGGTACAAAAGGGTAAAAAGTTTAAGAAACTTGGTAAGAACAAAGGTGATGGCAAGACGAGCTTGATTGTGAATCCAAACGAGTCTGGCCATGTTCCTAAGGTTAAAACCAGTCCTTTTGAAGATGTTAAGTGCCGTTATTGTAATGGTTATGGGCATTTGAAAAGAAACTGCAATAAATTCTTGGAAGATTATGAGAAGCTGAAGAAGACGTACGAGACTTCTTCTTCAGGTATTATGTTATAGAAGTAAATGTTACTTCTTATAGTCCTACTTATTGGGTATTGGATACCAGCTGTGGTACTCATATTTTCTGAAAATGTGCAGGGCCTGAGCAAAAGTAGGACTATGGAGAAAGGACAAGTGGACCTATGAGTGGGAATGGAGCAAGAGTTGCTGCATTAACCGTAGGAGTATTTCATTTGTTTTTCCTTTTATGGCATGTTTTGAACTTAAAACTGCTACTATGTACCTGCTATGAGCAGAAAGATTATTTCTATTCCTTGTTTGGATATGGAAGGATATCAGTTTTCAAGTTAAGAATAAGTGTTATTCATTTGATTACAGTGATACATTTTATAGTAGCAATCATTAGAGAATGGACTTTATGTTCTAAACCAGAATGTGCCTAACTATAACATTAATACCAAGATATTCAAGTCAAATGATACGAGTCAAACTTCTCTCTGGCATTGTCGTTTTGGGCTGCATAAATGAGAAATAGATTCAGAAGCTCCATAGTGATGGGCTTTTGGGCTCATCTGATTGAGAATCATAATGAGTAAAGTGGATCTTGTTTATTAAGTAAAACGACAAAGGCTCCTTCAACAGAGGTAGTGTCGATCGACACAAACGGTGCGTCGGTCGATACAGGTTGCGAACGATCAAAATGAAAGGGCCAGAAGCTTATTGGGCTTTATACATACGGATGTATATGGACCGATGAGCACTAGTGCTAGAGGAAAATTTCAGTACTTCATTACCTTTACTGATATTTTCAGAAGGTACGGTTATGCCTTATTTATAAGGCATCAGTCAGAATATTTGAAAAGTTCAAAGAGTTCCAAAATGAGGTACAGAATCAATTTGGCAAAGGTATTAAACCTCTACGATGAGATCATGGAGGTGAATACTTAAATCAAGAATTTAGTGATCATCTGATAGATTGTGAAAGTGTTTCACAATTCACTCCTCCTGTATTGGACTTTATTAGATATGGTTCGATCAATGATGAGTCACTTAGATCTTCCATTATCCTTCTAAGAATACGCTCTAGAAATGTCTGAGTATACTTTAAATAGAGTTCCATCAAAATCAGTTACAGAGATACCACATGAGATGTGGAATGTAAATGTTTATGATTTATCCATCATGGAGATCTGGAGTTGCGAGACTTATATAAAACGTTTAATCTCTGATAAGCTCACACCCAAATCTGATAAGTGCTACTTCATTGGTTGTCCTAACAAAACCAAGGCATGTTACTTTTACAACCAGTTCGAGAACAAATTGTTTGTTGCTCGGAACTATGTTTTCTTGAGAAAGACTTTCTTTCCAAGAAGAACAGTGGGAGTAAAAGTACAACTCGAAGAAATTCGAAAATCACAGGAGACTGCTCAACCTGATGAGGAAGAGCAGCAGTTGGATCTACAAAGAGTTGTAGAACCTGCACCTGTGGTGCCTAGAGTTTGTAAAGGATCTGGTGAATGTATATTCGATATACATTTAAATGGCGAGTTTCTGAAGAAGTGTCGATCGACACAAAAGTTGCATCGATCGACACAGATCGCGAACCAAATATTGATTTTGGTTTATGACTTAATTAACTACGGTTTAAATCTTGGTTAATTAGGTCGTGGTAAAAGTATACATATGAGATATGTGTGCGCGACTTTTACAGAAAACTGAAGCTCGCAGATCCGAAAGGATCCGTCACGAACCCGAGAAATATGGATTTCTCGTAACCAATTGCTGTGATCTACTGATCATTGAAAGTGACGGGCCTGCGAATTTTGAAGAAGCAATGATGGGCCTTGACTCCGAAAATGGCTGAAAGCCGCTGAATCCGAAATGGGATCCATGTCACAGAACCAAGTATGACTTGGGTTGATTTACCCGATGGTGTAGAAGCCATTGTGAGTAAATGGATTTTCAAGAAGAAAAGATGACATGGATGGTTATATTCAGATGTACAAAGCTAGGTTGGTGGAAAAAGGTTTCAAGTAAATTCATGGTATTGACTGTGAAGAAACCTAATCCCAGACACCATGCTTATGTCCATCCGGATTCTCCTAGCAACCGCCACTCATAATAGTTATGAGATCTGGCAGATGGATGTGAAAACAGTTTTCCTTAATGGAATTCTGAAAAAGGATGTGTACCTGACACAACTTGAAGTTTTCATTGATCCTAATGAAGCTAGGAAGATATGCAAGCTTCATCGGTCCATTTATGGACTGAAGCAAGCATCTCGGAGTTGGAATCTTCGTTTTGATGAAGCAGTTAAAAGGTTTGACTTCGTCAAGAACGAAGAGGAACCGTATGTTTACAAGAGACTAGTGGGAGCGCAGTTGCATTTCTAGTATTGTATGTTGATAACATACTACTTCTCGGAAATGAAGTTCCAGTGTTTCAGTCTGTTAAGACTTGATTCGAAAGTTGTTTTTCGATAAAATTATGGGAGAAACCGTATACATTCTTGGAATAAGAATCTATAGAGATAGATTGGATAAGCTAATTGGATTGTGTCAAGATACTTATAGTGATAAGGCCTTGCACATGTCCAATATGCAGGATTCCAAGAAGGGCTTCGTGCAAATGACTCTTGGTATTACTCTTAGCAAGACGCAGTGTCTTTCGACACACGCTGAGCAAGGGCGAATGAGGGTCAGGCTACTGCTAAAGGCATTAGATGTCTTAAGATGTGATTTTAATTTTAGTGGGAGTCTTTGTTATTAATTTTAGTTATGATATGATGTTCGTATAAACATAATTTGATTATGTTATTGAAATCTGACATCTGTATTATTTAATAATGGTTATTAAATAATAGTCCCAAAGTAATTTATGACATTTTATAGGTCATCAAGTATGTGACTTGATCATGAAACCCTATAGATAATAAATGACATAAATTATGTTGGTCCCTGGTCGAGGTTGTTAAAGTGGGACATTAACAACCGCGTGAGACTAGTATGTGAGGTGACTGATGACTAAGTTTCATGGAGTCATTAATAAGAGTATTAAAGTCAATCACATAGATATGTGTTGGAGAACACAGGATCGGACATGACCCACTGATGAGAACTCTACGGGATAATTATATAAGTGTCATGAGAGTTTTCATTACGACTATAGAGTATAGTCCTTAGACCTAAGTTCATCATGTTTTCTTACATGTGAATTGGTCCGCTTTAACCTTGTCAAACGTCAGCCGTAACTGGTGACTATAAAGGCATTGATTGGGCGTATCATGAAGCGTGTGAAGAGACAGGGATTGAACAAGATGGAATTTGTCCCTCCTATATAACAGGAGATAAATATCTCAGGGCCCATCGAAGATTTGATACTGAGAAATGTGTGGCCACACTCAAACGAGGTGATTGTCAGTCGTTTGTCTTGTCAGTATAAATCGGAGTTCGATGAACATGATCTTGGCTCAATAAGGATGACACGGTTCTTGCCTTATGCTAGATCGAGATATAGTGACAAAGGGATTAAAGGAATAGATGATTCCAGTACAAGTGGGAGATTGTTGGGAATGTCCTGAAATCTATTGTACTTGCTCTAAGTGAAAGTCGTATAGTCGAGATGAGACAATCACATAACACTAGGTAGTCATAATGCTTGACTAGAAGCCACTTATGATCAATGAGTTGAGAACTCATTGCTAGTGTTATATGATCCTACAGGGTCACACACCTAAGCGAACTGGACGTTAAAGACGATGTTGATCATTAATGTAATGATCTAGTGAATGCATATTTGATATGCATTCAATATCAATATTCTGGGGCAGTGTCGATCGATGCAGATAGTGCATCGATCGATGCAACTCGCGGATTAATCAGATTAATTCGGTTTAATCGTTGGTTAATTCCGTTATGGTTTAAGTCGACATATATAAGATATATGGTCGACCTAAACTGTTTTTCTAACCTAATTCACAGCCACCAGAACTTGAATACAAACCTCTGAAGAGATTGGATCTCTATAGGCACTAGCATCCCTCCTGTCCAGTTTGTGTGCGTGTGGATACCAGTAGAGGCACAGCGTTTGAGGTGCTTCGTGATCTCGATTATCTGCAAATCTTCCGCTGCTAATCACCAGGTAATTCTGAGATCCCATAGATTCAATTATATGAACCTTAGATCCTAGGCTCGGAATTTAGACCAGGATTGCCTAATTGGATTAGGATCTGCTAGAAATTCCTTCAGTATCGACTCGAGGAGATCCGCGATCTACTCAATGTTTTTCTCCGTCATCGTGTTTCCGAGAAACGACCAGGCTCTGATACCTTTGATAAAGAAAATCGATAATCGAATCTGATAAAAAAATCAATGTTCATAAAACACAAATTATGTCCTCAATTGCAAAGAATCCAGAAAGTAGAATAGATTCTTAAACAGAGATGATCAAATTATTGAAATACAGAGAAAAGAGATGAAGAAGGAGAGATAACAATCTCAATATAATTCACGTTATTTTTTCAGAAACCCTATTGACTTCCTTTTAACTCTTCTTTGATTGGCAATTGATCTCAGCCATCCATTCTAACTTTGTATCTTGGACGTCCATTTATCATCACATATTTCCTATAACACACTGAAATGTGTAGTCACTGACAGTTGCGTCGTGAGAGAACACTAAAAAAAAATGATTTCTAATCTCCTTTGGAATGCGCAAGAAGTGTCAATCCCTGCATCTCATTTCTCCGTACAGTCACATGTTGACAGCCTCTTATGCATCCCTAGCCAGGTGATGAAGACGAACTTAGGAGTTGCTTGTTGTATCTAAATCTCCTTGTACCAGCTGCATCACGGGTGCTCTGTTCTTATGAGAACAGAGCCATGTCTCATGCGTTGAAAACTTTCGCTTAAATCTCGCACTACCTCTCCAGAGATTTACATCCTCTTCATTTTTTTTTAATACTATGTGCTAAATTTTGGCGCCAAAATCTCATCGTCTCTTTCTTCCGGTTCACTATATTTTTCTCTCATATAAACCGATTTGACATTTCTGTTTCTCGAACTATTGTCAAATCACAAACGTTTAATGCAGAGGACAACTAGCCGACAATCTTCAAACCCAAGAAAGATAAGTCCCACGCCACCCATCATCATTTCACCTATGAAACCGGCAAATCGACACCTCTCTAAGACGAAACCCTAAAGGATTTTTCTTTACATACTCTATTCAGACATAACCATCAAACACAGAGATTCGGGTCGAAAAACCTATCTTCAAAAACAGAGAGAAGTTCCGAAAAATAGAGAGAAGAACCCAGAGAAGGAAAGCATGGCCAACATGAGATCGGTTATCTCTCTGCAACAAATCCCGACCGAAGCCCTCACCATGATCATCGAAAAAGTCGGCAAAGCTTCCTCCGCCGATTACTGCAACGCTATAGCAACCTGCAAAAAAATGAAAAAGCCTCCAACAGTCCTATAGTCCTCCATTCTCTTTGTCTCTCACCGCTGGTGAAGAGGCCTCTCCGTGCACATGGAGATTCTAGAAAATTGTGTAGAACAGGAGAACTACGCCGGATACTTCGTTCGAGGTATTCTCTCTTACTTCATCGAGGATGATCCCGAAAACGGAATGGTATTTTTACAGCTTGCGGCGATTGGAGAGGGCGCCAATTTGATTTTGGAGGCTACTTACCTCTACGGTGTGTTCAGACTCCTCCACGACGATCCTGGTGACGGCGAAGAGCACATGGCTAAGATGAAATGCTGGGATGATGATGATTTCAAAACCGCTAATGAAGTTTGGAAGAAATTGAGGAAGGACTCACTGCATGGAATCACTGTTAGGAAGAAGCAAGTGTACGTCCAGTTGCATAACATGATGCCCCTGAATCTTGTCACCTTCACGATCTGGAAATCGCCTGCCCTGAATGCTTTCATTACAAACGGGCTTTCAAGTTCTACCACATGCTACCCTGATCTAAGGAACTTCCTACTTGTCCTCTTTAATTTCTCATACTTTTTTATAATTTCTCGTCTAATATAGAATATCTCTATAGTATTCTGCATTTTAATATAATAGATCGTTTTTTATATCTTGTCCCACCATTTGTACTTAGTTTCACGAATAACCCAGAAATAACGATCAAAAAGTAATTTAAATGTTGAGAAATTTTGAAATTGGGAAGGAAAAGTTTGAAATTTCGGATTAGATCCGATAGGTTTGGGCATATGGGTAAAAACCATGTATAAGTTGTAATTTTGTTGATTTAGTTTGAGCTTTTGGTAACTTAACTTATATTTCGAGTTAAAAAAATGTTAAAAAATTAAATTATAACGGAGTCATTTTAGATTTTCGAATTGAAAATATAGGTATATAAAATGATGACCCATCCGTAGACAACATTCTCCATATATCTTTCAAACCACTTACCAGATTACTCTCCATTAACAAATGCAAACTGAGACCCCTCACTGTTGAGCTTACAAACCTCACTTCAAACACCAGGGATTCTGTACACCGAAGACCAGAAGTTCGTAATGCTAGTAAGCATCGATTTGATTAGCTGCAAAAAACGGAACAGATTGGTCCAAATACTTACGCGCGCACAATCTTCTGTACCTGTGGAATATAGTTTTTTTTTTGTCAACAATGGCATTTAGCATAACTAATAGGTACAGGATAACGAACCTGGAAAGGAATAGTGACAGCGATGAGAATCGAAAAACCTAGTACTAAACGAGAGAATAAGAAATCATCCAACATCACCTATCAATCAATTCTTCATGGAAAATTTCGTTTAAAAACTCTAAATTTGAAATTTTGAAAACACTTTTCTTTTTTTACTCTTTTCGACTTTGTGATAGAACACATTATAATTTTTTATACGATGTCATTTTGTTTTTTTTTTAAAAACAGGTTATTACGATTTACCTTTCAAAAATGTAACACCCGTTGAACGGTTGAAACGGATCAGTCTTTTTAAATTTGTTAAAAATTATTAGCTAAACGGATTAATAAACTTCGCTCTCACCTCTTTCTAAGCTTTCACCGCCTTCAATCGTCAACTTTCTCCAGCCGACGGCTTGGCTTTTGTCGGGTCGCCGGTCCGGGTTACTTTTGTGGTTTTGTCTTCGGCGTTTTCTCTCCTATTTTCCGTGTTCAAATGATGAGAGATTGTTTGACTTCTGCTCTGGTCTTTTCCCGGCTTTGCTTCGCCTTAAGCGACTGTCTTTTGCGGCTCTAGCCGCCCAATAAGCGAAGATCTCAGATCGGCTGTTCATACCTCTTCGCTATGAGTCTTCCTTGTCCTCGCTACGGCGAGTCTAGATCCGTTTCTGTCGATGGTGCTATCGCCGGGGACACAGCTTCTCGATCTTCCGTATGGTGGGGTAACAGTTCTGCACCGATGACTCCTCTACCAGTTTCGCGGCAAATATGGATGGAGTAGGTTTCGTCAGACTACAACTCCGGTCAATATATTGGGCCACTGTGCTTCTCAAGCTTCCCCCAAAACCGTCGGAGATTGAGGTAGATTTTCCCGGCCACTTTTAATCGAGGAGATGGATCGGCGAAGTGATTCAGATGCTTGCAAGGATATCCAATCGTCGTCGGAATCCACAATTTATCGGCGCCGCTACTGCATGACGGGATTACTGTGTTGATGACGCGTGTCCGATCATCACTGACGCGTGGCTGTCCCTAGGCCTTATTCAAGTTGATTGGGCTTAAGTTGGGCCACTTCACCCGATTTGTTTTTAATTTCTTTTAATCCTCTCCAACTTCGTTTGTAAACTAGCCTTTTGACCCATTAATCAATGTTTAGTCGACCAAAAAAAAGATTAATAAATTAGACCCGTTAAATCTTGGCCCATTTGTTTTTATCAACAATGTTGGCCTAGTTAAACATCCCTATGTGTGGCCTTGAGAATCTTGATAATAACCTAATCGAAGAAAACAAGAAGCTGTGAACGAAAATGGATTTTCCAGAAGTGGCACTGGTCAACGTCTTGGTGCGATTTCCACTGAAGAGCATCGCGGGTTTCAGAACAGTGAGCAGAGAATGGAGATCGCTTATCGATTCCGACTTCTTCCGAGATCAATACCTCTCTTTCAACTCATCTTCTTCAGTCTCGTGGTCAATCATCCAAACCAAACCCCACAAACTCTCACTCGAAATCGTTGGCCACCATGGATGCGAGAGATGGGGTCTTGATCGTTCTCCTGGATCTTTCTTGCGTTTCTTCGCCAAGACCACGATCAGAAAACTGTTGGTCTTAGCTTGTACCGATGGATTGGTCTCGATTTTCGCAGAAACTAGCGACGGATCTCCTTTGTATTACATTGGAAATCCTTTGTTACAGGAATGGTTTCAAATCCCTCTCCCTCCGTTTCTCTCTTCTCAAGATCTTGACAGTTTACGGAAGAGCAAGCGTTTCAGTGACACTGGACTGGTTACGAAGATGGAGAGTGGGATTGTTGTGAGTTACAAGGTTGTCTGGATGTTCACACATGATAGATCCTCCGATAAACTCGATTTTATGATTTACTCATCTGAAACAGGGATGTGGGAGACGCAACATGTGCGTTGTCTACACTCCACGGCCTGGGAAAGACAAGACAAATCGATTGCTTTGAACGGGATTCTTCACTGGCTTTCCGAGGATACTCCTAGTATCGACGCAAGTTCTATCGTAGCTTACGATTTCTATGGAGGTCATAGTGATGATGAGTGTCGTATCATACGTTTCCCCGGTGGCGAAATAGATGACTTACGGCGTTTCAGGAGAAACTTCACGGCCTCGGAAGGATCCATTGTTTATTTCAACGAGTTCCATGAGAAGGGACACTACATATTACGGGTTTGGAAGCTGGTCAAGTATGAAGATGGTCCTGAGGCCTGGCAACTCTCTTGGAATCTCAAGTTGGTATCTTTGACCGAATCTGGTATGGATTATCTCCCGATGGTGATGCATCCTTTGAACTCGGAGATAATCTACTTGTGGAGCAGGAAAGTGAAAGGTCTGGTCTTGTTTAACTTGCGCACAAGTGTGTTTAGTCTTCATAAAGAAGGCGAAGAAGATGGCAAGTGTATGGATGGTTGCAGCTTGAGTTTTAACTGGTGCAGCGAGTATATGGACGATATTCGTAAGTACTATTTCCCATGGTATCAAGGTCCTAACAATATCTTATTTTCACATTATGTTCTCCCTCGTTGGCTGCACCATCTCCCTCGTCCTCAGCCTACGTAGTGGAAGACATCAAAGTCCAATTAGGTATCAGAACCATTAGCTTGATACGTGATAATGGATCTGGAACTTTTGTAACAGATGAGAATATGGCTCTGGACAACGCTTCACTTGCAAAGCTGTCACATTCTCAGGTTGTTCAAGAGATAACAATGATCACTTCTTCTACTTTTGTGTTGTGTTGGAAGAAGTCAATTTGGTTATTAGATTATATAGGTTAACAAGTTCTGTAAGAATAGGGTCAGTCGGGAGTTGTAAACGCACAGAGACAACAATCTCGTTGTCGTATAGCTCCGGTGCGGATTTCAGAAAATCAGCCTTTATTCGCATCACCACAATCACAAGTTTTTTTGTTTTTTATTTTATTTTGACAAACAATTACGAGAAACAGAATCTTAAATCAAACTCTCCAAACAGCTAATCATCAGTCGAGACCAGAAAACAGAGCTAACAACAATGCTAAAGAAGCCGTAGATTGTTCCCTCATGCCTACTTTCTGCAGCTCATTCCGAGATCTCTAGCTTACTCATCAGTCACACATCCAGCTGAAGCCGATTGCACGTTCTTGATGTACTGTTTTTTTTTTGAATAAATACTATCCAATTAGCAACTAATCCAACAAAAGATAAAGAGAGATTATTACATTACAATACTACCTTGTATAGAACTCCGCGGTTAACCTTGTATGCAGGAGCAGTCCATTTCTTTCTACGCTCATTCATTTCTTCAGGTGAGACTTGTGTGTCTATTCTCTTCTTTCCTATGTCAATTGTGATTACGTCTCCATTCTCTATCAGACCTATCGGACCACCCTCCTGGGACAGCTTTCAACATTATACAAAAGATTTCAAAAGCAGAGCAAGTGGAGAGACAGAGACAGACCTGAGCTTCAGGGCAAATGTGGCCAACAACAAAACCGTGTGACCCACCCGAAAACCTCCCATCAGTCAGCAATGCACATTCCTGCAAGTACCAACAACAAGATAGTGTGTTCACAACACATAAACCATGCCATTACTCAACTCGTAGCAAAGAAAAACGATATTATTTAAGCTTATAAAACCGAAAGTGAACAAACTAAAGTAAAAAGGTAGTACACCTTTCCAAGACCGGCACCCATTATTGCACTTGTTGGTGTCAACATCTCTGGCATGCCTGGCCCCCCTTTAGGACCCTCTCCTCTTATAACAACCACTGTTCCCTGTAACACGATATGCAGCCAGTAGAAATCAACCAGCTCTTGACATGAAATTCATATCACAATGGCAATTACCTTAAAACTCATCGGGTCTGCTGATATAGCAGCCAGCATAGATTCCTCTCCTTCAAATACAAGTGCGGGACCTGAAACAAAACAGTTCCATAGTTGTTAAGTGCTTAACTAGAATGTGGAGTGTAAAAGGAGGCATAAGCGCAAATCAACATTACCAGAGAAATATAACCCTTCTTTGCCAGTTATCTTTGCTACAGAACCCTCTGGGGCAAGGTCTCCTCTCAAGATTTGGATGTGTCCAGTCTCCTTGATTGGGTTTGACACAGGTCTTATTATAACCTGGGACATTGTAAAAATAAATCAGACAAATGTATAACTAAAATCTATCATAATGATTAACAACTCGTAGATTCTGATGAAATAAACAGTAACATTACAAACAAACCGACCTGGTTTTCTGGCAAGCGAGGGACGTTTTCTAAATTTTGAGCCAAAGTCTGCCCTGTGACTGGTAGGAGACACAAAAAGAATAGTTATGTAATCAGTTTTACAAGCAACTCACATCAACCCAAAATGTTAATAAGAAATTTCTACAAAGTTTGAGCATTTATACCTGTGATACAATCCCCATCCATAAATCCAGCCTCTAATAGATAGCGTAGAACAGCTGGTGTACCACCTATCTGTAAATCAAACAACAACAACGAAAATACGAAATGATCAATAGAATACAAATGACTAAATAAGAAAAACGATATTGCCAAAGACACACCTTATGTATATCTTCCATAACATATTTCCCACTTGGTTTAAGGTCTGCTAGAAAGGGAACCGCGTCGCTGACCTTCTGAAAATCGTCAAGGGTCAACTCCAAACCCACAGACCTGGAATTATCTTCGTTTATTAGCTCACTCTATTTTCAAGAAAATAATAAGCAAAAGCTATTAACACAGTTACCTGGCAATAGCAATTAGATGCAATACGGCGTTGGTCGATCCCCCAAGAGCCATGACAGTAACCATTGCATTACGAAGTGATTTAGGAGTGATAATGTCACGGGGCTTCAAGTCCATCTTTAGCAATTCTACAAGATATTTTCCAGCTAACCGGCACTCGTCTAGTTTCAACGGGTCTTCAGCAGGTATCGAAGAGCTTCACAATAAAAAGGAACCACATCAAATATCTACTGATTATATATGATCTTAACATGTGGTCTTTAGCCTAACCTGTAGGGAAGGGACATTCCCATAGCTTCGATTGCAGAAGCCATTGTATTAGCAGTGTACATGCCACCACATGCTCCAGCTCCAGGACAGGCATTATGAAGGACAGTCTTTCTCTGTTCATCACTTAAGGAGCCACCAACATATTCACCATAACTCTGAAAATACAAAAATTGACATGAAGAGACACACAAGTACAGGAGCGATTTGACACCAAAGTCATCAAGAACCTAATCCCATAGTTGTAAGCGCTTAAGATACAATGTAAATAGAAACAGGAAAGAAGAGAGAAACCTGGAAAGCAGAAACTATGTCATATGTCTTATCTTGAAAATGTCCAGGCTGCAATAAAAATCAAAGCTAGTTGATTAAATCGAACCCACTAGTCACAAGGGTTTAGGGTTTAGTGAACTCTCTGCTAATCAATTAGGAAACTTGATAAGTATAGTACCTTGATGGTTCCACCATAAACCATAATCCCTGGTCTATTAAGCCTTCCCATGGCCATAATTGTTCCAGGCATCTGAGAAAACAACACAGAGACAAGAGTAAGAGCAAATCAATCACATAACCACAGAGATGGAAAAACAACACAAGAGGGATGATCGGAAAACCAAAAAAAAGCTCACATTTTTATCACAACCAGGAATAGAGATGTTGCCATCATACCACTGAGCGCTCATCACAGTCTCGATACTATCAGCAATCAAATCTCTAGATTGCAAACTGAAACACATCCCTCTAGTTCCCATCGAGATAGCATCACTCACACCAATCGTATTGAATCTAAACCCCACCATTCCAGCTTTCTCCACTCCCTCTTTCACCGCCTCCGACAATTGAAGCAAATGCATATTGCAGGTGTTCCCTTCGTACCATACCGACGAAATACCGATCTGGGGTTTCAGTAAATCGTCGTCGGATAAGCCCACGCCGTGAAGGATCGCTTGTGACCCTCCTTGCGATTTGGGCTCGGTGATTCTTGAGCTGTACTTGTTGAGCTTATTGGAGTCAGTGAGAGGAGGTGAAGGATCGGCGGTTACGGATTGGACGGAGCAGGAGAAGGTTGGTCGGCGGCGGCGAGAGTCGTGGTCTCTAGAGCGGACATTGAGAGGTTTACAGGGGAAGAGAGTGGCGCGTGGTGAGAGGATTGTGGCGTGCATTGCGGCGCGTGCACAAGATTGGTCGGAAGGGTTTAAGAAATGAGACAGGGGTTGAGGTGCAGATTGCGGCGCGGGGCAGTGTGTGGAGGCACGTTTGTTGTTGGAGTACGAGAGAGAGCCAGAGAAACGTGCTAATAGTACGAGTGAGAAGAAGAGATGTTATGGTAAGATAAGACCACACAAGTCAGAAAGAAGGGTTTTTTTTTTTTAAGTTGGTTTATTGAAAACGCCGCCCTATGCCATAACCAGGAAAAAAAAATCGGCTCTCAAGTGTTTGATCAGGTTTAAATGACTTTACGAATGTGTCCATGGTTGTTTAATGAGTGGATGCTTGTGATATAGCTATGGTCGTTCAACATACCCGAAAAAACATTAAAGATCATCAGCATCTTGATACATATACAATTTCGACGGATTTCTTTACATTATCTCACACAACCAATATTCGGTTTTATTGGTACTAATCTTGGACCGGTGGCTAATGTTGATTTTAGTGACTTTAAAGTTAAATTGGAATGTGAAAGCAACTGTGGTAAGCTTTTACATCGGCATATATTCAAATCTCCGAATATGCAGTTTCTACAAAATTTATGTAAACAAGTTTATAAAAAAGTTTTTAGGAGCATGTGATGTCGTTGATTGTGAACGTGGATTGTGGACATGGATTTTCGTAGAATAGAATAGTATTATCTATATAATTGTACAAGTTCACATAATTTACACTATCGTTAAAAAAAGAAGAAGTTAAACTAGAATATAAAAAACCTCTTTTGCTTTCAAACAATTTTTCAGTTTAGAAAAAGTGAAAATCAGGTTCTGATTTTCTAGTATAAAAGATTGAGGAACTTTTATAACAAATGCGGTTTGTTAACTCACGAATTGAAGGAATGTCCCTTTAATGTTGATGAGAATGATGAAGACCCTTGAATTATTCCAGAGGAAAACAACGACAATGAGAATGGAGAGAATGCATATGCTTATGTTAGAAACAATGAAGAAGTGAATGACTTTGAAAACATGTATGTTGGGCTGGAGAACAATGAAGAAGAAGTGTATGTGCCTCAAGCTTTATAGGACAATAATCTTGCTATTCAGACAATTTGCTATTTACAAAAAAAATTGTCAAAAGGCAAGTTCAAAGAAGTGGATTTCATGGACGTATTTGCTGAATACACAAAACAAGAGAAGTCTCCTATATTTTAACAACGCAAGAGGCAAGAAGTTGAACATATGCTGAGAAATCCGATTTGTGGAGACGTACCATGTGTCCTATAGCAAAAAGGCTGGTGGCTATGAGTCACAAGGATCATGCTCAGGCTATTACTCAATAGAGAGAGTCGCGGGGCATGTAGCCCCACAAAAGCATAAATACATAGAATCAGAAATGGGTATACAAAATCAGAATCACATTGAAGTGTTTGATCAGGTTTAAATGATTTGTACCGAATTATAATTGTATTTTTATATATTCCAATTCGTGTTTAATCTGAATTTACGAATGGGTCCATGGTTGTTTAATGAGTGGATGCTTGTGATATAGCGATGGTCGTTCAACATACCCGAAAGAACATTGAAGATCATCTCCATCTTGATACATATACAATTTCGAGGGATTTCTTTGTATTATCTCACACAACCAATATTCGGTTTCATTGGTACTAATCTTGGACCGGTGGCTAATGTTGATTTTAGTGATTTTAAAGTTAAATTGGAATGTGGAAGCAACTGTGGTAAGCTTTTACATCGGCATATATTCAAATCTCCGAATATGTAGTTTTTACAAAATTTATGTAAACAAGTTTATAAGAAAGTTTTTAGGAGCATGTGACGTCGTTGATCGTGGACGTGAATTTTTGTAGAATAGAATAATATCTATATCTTTAAATGAGAAGTAATTTTTGGGCGAATGCTGATGTGTCGTCATGAGAGGGCTCTAGAGGCGGATAATGATGACGTGGAAGTGTGACATGGCAAGGCCAAAAATAAACAAATGGGTTTGAGGTTCTATTTATTTACAGGAATGCCATCAGATCGATTTAAAGTTAAGCAATTAACTCATTTCCTTAAAAAAATCATAATATCTTACTGAATATCCTATTATTTCGAGATTGAAAAAAGATATTCTATGGCATATACTGATAGGCTCAAAGTTTATCCCTATACTAAACTGCAAGTGAACAGCAATGTCAAAGTAGTATATAGGGTTATCGAATCCACAGGGACACTTGGTCTCAATAGATCAGAACAGTAGAGACTAATACTAGAAATAAGCAATGTGATTGTATTAAAAGCGGTGCGGCAAAGTAAATCAGTAGCAGAGATTAACGGTTGTGGAAGCATGTAATTAAAAGCGTCAAGCCTAGGGTATTCTCAGGAAATCAGACAAGCAGACAGTTCATTCAGCAAGGATCTAATTAAGCACAGTTCTAGAACTCAAAACACAGATATAGAATTAACCAAATTCCTTTGCGATAATTCTCTAAGTCTAAGTGCAGCAAACCAAACTTTCGTTTGCGAGAACTAACATATTAAACTAGCATTAATCCCAAGTTTGATATGTTCACAATTATCCTAAACCAAACTTCCGTTTGCGCAAAGTTTAATTGCCCAATTTAATTAGTTCAGATTCCTAAACCCCACTTCCGTGACGTATTTAGCAACATAAGATCTAGATTCTAATTGATCAGGTTAGAACTAGCTTTAAGCACAATTAAATTGAAGAACAGATATAGTTTGAATCCTTAACTGAATTTGAACAAGTCTAGCAAGTCATGAAATCCTATGTGAGAAACCCTAACCCTAACTAGGAATCTACTCAGACATAGATAATGAAAACATAATCATAGAATGAATAAATTGCATAAAAGAATAAGAGTAAAAGGGGTTCGAAATCTTCTCCAAATACAGATGAAGTAATAGGTTCAGATCAGCCCCAAAAGCTATAAAAATCCTCTGCTCTTAATTATGAAAGTGTAATTAAAATAAACACCAAAATCCTCTATATATAGGCCTAATCTCGGCTGGGGCTTCTGTGTAAATACTGGAACTATCTTGGGCTTCTTTGCAAATCTTCATAACCTCATTAAACCGACGCGTACGGCCCATCTCGCTAGTGTGTCGACCGATGCACAAGGTGTGTCGGTCGATGCATGATCAATAAATCGGACAGTGAGTAAATCTCTCGGCCAAAACGTCCCAAAAGTCCCAGAATTCTCCAAATATCTCCAATTAGCTCCAAACCTGATTAAACCTGTAAAAGACTCTAAACAAAGACAAAAGACACTAAAAACACATCTATATCATGGTCTAGAATGGGTAAAAACCATGATATATCAACTCCCCCACACTTAGCCTTTGCTTGCCCTCAAGCAAAACAGAGAACTAAAACATGGTGAAGAGGTTTGAAAACTCTTCAGAAACTCATTTCATCCTAGAAGCTACAATACTCAGATTCCCCTTAGTAAACCACTGCAAAAATCAATCACAGGATATCAAGACCACAATGTACTTCCCCCACACTTAGCAACTGTCCTAGGTAAACTCCACAATCACATTCAAGCATTCAAATTCTCCCTACTGACTTCTGCAAGTATTTAAGTGCGGTCTCACCTAAGGAGTATCGATCAAAGGGCACATGGATTCTTACCTTATCAGCTCTAGACCACCATACTATCTTTCTCTAGTCCCTTTCTTCTCTTTCCCTTCTTTAACAACTGATTTTTCCCCACTGGGTATCATTTTTTTTTTTTTTATCAGTATTCTTCCCGTTATGGGGTGTACTTTGGACACATTCCATGGATCACATGAGAGATAATAGTGTTTGCTACTATTCCCATGACCACTTCGGAGTTACTAACTCATCCTCAGTTTATTATTATTTTTTTTTTACTTTACAGAAGGGGAGAAGGGAACTAAATAGGATAGGTTGACAGGCTGTGTCAGAACTAACAAGGGAATCCGACACAAAGTATACCAAGCCCTTAGGTGAGAAATCTAAGTCAGTATTAAGGTTGAAGTCAGTAAAAGGATCCTCTGATACCTGAAGTGATGTGGGTGTTCCCAGTAGGTTGATCTGTGATGGGGTTTTCTAATAGTCAGAGATAGATCCTGCAACTTCATCCCAATGGTTACTTAAGTTCCTGCAAGTCTTGTAAATCTTCTCAGAAAATCATAGTTTCTTACTTAAACAATTTTGACTCAATAAAACAAAAATTTTTTGAGAAACGGACTGACTCTTAAGAAAACAGAAAACAAAAGTCAGTAGCACCTCCCCCACACTTAAGACACACTGTCCCCAGTAGTGTCCAGCGAAGGATCGGTAAAAAGAAAATAAAAATTGAAAAGGTGAAATTATGTCTGTCGGGTTACCTCTGTCGCTCAGGCATCGATCGTTGCACTGAGTGCATCGACCGTTACTTGGCGATTTTCGTGTATAGTCGATCGTTCCTCAGGACCGCAACGATCGCTGCAATGCGATTCCTTTCGTGTTGTGACGATCGACACAGAAGTGCGTCGATCGTTGCACTGCAATTTAACCGAGACCTGCAAACATAAACTCACCAGAAACAAAAACAAACGTAAAATCCTAACAAAAACACCAAAAATTAAGTAGAAAAACACCAGTACCTAATGGTGGGTTGCCTCCCACCCAGCGCTTGTTTAAGGTCAATAGCTTGACCGGACGGATGGGAATTTTCAAGTACCAGGAGGTCCTGACAGAGATTTTTTCTGTCTCTGTTCAAGTCTCCTCATCCAAGGTGGTGAGTAGGCTGTTGCGGAATGCTCATGGCCAAGAAAAGATGGAGTGAAATGTGCTCCAGGATCTATAACCATGGTATGATCAGGTTGCTCAAAATCTGCGTCCCTTATGGTGAATGTTTGCCCATCTATCAGTGGCTTTCGCAGCTTATCCATCTCATAGTGCAGTGGTTCATCTCCCAGATGGAGGTCTATCAAGCTGTTCCTAACATCAATCAACGCTCCTGATGTAGCCAAAAAGGGTCTCCCAAGCAATAATGCTTCATCCGGATCACAGTCATATCTCAGCACAAGGAAGTCCGTTGGAACTAAGTAGTTTCCAACTCTCACCGGAATGTCCATAAGGAGTCCTTCAGGAACTCATATGGACTGATCAGCTAGGACAAGAGAAGTCCTAGTAGGAGTAAAATCCAGCATACCCAGCTTCTCTGCCACAGAGTAAGGCATCAAACTTCCAGCAGCTCCTAAATCACACAGAGAACGCTTGAAGCTATCCTCAAAGACAGAACAATCCAGCACAAAGACTCCAGGATCAGATAGCTTCTTCGGGACCTTAGGTAGCAGAACATCACTAATATGCTGAGGGACTATTATCACCCAGTCTTTCAGATCATCATCCAGGGGCAACATCTTGTTCAGGTACCTTTGCACACATGGATGATAAGGTGGATCATCAGAAGTTGGAATTTCTTCCAATTCTTCACCAATCCCTTCTAATTTCTTCAGCTCTTCAATCTCTTGCCTAATCACTTCAGACACTGAGGAGTGTTGTCTAAAGATCTGCTCGTAGATCTCCTGTTGAGTAATCTCAGAGGCTCCATTGAATAGGCGATCAAGCTCCAAGTCAGCATCTATGCTATTATCATCCGAAGGTTCTGTCTGTTCACGCCCTGCAACGACCGACACTAAGGGTGTGTAGATCGTTGCTATCCCGACGGGTGTATCGATCGTCGCCGATGTTGCATCGATCGACGCACTGCAACAGATTTCACCCGAGAGTTTTTCAAAAATATCCGAAAATTCCTGTTCTGTCACCAACTCAGCTGTACTTAGCTCAAATCTTTCACCTAGGTGAGATCCATCATTAATGCACACAGACCAGGCCTTAACATGAGTGTCTGCCACTCCTTTTCCCTTCAGTGAGCTGGACATCTGGTTCACCTGAGTATCCAACTGCTTCATGTGAGTGCTCAGAGACTCAAATTTCCCATTGAGGTCTTCATAGACAGCGTCCAACTTCTTGTTGCAGTCCACAGAAATCTTGGTCTGACTCTCAATCAGTTGTTCCATCATAGCCTCCATTTTGCTCTCATGGGTTGTAGGCGCAGGAGGAGTCTGATAGGATGTAGATCCATAGGTTCTCTGAGTACCTTGTCCATAGGTCTTCTGAAAACCACCAGTCTGTCCACCATTGGAGAATCTGTTCCCCTGTTGATTACCAAATCTATTACCTTGGAAACCAGAACCTCCTATGAAATTCACATCTTCTTCCTGAGTTTCCTCCTCAGCCTGAATCACCTCTACATCTTGGGCAAAGTGGACAGTTTTCTTACTAGTCAGGAGATTGTAGACTGTGTCCAATCTGGATCTTATATTAGCTATATCAGAATTCTCTACAGTTCCACCAGATTTCTTCCTCCTTTCATCCATTGTCTTGCAACTGTTGCTGCCAATCAGGTTCTCAATCAACTGCTTAGCTTGTGTAGGAGTCCTGGTGTTGAAATTAGCATTACTGGAATTATCCAGCGCAGTCTGATAAGGGAGATCTATGCCTCTGAAGAAAATACCAATCAGCTGTACTTTTGTGAATCCATGGTGTGGACAGTCACGCTGATACTGCTTAAATCTCATCCAGGCAGTCTTCAAGGGCTCCACAGCTCCTTGGGAAAAGGTGAGTATGTCCTGTCTGGACTGATCCGAGCGCGCATCATCATAAAAAGTGACGCAAGAACTCACTCTTTAAGGCTGCCCAAGTAGTATACTGACCAGGTGCCAGTTGTCTCAGCCATGCACTAACGTCTCCAGCAAGACTGTGCGGAAATAGCTTAAGGAACAGATAGTCTGGGCATACTCCTTCATACTTCATGCCAGTGACTATGTCTTCAAACTTGTCAATGTGATCCATAGGCTGCTCTGCTTGAAGACCATGAAAAGCAATCTGTCTCATCAGCTGGTAGTAGATGGTCTTTACCTCAAAATCATTCCTCTCAAAAGCAGGAAGCACTAGAGCTGCTCGGTTTGCATGAAACTCATCAGGTCTGTTGTAATCAGCTAGTGTCCTCTCATGAACCACCATCTCTCTACCTTGGGCCTGTCCTTGACCCTGGTTTCGGTTCAGCTCCTGTTGCTGTTGCTCAGGAGGATCAGGGATGACATTCCCTTCAGCATCAACCCGATGCCCAGCAGCATTGTATGGGTTGTTATCTTGGTCCCTCAGGGTACCTTCAGCATCTGGTATCAAGATCAGACGTTCTCGAACCATTCTCTCTCTCTCTTTTCTCTTCTGATAGTCCTCTCTAGACGTCCAAGTTCCTCTAGTCCGAGATTAAGCAAGCTCGAGTTCGGATTACTTCGAGTTTTCTGCGTTGGCATAAACTGTCTGTAATCGTCCAGCAACGATCGATGCTATCAGTGCAACGATCGATTCAATCTCAGAATCGCCTAGTGACGATCGACGCAAGGGATGCAACGATCGACGCAAGGCGAAATTCGTACCTGCGACAGAGAGAAATCAGAGAAAAAGTTAGCAAAATCAAAAAAATAAAAACGAAAAAGAACAAAAACAAAAAGAAAAATTTCTAGTAAAAACCCTAAGTTCGGTCCTATCGAAGACTCTAAGAGTCCCCGACAACGGCGCCAAAAACTTGATAGGCTCAAAGTTTATCCCTATACTAAACTGCAAGTGAACACCAATGTCAAAGTAGTATATAGGGTTATCGAATCCACAGGGACACTTGGTCTCAATAGATCAGAACAGTAGAGACTAATACTAGAAATAAGCAATGTGATTGTATTAAAAGCGGTGCGGCAAAGTAAATCAGTAGCAGAGATTAACGGTTGTGGAAGCATGTAATTAAAAGCGTCAAGCCTAGGGTATTCTCAGGAAATCAGACAAGCAGACAGTTCATTCAGCAAGGATCTAATTAAGCACAGTTCTAGAACTCAAAACACAGATATAGAATTAACCAAATTCCTTTGCGATAATTCTCTAAGTCTAAGTGCAGCAAACCAAACTTTCGTTTGCGAGAACTAACAGATTAAACTAGCATTAATCCCAAGTTTGATATGTTCACAATTATCCTAAACCAAACTTCCGTTTGCGCAAAGTTTAATTGCCCAATTTAATTAGTTCAGATTCCTAAACCCCACTTCCGTGACGTATTTAGCAACCTAAGATCTAGATTCTAATTGATCAGGTTAGAACTAGCTTTAAGCACAATTAAATTGAAGAACAGATATAGTTTGAATCCTTAACTGAATTTGAACAAGTCTAGCAAGTCATGAAATCCTATGTGAGAAACCCTAAACCTAACTAGGAATCTACTCAGACATAGATAATGAAAACATAATCATAGAATGAATAAATTGCATAAAAGAATAAGAGTAAAAGGGGTTCGAAATCTTCTCCAAATACAGATGAAGTAATAGGTTCAGATCAGCCCCAAAAGCTCTAAAAATCCTCTGCTCTTAATTATGAAAGTGTAATTAAAATAAACACCAAAATCCTCTATATATAGGCCTAATCTCGGCTGGGGCTTCTGTGTAAATACTGGAACTATCTTGGGCTTCTTTGCAAATCTTCATAACCTCATTAAACCGACGCGTACGGCCCATCTCGCTAGTGTGTCGACCGATGCACAAGGTGTGTCGGTCGATGCATGATCAATAAATCGGACAGTGAGTAAATCTCTCGGCCAAAACGTCCCAAAAGTCCCAGAATTCTCCAAATATCTCCAATTAGCTCCAAACCTGATTAAACCTGTAAAAGACTCTAAACAAAGACAAAAGACACTAAAAACACATCTATATCATGGTCTAGAATGGGTAAAAACCATGATATATCATATACCAAGCTTTCGAGAGAAGTTTTGAAATCCTATATAAGGTGAGCTTGGGGTAGCTTAGCAACACAAATCGTCTGCATCTTCCAAAATTTCAAGAACATTTCTGTCTCAATTGTATTGGTTTCTTCTTCCAGATCATCAAAACTTTTGTCAAATGATCCGTTCTCATTTCTATTGGTTTCTTCTTCTTGCCGGTTTTCAAAAGATTTCTATGTTTTTGGTTTTTTGTTCTGTTTTGTTCGTTTGGTCCTATGAAAGAAGAAGTTCGGTTATCACAAAGCTAATATCTAATGATGTGATGTGAACTAACAAACATTTGAGATTTTATATAGAAAGGAGCGTGATATCTAAAAGTCCCAATGAATGTTGTTGCCAAGAAGTTGTTAGTTCACATCACCTGACCCGTTTGTCCCAATGAGCCTATGGTCCGAATTAGTGTTTCTTTTCCCATGAAAGAAGATGGTTAAGTTTAAGGATTTGAGATGAACTAAGAAGCTTACAAGCTACTCTTTTCCATGGCAAATACCAAAATGTTTTTATACTTTTGGGTTTAAAACATGGCTGTTGTTATGATTTTGGTATTATGCTAATGTTTGTTTTAAAGATATTCAAAACATTTGACCGATCATAAGTAGCTTCCAATCAAATATATATTCTTTAGTCTTTGTTTTTGTTTTATTTGATGTATAGATTTTAATGTTTTTCAGTATAAAAACGTTTGGGGATTTAAGAGATGCAAACTTAAGCCGAAGTGTTCGGGATCATGGTTTTGTATTGACATGAAGTGTATTTTCATGGTTTTGTATTTTCATGGTTTTCTATTTTTATGGTTTGTATTAAAGGAGCTTCCAAACGATTTGGGCTAATACATTTAAATATGATTAATATAAGCGGATCGATCTCATATTGTTGTTTATGAGTGATTTAAACTTGATATTTCTTTGTTTTATAATATAGATGTAACTTGGCTAAGATGGGAGGAGCCTATTTCAGCAATTTTATGTACGATCAAACTGAGAATTCAGACTTCATTGGACTCCTCAACAAGGTGTGTTCATATATTTGATTCAATTTATCCTGTTTTATGCTTCAATAGATTTGAATTATTTTTACTGGATTGAAGAAATATCTTGAGTAGTTATTAATACATTGTTTATGTTATGTAGCTTTCCAAATCCAGTTCATGCTCAGTATCCTGAAGAAATCGACTCTCACATTTTATATTTTAACTGATGTATCTCGGGTCTATAAACATTTGTTTTTTGTGTTAGATGATGATCATGGTCCTCTATATGATTGTTTTAAAATAAGGTCTTGGATGTTTTTTCTAATTGTAAGATTTCGATGTTAAACTTTATATAAAACATTTTATGAACGAAGATTACATTGTAGCAGTTATACTGGACTATCCCATCTGGCAAAGGTTTTGGAAATGTTTAAAAAAATATTTGTCTATGAAAATATCGGCACGATAATATGCGAAATATTAATGTATAATACTTAACCTAATTAGACATTTTACATTTGTTTAAAGATAGATTTATATAATAATAAAACGGTTTAGCGAATCGTAAACATTTCAACTAAATCTTAACAAATGCAAATTTTTATTTATTATTTTTGCCTAAATCAAGTAAATATCTTTACAGTATAAATTTGGAAGAGTATATGAAGCTTGATTATTTAAAATCTGTTAATATTATTGCAAGTTTCCCCAAAAATTTCGCAATCTCTTATTGAAATTTTTTATAGTTTGATTTTTAGAAATTTGTCACAATATAATGATTTTTTAAACCATAATAAAAAATTGTGAAATTTGCTCCATTTGGTATTAATCTTTTGATTAATAACTATCTTAGTATCCAATACATTATTTTTACTAAGTTAGTGTTTTGAGTTAGTAAAATGACATAATTACCCATAACTATATACTTTCCTATTTTACTAAACAAAAGATTTAAATTAAAAAAATACTTACCTTTTTAGTAAACTAATTATTTAGAAAACAATTAAACAAAAAAATAATACCAATTAACTAAATTGAAAAACTAAATTGAAAAAAATATGTAAATGTTTTACTTTACCATATAACCTAGATAATTAAATTTTTCACTTCTAAACCGCGAATTCACTTTGTCGGCGCAGCTCTAATCAGCTCAAACCCTTATCGCCGTCGTCTCCTTCCTCTCTAGCCGTCGTCTCCTTCATCTTTCGCCGTCATCACCTTGCCGCCTCCGTCACCGCCTTGCCTCCTTGCCGTCGTCTCCTTCATATCTCGCCGTCTTCTCGGATGCGACAGGTTCTTCTCGGTTGAATCCCTAGCTTTCTTTGTTCGATTTCAAAACCCCAAAATTTTACTTGTAGTTAGAAATCTATCTTCGATTGTTGATTTTCTTCTATCCTCATACCCTAAATCTTTGATTTTACCTCCGATTACTCTGCCGTCATCTCGCATGCAATTTTATATCTCGGTTTGCATCTCTGTCGTGTTCATTCTGTTGTTACTTAGACTTAGGGATTTATGAAATTTCAGTACCTCTGTTGCTTTGATTGTATCGACTTTGTGATAGTTTGTGAAATTTTATTCCTTTTGTTGATTTGATTGAACTCGACTATTGTAAGAACTTTGTTGGTGAAATTTTAGTACTCTTGTTGATTCGTTATTTGATACAATATGCTTTAGCTTCTTTAATTGGGTGTATTCTTCATAGCTCAATCTCGTATCTGTCTTCTCAACAGATTGGAATTTTGTAACTGATTTCTTTCAATATTGTTAGTGCAGACATGAAGGAAGCAAATCAGAATAGATATCCACAACGTTTGTTTCATGACGGCAATTATCCTACCCTGCCGCGAAGTCTGAATCATGGCAGTAGCTTAGAGCAGTTACGAACAGCTAGGAAACTACTTGGTGAAGATGCTTGGAAGGATATGACGGAGTCTAAGCTTGGGTGTGTTGCTAAGCTAGCTGAGAAGAAATTCATTTTCTGCGGGAGCACACTTTTCTACTTTCTTACACGGCAGTTGGATACTAAGGAGCAGATGGAAATGTGGAGTTTGATTGGCGATGATCCTCTGAGGTTTTCACTCTACGAATTTGCTAAGATAACCGGTCTTGACTGTGGTCAATATGGTGAGGATGGTGGAGTTGATCTCGATCACACGGCGTTATGGGCTAAAATGGGATTGGCTGTTGGAGATGGACCACATTGGACAGACATGCTACGGGTGCTGAAAATTTGCGGCGGGTGGACACCAACTGAGAGGATGAGTGTTGGTTTCTTATGCCTCCTCCATGTTGGAGTTTTTGGATTTCAAAGAGGTTCTAGGATCGAGTTGAAGTATGCGAAGAAGACCTTAGATAATAAGGTTTTTAATAGTTTCCAGTGGGGCCGTCTTGCATTTGATGTTCTGATCTCTTCCATCCGAAAAGCAAACCTTGCTGCTTCCTCGGTTACACTAAATGGATTCGTTCACGCAGTTAATGTTTGGGCTTACGAATCATATCCGAAGTTGGGAGAGATGCATGGTGGTAGAAAGATTGATGATGTGCTTCCTATACTTCGGTGGGGTGGATCACGGGCTCACTATGATGTTGATGATGTGATTTTCGCAGCTAAAAGTGAGGAGTATGAGGTACGTATTGATTTCTAACATGTCATTTGGTGTTTAGATTTTGTGGTGTTTGCGGATTTTTCATATGTTCTACAGGGACTTAATTATTGTTTTGTTTGCATATTAGTATTCTTGGGTTGGTCTAACAAAAAATATGCATTTCAGGTTCGCAATATGGTAATGAAAGCGAAAGAAGATATTTATCCCGACTGGGGGGATGAACCTGATGACGAGAGAGTTGATACACTGTTAGAAGACATCATCAACCAGAGATTGCAGAAGAAGGAGTGGACTTGGGAATGGCATGGAAGAGTTTTAGATGGTAACAAACTCAAAGGCCCGGGTAATAAGAAGCGTGCGAGTAGTGAGCAGAATTCAAAAGGCAAGACCGCGGGTCCATCAAGTAAGAAAAACAAGACAATGAAGGTGAAGGGTGGTTGTGAGCACACTGGTGAGACGAGTTCCAATGCCGAAGTAGTCAATCTTCTGAAATCTGTCTTCGAGAAATTGGGTGAGATGGACAGCCACAATCGACAGCAGTTTTCTGCAATAGGTACAAGGTTTGTAGACGTCGAGGACCAAATGGGTCTAATGAAAGGAGCTATACGTAGCTTGCAAAATGATGCCAAGGCTGAAGGGAAGAAACCGGTAATCCAGGAGGAAGTAGTGGATGATACAAGTCATTCAAAGATTGTGGTAATTTTCGAATTCCCACCTTCTTGCGGTTTTTTTTGCTGTAGTTCTATTTGTTGCGGATTTATTTTTGGAATTGCGGATTTATTTGTCAAATGTGCTTTTGTAGAAGCAGGCTGGAGTTGATGTCAATGGAGACAACCTGCATGTCGAAAACAGTACACCAGACACTCCAGTAAGTAATGTTTAATAATTCTTGATGAACTATTTCCTTAACTATTTCTTTGTACAGTACACATATAAACATTGATGACTTTTTATGTAGGTTCCTACTGATTTAAATGGAGAAAAAGACAGGAAGGACAGTGCATCTGAAAACCTGGTATGAGCATGCTTTTTTTTTTTTTTTCTGAGTTTATAATTTTTTGTCGTGAACTTCTGTTGATATGTTACTACTGATTGCAGTCATGGTTAGAGAGACCTAGTCGTGTTGAAAAAGAGCCAAAAACGAAGAAGGGAAAAAAGAGCTGCTGGGAAAAAGACTGGAAAGTCAGAGAAATTGGTCAAGGTTAAGGTTGAGCCAGCAGAGAAGTTTGCAAAACCGAAGAACAAAGGAAAGCAAAAGACAAAAGGTGGGAAACTTGTAATTGAAGATGTAGGCGATGAGGATAGCACAGAATTCGGAAAGCATTTGGACAAGCTAGCCACACAGCTGCGGAAAAACAACGGAGATGCAGCCGAGGGACGGATCAAATTCTTGGCTAAGTCACAACTAGAACCATATGCCCCAAGTTCAGTCGTGAAGAGGATCATGTCAACAAAGGCAGCATTTGGAAAATTCCCAAGCGACTACGCATATGACCCATTTGAGAAAGTGGAAGAGAGGAAACTTCAGAATCTCAGAGACTTCATACAACGAGATGAGTGAGTATCTGAATTTACTTGTGCACTTATTTTTGTGGGACAACACTAAAATAGAACCTGTGTTGTCAATGTTTTTTGAAAGGGAGGAGCCAATTAGCACATTCAACCCTGAAGTTAACTTCTACAAAAGGCTAATGACGAAGAAGGAAGATTGGACAGAAGCTGAATATGGTTGGTTAGGCGACCATGTGACATCTTTGTCCTTCTTGCGGATTTATTTTGTCTAAAATTGGGTCTAAATTTCCTTGTTCCGTTTTTTGTTGGTATGGTTGCGGATAATTTGTTACTTACTGACATTCTCCTCACTTTCAGCATATTTCGGGAGCCATGCGAATGTTTCGCAAACGCTTGCTTCATGAAGAAAATCCTTACCGGACAGACCGTGTAGCTTTCATCGACCAAATGTTTATCAGTTTTTGGTATCAGGAGTCCAAGGAATTTGAGAAGAAGAAGGCAAAGTTCATATTCAAATCTGGCTACCAAGATGTGTACTCCGGTGTTTGTATCAGTGATGATAGCAGTTCCAACAAGAGATGGATTGACGATGTGGATTATGTCTATTTTTGCCACAACTCCAACAACAACCATTGGGTGGCATGTGAGCTTGATTTGCCTAACAGGAAGATTGACGTCTACGACGGCATCATCAGCGATGGGAGCGAGCAGTTGATTACTAATCAGGTGAAGAAGTATGCAAAAATGCTTCCGTATTGGATCAGATCAGAGACTGCAAAAGGTGATTATGATCCTTTATCAATTCGTCAGTATTTAATTCTGTTATCTACTCGTTAATTTCTTAATTGCTATACACTTGTTAGGTGATGGTGGCAAATGGAATTGGCATCCATTCAAAGTTAACTACATCAAGAACATACCACAAAATAATCAAGTTGGTGATTGTGGAGTTTATGCCTTGAAGTTCGTCGAATGCCTTGCTCTTGGTGTACAGATGGATGATCTGCGCGACGAAATCATTGGCGACATGCGCTTGAAGCTCGCAGCTGAGATTTTTGATGAATGCCCAGAGAAGAAACAAATGATGTCTGACCCGGTCCGTGGTGCCGATTTAGGCCATCAACCACGGCCTGCCACACAAGCTTGATCCTACTCTCTTATGCTTGTTTGATTTGTTTTTGTTTCATTTTGAATGCTTTTTAGTTAGTACTTGATGCGTATAACTGTCAGTCTGGTCAACATTAACGTTAGGTTGTTTTGGCGAATTTATATATTCGCTGTGGATTTATATTTTTTTGGATTTTTCTCTAACTATTAAACTTATAATTGGCTAAATTAACCCTTGATTTCCAATACCCTAAACCCTATGTTGCAATTTGGATCGAAAAAACGTTCATAATAATATTCAAATAAACTACTATAGGGTATATACCCTAATTCAGAAACCCAAAAACTTATAAATAATAACACTACACCCTAAACCCTAGATTAACTAAACCCTAAAACCTAAGTTCATAATTTGAATAAAAAAATCTTTTTAGGATTAATCTTTTGGCCTTTTATCTCAAGATTAAACGAACCAAAAACCCTAAACCCTAGATTCCAATGAATAGACTTCTAAGGGTACTAACCCTAACCCCTGAACCATAAACCCTAAACCCTAGATTAACTTCCTAAACTCCAACGAATATACTTCTAAGGGTACTAACCCTAACCCCTAAACCATAAGTTCACAATTTGATTTAAAAAAACTTCCTAAACTCCAACGAATATACTTCTAAGGGTACTAACCCTAACCCCTAAACCATAAGTTCATCATTTGATTAAAAAAAAATTCCTAAACTCAAGCGAATATACTTCTAAGGATACTAACCCTAACCCCTAAACCATAAGTTCATAATTTGATTAAAAAAAATTCCTAAACTCAAACGAGTATACTTCTAAGGGTACTAACCCTAACCCCTAAACCATAAGTTCATACTTTAATTAAAAAAAATACATCCTAAACTCCAGCGAATATACTTCAAAGGGTACTAACCCTAACCCCTAAACCATAAGTTCACAATTTGATTAATAAAAAACTTCCAAAACTCCAACGAATATACTTCTATGGATACTAACCCTAATCCCTAAACCATAAGTACTATTTCCGGATTGTTTGAATTGGCTTTTTTTTTGCAATTATGATTAATTATTAAAATACATTAAATGACGGCATTAAAAGAACTTTAAGATTGCTTGTTTAACACCTAATCCCTAATCCCTAAAAGAACTTTAAGATACTAACCCTAATCCCTAAAAGAACTTTGAAATTTTCTTCCATTTTAACACCTAAACTGAAAATAATAAAAAAATATAAAATAACAATTTGTTTAAATCACAAGAATCCTCAAATTTTTAATAGAGTAAAAGATAACACCAAAATTAAAAAAAAAAATTCAGAAATGTCTATTTTGGATGACGCCCACAAGTACGACTGTTATGCCCACTTTGGTTGCACTTCAAGCAAATATGTGTCTTCCTGGGGCGTTTTCTGAACAAAGCCTTCTCCAAAGCAGACTTGTACCGACTGTTCTTAGGTCTTCCAGGAGGCTGACGAGGTATAGGAGGTAGACACTGTTGTGCTGCAACGAGTTCAGGAATAGGCTGAGCTACATCTCTTGGCATTATAGACATAGCGTAAGCGTTGATAAGGTAGCTCTTGAAATAATACGGAGACGAAAGACCAAGCGCATTAATCTTCTTAGATACTCCAGCAGCGATAGCATGAACACAAGGTAATTGATGAACGTCGAACCTTTTACATGAACATTGTCGTTCACGTACGTTGACAACATGTGAATGCCTTCCGGTAGTAACGTGTACTTGATCAGCATCTATTTCCTGTACTGCCAACAGTCTAGCTGCAGTAACACGGGGCTGCAAGTAAACAATATTCAATACGCTTAGATTTTGGAGAAAACATTTGAAATTTATGACCACTAACCTCAATGAGTTTTTCGGCAGCATCCGTCAACCTAGTGCACATTTGTTCTGCAGCCCGCCTCCTAGAGGAGAACCATCTTGTTAACATGGATCGAATGGCGTCTAAGAGCTTGGTAATTGGAAGAGTTCTCGCATCTGACAAGACCCTGTTGATCGACTCGGCAATATTGGAAGTTAAAATATTGTATCTCTGACCTGGAAAGTGAGCACGACTCCACACCTTAACATCAGCTTTCTCGAGATAAGCATGGAGGCCCGGTTTGAGGTTTTGGATCTCAGTGAATATGACATTAAAATCAGATATCCTATACGCGTTTGCTGCCTTCTTTACCAGCCGGAATGCGTCACCACCTTTAAATCGCACTAGTATGTTTTTGTACATATGATAAGTGCATATACCCCTACTAGCCAGTGGATAGACTTTTCCAATGGCTGTAGCTATCGATCTATGTCTGTCGGAAATGATGGATAGACCAGCCTCGTCTGGAAATACACGGTTCAGTTGTATGAAGAACCATTCCCATGATTCATCGTTCTCCGTGTCAAAGACCGCAAATGCTATAGGGAATATTTGGAAGTTACCATCTTGACATGTTGCGACCAAGAGTGTCCCTTTATATCTCCCTTTCAGATATGTCCCATCGACAACAACCACTTTTCTCATGTATTGTAAGCCATTGATACTTGCACCGAAAGAGATAAAACAGTACTTGAATCGGCCTTCCTCGTCCACCGCTAAACGTGTAAAAGTCCCTGGATTAGCCTTTCTTATCAAGTACAAATACGAAGGAAGTTCCGCATATCCACTCTCGTGGCTACCATTAGCCAACAAACGTGCGTATGCAAGAGCCCGATGAGCTTTCCAGTAATCAATCTGCCATATATACAACTTATATTAAAAATGTTTCCCGTAAAAAAATCCGCAACAAGTAGTAATAACTAGAAAAAAATCTGTAACAAACGAATTATTGAAAAAAAAAAACCGCAACCAGTATAAGGACATTAAAACATACCTTGATACCAAATTTGAAGTTCAAAGCCACAGCAACATGATCTGGTATCACTTTTGGCCCAACGCTACCAACCGAGTCGTAGTACAACTGCCCCAAGATATTTTTCGTGGCTTGGCGACTACGCCCACCTCGTTCTGTGATAGAACAAGTATGATCTTTAATGTATACCTTGATGTGAAAACAAGGCGAATCTCCAACTGTCCCGACACGAACTCTCCATGTGCATCCTTCTACCCAGCATTGAACAATCAACAATTCCGGCCTTGAATCTACACGGTTAAAGTCAATCTTTCTCGCTAGTGAGAGAAGCTGCAACCTATTAACCAATTCATCTTTTCTATCGTACCTTTGCCCAACAGCAATATCCAAGGCTTGTAACTCTATGTTCCTGTAATTCTCATCATCAACACCTTCTTGGACAGCTTTCCCAAAAGATTTTTTCTTCTTTGGCAAAGAAGGTTCCTCAAACTCTCTCGGAAATTTCCCAGACAAATCGTAATCCTCGTCACCCGAACTAGCACCATCCGAATCTTCACAGCAATCAAAAATCAATCCTTCTTCATCGCTGTCGTCATCTTCCTCAGCCTCTTCCGTGTTAGACTCAGAATTTTCAGAAGCTGACGTCTTCTTCTTAAATGTAACACATAACCTGCATGTTTTATCTTTGAACTGATCTAAGAAAGATTTCATTTGGCTATCATCACCAACAGGCGCAGGAGGTCTGCTCTTCGCTAATCCAACCAAAACCTCCTTTGGAAGCATATAACTAAGCTCAGCGATGTAATTCTTATTGTCAACTCCATAATCCTTGTAAACCGTTTCTATGAATCTGCTGAAAGAAAGTTTATCATCGACTTGTACTGTTCTTGTTCCTTTTTCATCCACAGCAAATTTCCATCTTGTTTCATCAAATCTCCAGTCACCACAAAGTATAACGATCGGAACCATGATCAATTCTTATTGTTGACGAGCAGAAAAGACACTGATACGTACCAATCGAGCTCGTTCAGAGATGGCGGCTACTGCTGTGTAGGTCGTTCTTCATATGTTTGATGAAGATGGCGATTTTTTGCCAAAATTTTCCATAAATTCGACCATAGCAAAAATTAATTCTGTAAAAAAAAACCCATAAATTCGATCATAAATTTCTTTCCATAACTGTCTCAAACAAATATCTTTGCGTTATGAAAGAAAATACAAGTTTCCGTTTTTGAAAAAATCGAATTAGTATTAATACTTACCTAAAATAATTTTTGGATCGTAAATGGAAAGATTTGAAAAACAAAATTCATATTAAAATAAATAAAATCATATATGTATATATTTCCAAATTCCAAGATATTAAGTTTTTATTTTTTTTTAAATATTACATTGTTATTTAACATATCAAAATAAATTTAAAACTTATAAAATTATTTTGTAAACTTATTATGCTAAAAAACTAAATTATTAGTTTTAATATTAAAAACTATATAAAATATTACAACCTAATATGAGTTTTTTGAAGTAAAAAATTATATTTTCAATTATTAAATACTTTGTAAAACTATTTTACAATATAAAATATTTTAAAATTTACAATGTCATTATTTGAAGTAAAAAATTATATTTTCAATTATTAAATACTTTGTAAAACTATTTAAGGAAATAACATAAAAATCCGCAAAAAACAATGAGGAAAAATGCCTAGTCATCAATTTTTAAAAAAAATCTGCAAACACTAAACTTAAATCTGCGACACTTCAACTAAATCTGTAACACTAAGATACTAGTTTTGTAATTTTTTTAGGCCTTTTGCCTGTGTTACAGAGTTTTTCGAAATCTGCAACACATACAAAAAATCTGTAACACTAGGAATAAAATCTGCATAAGGAATCCGCAAAATCCTAAAAAAACTACAAAAATCCAATAAATCTTCAACACTAGCGAAAAAATCTTCGAACTCAATTTTTTAAAACCGAACAAATCTGCAAGTATAAAAAAAAAACTGCAACAAATGGAACAAATCTGTTACACTACGAACTAACTTAGTAATTAAAAAAGTACATTTCCTTTGTCGCGGATTTTTATAAATCCGCAACAAAGAAACAAATCTGTGACACTTGTATTTAAATCCGTTACATCATTTACGTAATAACACAAAAAAAATCCGCAACCAAAGAAATCTGCAACACGTGACTGCGGATTTAATTTCGCAGGGAAGGTGGCATTTTCGTAAATATTTGTTTTTTTCGCTGACATGGAAAAAAAAATAAGGGCAACTCTGTAATTTTTTTTTCCTTCCAAATGATGCTAAGGGTACTTTAGGCAATAAAATCTTGAGATAAAAGGCCAAAAGATTAATCCTACTCTAATAATAATTATACTTTTTCATACTAGATAAGTAATTTTCCCAAAAAAATTAGTATATACGAATCTTCCAGAAGAAGATTGCAGCCAAATATCTAATACCCTAAGTGGTGAGATCCTTATAAATTGAGCCGGTACCACGTTCGAAAACACACATAATTGAAATAATCATTTATATTCTATCAAAAATAGCATGGTGATGAGTTTATATTGTGGAATTCGTGAATTTTCAGAATTGTTTCATATAAAGCATTACAATAAGGTAATGATTTCTTATTCCTAACATGGTTAAATAATATATTTTTGGATTTGAACCTCCATGATCATTTAAATTCTTCTTAGAAGGTAGAATCTCAGGACTTCCAACACGTACTAGACAAGATTACACTCTCAAACTTTGGAGAAGAGAATCTACTTACTGTAAGTATTACTGCTTTGTTTATTGAAAAGACATTTATTTTCCATGTTAATTCTAGCATTAATTTCATATGTGCATTTTTATTAAATTTGTAGTCTCCGAATTTGAAGTTAAGTGATGGAAAATATTCCTCTTGGTCAAACAATTCCATTAATCGTTTAGGGAACAAGTTTGTATAGAAGAGGGATATTCCACAATGGAAAATCCTTAATGTAAGTACTCAGACATGTTCTTTTACTTTAAAAATTAATGGGTTTTACGAAATAATTCTAACATGACTTGCTTATTTTCATATTTTATAAATTTGTAGTCACCAAAGATAAAGTCATCGCATGGAGTGTGTTGCTTTCGATCATACAATATTCCGCATCCTAATAGTGATACAATTGAGTGGAAGATGAAAAATAAGAATAAAATGAACGCAAGCGCAAACGAGGAGCATAAACATAAATAAATTTGATTACAATTTTTTTTATCTTTATCAATACTGCCTTTGCATTATGTTATTTTTTTTAGATAAAGTTATTTGTCTTGCTTTGTTACTCTATATACTATGGGTAGACCATGATATGAAGCTCATATATTATTGTGTTTTGATTTTTATTTAGTATATATTTACGATTATCGATATATCTACTCATTTATTATTTGAATGTTTTTTGGTATGTACAAATTAATAGGAATAAATGATCATTTAGTCTATATGATCACTATCTTATCATCATTCATGAAAAAATATTAATGACCGAAATACCTTACAGATAAACTAATTTATTAAATGCATATAACGTTAAACTAAGTTTATTGAATGCGTTTTTTTCTAGGCGGTTTCTTTTAAAAAAGTGTCTTTAAAAGTATAGATAGTCTCTTGAATTTCCTATATTCATTGAAAAAACTCATTTCTCTTCTCCTAAAGATCCAAAACCGTTTTAAAAATTTACAAATTTAACAAAATAAATCTATGGAGAGATACAATCTTCTTTCAGAGGCTAACCGATCAACAGCAGATTGGCATTTTAAGATAAAAATGCTAAGGGCATATGAGTATCACGTTCATGGGCAAGGGTTATACAAGAATTTTGTTATCGCTGATGAAATGGTAAGTGGAAACATAAGCTTTGTTTTCTAAAAATTATAAGTATTGTATATTAACTTTTTAAATTTATATATTTAGATATATAAACAAATTTCAATCATTGCTGGTTTAGGGTATAAAGATGGAATTGATTTTTTCTCCAGACTATTATTCCGATTATAAAGGTTTATAGAAAGAAGAAGAGAAGTTGATTGACATACGATGTGTCAAGGTTGCCTATGATTCTTCCAGATTTCGGGCCACGAAGTCTGAATACATTCTCTGTATAAGTACTGGATCTAGCATCCGGAGAATAAAAGATGCCACTAATGATAAACATTTCTTTGATTTCTTAACTATCAAAAAAGTCCAAGATTACTCAACTCCTACTAATGTTGTTGTTGGTATGTATGTAAGATTTTTGTTTGTATAATTTTTGGGATTTTATTATTTACTGTTTTAACATATTCGTGTATTTTGCAGATGTTATGGATCTGCTGCGCAGTTCAGGACCCATGGTTGTAGACGTTGACAACCCGGCAGCATCAAAAAGAATATTTCATATCAAAGACTCACGGTAATATCAACTATTAGGTTATGAAGTAGTTGTTCTTTGTCTAACATGCAAATAATATTTGAAATTTATTTTTGCTTACATTTTGTGGGGGTAACCAGTTAAGATGTATAGCTTTAGGTACTCACGCCCATGACTTCACATAGAGATTAGATGCTTCTAAACGTGATGTTGTTATTTGTGTTTTGAGATTCTGGAAGATCAACCGTTTTGGAGGTAATTTTTCGTTGTTTTAAATGTATCATCTTTTTCTTACTAGAAGCGTTAGATATTTACTAAACATTAGTTTTTTGCAGGTGATACTTCAAATGTTGAAATAGAGACACGAGATGGATTGTCTGATATTCTACTGAACCCTCTTTTACCTGAAGTTGAAGATATGATGGATGAGTTTGAGCCCATTGAAGCTTTCCTTGCGAACCAGAGAGATGTCCCTGGAAGATAGTCACCATTTCTTATTTTAGTATGCTTTTTCAAATATGTATTTTTAGGAAGAGGGTTGTTTTGGTGTTTATAAAATTTTATTTATTTTATTAACCTTAAGTTATTTAGGGTTATTTGGACATTGAGATATTGTTTATAAAATATACACAAAAAGACTCAAATCGTTTCTATCCAAAAGATCTACTAACATGACTATTAACAATTCATGTTCAATGTTTGGAAAACATTTTGATTAGACAACATGATAGAAAGTGTGGAAACTACACAAATGGAGAATGGAGTACTACAATTAAACAATCTAAACATTTTATAAATATCAATTTTCGATGTCAAAAAAATAAATAAATATCAATTTTTCGTAAACCACAAATATAAGAATTATCAGAAATGAACATATATTATAAGTAAACATTTAATAACAAATAACCTTACCAACTGTCGAAAACAGAAAATATCTTTTAATTTTTTTGGTTATTAAAGATTTCTTAGAATTTTCTTTTCTGTTTATTGTCTTAATTTTAATATTAATTTAAAGTAAAATTTTCATATACAAACAGTTATAGCCAAAAATCCAAACAATTGTATTTGTAAGCATGAATTTCTCTTTCTATGATCTTATGTAGATCTTTTGGATTTCCAACTTCCTCTGTACATTTATTATGACTTGATTTGAAAACATAGGTCATCATGTCACCATTCTTAGTCTCCAATTCTAACTACTTTTTAGGTTCAGTTTTGCACACGGTTTAAGAAAATATTAAAGTGTTGTGTCGTCGGTTCATTGTATCTTTTTTTTTGGGTTGTCATGATAAAAAACAAAAAACATCTATTCATTTAAGCGAATTTCATAATACAAATATCCTTTAAAACAAAAAATATTACATATGAGATTAATATTACAATGTATTCTAAGATTTTGTAATATACAATAATGGTTATTAGTAAACTTATATATATTCTACAATCCTTTATTATACAAAATCATAAGTGTTTAAATTTCTGTATTTGTATATTTGAAAACCTCACGGTTTCTCCGCTATTAATGATTTCCAAAATAACCTTTTCTCTGAAACTAACAAAAATAATATTTTCTCTACTCTTTATATGTGTAGATGCCATTTTGGAAAAATCTATATCATCTCTCTCCTTAAACATCTACCATATTCGCAGACCCTAAAAAATGGAAGCTTTTTTTATTGTTATGGCATGTTGATGATTCAACGTCTAACTGGCGAGTTCGTGTCAAAACTATAAGAAAATGGTTCACAAATTCTTCACTTCATGGCGAAACATGCCATGTGATCTTATGTGATGAACTGGTAAAATTACTGTATCATAATTGCACTCTCTTTGTTGTTTCAAAATAGTAACAAGAGATTTATAATCATAACTTCTTACATGTAGGGTTATCAAATCCAATCAGACATTCCAAACAGATTGTTTGGAACCCTAGATTTGTGGCTGTTATTCTAAGGTAACTTAAATCTCAAGGTACTGCAAAGGGGCCTTTCTTGAGTGAGCAAAGGAATGTCACGGGACGCTACACTATGGCGGTTTAGTTTCCCCTTGTATCGAGAGAATGAAAAGATCTCGCTAGGGTTTTCTATTGTCTATTGTATCGAGTTTTGGGGCAGTATATAAAGGGGTCAAGGGTTTGTAAATATAAACACACGAAATATAGAAACCCTAGACAAAAGGGTATTTGCCTCAATATTGTTTCTCTCTAAGTATTCCGCACAAACTTTCTATCTTCTAGGGTTCACTCGAGTTTTTACAACTGTGGCATTTTCAAGTCGGCAACTGGAAATATATAGAAAATTTCGAAGTTTTTCAAATGTACAGCTTAAGTGATGTTAGAAACACAATCAATAGAAAAAAGATTGTCATGAGCCAGAACACGCTCATTACAAATTGCGAAACAATAAGTCTGAATCCTTTTTATCATTTTGTTGGCATGTGGAGTATTAGGAACTACTTATATTCTCCTGCGTACACCATTGGCAATATGATTTCATATGGAGTTTCAGATTTTGATATATTATTTAAACCATTTCGCAACTGAAATTTTATTTTTGGCCTTTTGTTTTTTATAGATTTGATTGGAGTAATCTGTCATGTTGAAAAAATTGAAAGTACAAGGCATGGCCGAAACAATTACGACAAAAAATTGTCTTCCATATCAGAGAGATTGAGTAAGTTGAAAATGTCTCTTGACACCACGTTTCATTATTAATGTTAATATGTATAGATTCCTATTGAAGTACTTATCTTATAATTCTATTTTCTTTACTGGGAGGTCAATCAAATGCATAGCATCAAACAAATTAGCAGTAGAGTTTCATGATTACTGGCATTCGATTGGTGACTATGAAACCGTTGCCGTGCTTAGGTTTTGGCGTGTAAACTATAATGACGGTATGTAAAGCTTGGTTGCATAGTAATTTTAAATTCTTAGTTATAATTTTAGAACATATTTGCTATATGTAGCAAGGTTACTAATTTTAAGTATTTGTTTATGAATTTAGATTCTCCATATGTCCACGATTCTGGGGCGATTTCATAGATTCAATTTGATCCAGATATTGAAGATGTAAAAGAGTATAAACAGTGGTATATTAGCAAACATTATGTTAGTTTTTAAACAAAGTGTTGTTATTTATTAACTTCTGTGATATATATTTTGTTGTAGGGTTCCGTTCACCAAAGCTACTGGATCACATTTTAGACCATGAATATCTATTCTGATGTACTTCGTTTCGAATCATAGACTGGACATCTATAATATATAAATGTTTGGAGTTGATTGATTTTTTGTGTGTAGAGTTGTTTTCAAAAATATAATCTTTATTTCACTTATTTTTGATAATTATTCTTATGATAGGTAAAGATCTTATAAAAAACGACTAACAACCAAGCCAACCAAAATTGAATTACAATACTGTGTGTTAGACTAAATTTGTGAATTAGTACACATCTACGATTATATAATTAAATTTACGGAGACCGACAAGAATGTTTATTTGTAAAAAATCTTTCAATCAGAAGAAAAGATCAGGAGATCTAAATACAATCTACAAAGATTACACAATATATACTAAATCTACGAAACCGGGTTTTTAACATAAAGAAAATATACAAAAGGAAAACCCTAACTATTTTGCATACGCATGCTATATTCGAAGTCTTTGTTTTTTAGTCCACATAAAAATCTATCGTCGTTCCTGCGTGAATCAATGTTTTCTAATGAATTTATTATATTTCATATTCTGACTTTTTGCTTTCTTTGATACCAGGTTATTTAGTTCTATGTGAAAGTCTAACATTGATATTTTGCTCATATATTTACGGTATGGTTTATCGAACTTAGCTTTCAAGTTTTTTTATGATACGACTTATTAATTGTTTCTCTAACAACGTATGGATGTAGTATTTTTTGTTACAGTCTTTTTATCTTTTTATACGTCGAGATTAGCAATGAAGCGTAAGAAACCATTACTTTATGGGTTGGAAAAAGAACATATTCCTCCTCCACCCCAATTACGAAAACGTAATTTTCTTATATTATGAATCTTTATAACAATTCTTTCGATTTGGTCTTTGATAACCTCTAAATATAGTTTAATCTCCTATATTTCTTAGTTGGAAGGCCAATTACACAAAGTAATTACAAAATTGGAAGTCCTACAAGTAGTTGTTTGACTGCATCTCAAAATAGGGTTCCATTCATGAATATTACAAACACTCCTCCACCACCTCCATTAGAGAAATGTAAGTTATGTTCATATATTTTACTTTCTCACATTTTCGAATATATCAGCTGGAAGGCCAGTCCAAAAAACTCAATTCATTAATGTCACAAATGTATCAAGTCCTCAGATGTCTAGGATGAACATTATAAGACAGAAGCGACTTGGCCATGTTTTAACTCAGGATCCAGGTTCGTTTATATGTTTATAAAATAGTAGTTTGGAGGTTTTTATTAATTAATTTTAATTTATGCAAAAATGTATACATTTAATTTTCGCTTTCTTAACGACAGAATCAAGCACAGTACATAATACAAGGGTATATCCAACACAGAATTCCGTAAATATTAATCCTAGACTATATGGAAGGAAATCACAGAAAAACCTGAAAAGGAGGTTCGTTATAGTTTAAAAAGTTTGTTCTTTAAATACAAATTATTTCTTTGTCGATTCAACCCTATATTAGTTTATCGAATGATAGTAAGATATTTTGTTTTTTTTGGTCAATAGTAAGATATTTTGTTTACTATAATTTCTATACGCTTTATTGATAGAATCAATTTCAATGTTATACAACTCAACGTTGGATCTAATTTTTTTTATAGATACTCTTATTTCCTATGCACATGAAGATGATTTCGTTGCATTTGTAGCGACCGATTCAGAACACGAAGAAGAATCAGAAAATGAAGGTAATAATTATGAATATATAGAATTAGTCTACCAGCTGTTTATATGTCTATATATGATTAAAAAATCAATTATCTATACTCTTTATATGTATAGATTTCGACGATCAGTTTGATCCCAGTACTACGACTTTCAATCATGATTACACTGTTGGAAATTATCACGCAGCGGATCATATCCTACAAGAAAGAAAAATGAGTTCAATTAATAAAAAACTTTAGAAAGGTTTAATAAGATGAATCTGGCATCAGGGAGTGTTAAGCCCGGAATTGCGGAAAATGTTATTATTTTATTTTTTCAAATTATTTATCAAAAACTCTTTTCAATCTAACTATAGTTTGACTAAGCTTTGAAGTATATGGCATTAGGATACAAGGACCATGGCGATCCTTCATACACGTGTACCCATTGCGGTGCTTATATGTGGTTTGATGAACGTATAAACAAAAGAGGATCGGAAGCACGACCGGTTTTCTAAATGTGTTGTAAACATGGAAAAGTTGAGATTCCTCTTCTTAAAACACCTCCGTCTACATTGCTTGCATTGTTGCATAATGGTGATGATGATAGCAAGAATTTTGGGAGATTATTAGGGCATATAATATGATGTTTTCATTCACGTCGCTTGATGGGAAAGTGAACAACAAATTGAACAGTGGGAAAGGGCCGTATCTGTTTCAGCTACAAGGTGAAAACTACCATAGAATAGGAGATATGTTACCAGATCCTGATCAAGATCCAGCTTTTTTGCAACTCTATATTCACGATTGCCATAATGAGACCAATAATCGGATAAAGGCTTACGAGTAACCTAATTATTTATTTAAACATCTATTATTTTATTTTGTTTCTGATTGCATGGTTTTCAAATTTTCAGGAAGACTGGGTCGGTTGAAAAAATTCGACCAAAAATAGTGGATTTGATCAAGAAAATGTTGGATAAACATAATCCTCACGTTGGTGCATTAAGATCAGCAAGAGATCGAATGGATTTGACAAAGAATATGGAAAGTATAAAATTTAGAATTCTAAGCAGAAGATATAAATATGGTAGGACCTATAATTTACCTACGACAAACGAGGTGGCTGGATTAATACCTGGGGATTTTCGAATGGACATGGAACCACGTGATATTATTATTCAGAGTAAATCAGAGAAATGCAGAGAATAAGTGAATTGCATCCAACAAATTTTCCATTGCAATATCCTTTGCTATTTCCATACGGTGAAGACGGTTTCAGGTTAGTAATTTGGCTCAATGGTTTGAACAAGTTATATGATTCTCATGGTTTATTCTTTGCTTTATTAATTATTTTTTTTAAATATTCAGGCTAGGTATAAACATTGGCTATGTTGACACAAACGGAAGAACTAGAACAAAGATCACCATGCGAGAATTTTTTGCATTTCGAATTCTCGAAAGGCGTAATGAATCTCCGACTATTCTCATGTCTGAAAAATTATTTCAGCAGTTTTTGGTTGATGTTTACACCATGATTGAGACAAGCCGATTTTCTTTTCTACGGCAGAATCAGAAAAAACTTAGAGTTGAAAGTTACGATAAATTAAAAGATGCTTCGTCGAGAGGAGATGCAAATCTGTCTAACTAGGGAACAAAAGTACATTTGCCATCTTCATTTGTTGGTGGTCTAAAGTATATGATGCAAAATTATCTAGATGCAATGGCTACATGCAAGTATTTTGGGTTCCCAGATCTTTTCATAACAATTACATGCAACCCAAAGTGGCCTAAAATTACAAGATTACTTGAGAAGAATGGTTTAAAACCAGAAGATAGACCTGAAGCATGTTGCAGAATATTCAAATTGAAACTCGACAGTTTAGTTGAAGATTTGACAAAGAATAAGACGTTTGGTAACGTAAATTCAGGTAAAAAAAAAAAAATCCTTGCTTCAATATGGATTAAATCATATTTTTCTTTTAGTATCTTTATATGTTATAAACATAATCTAGAGTTTGACCAAAAAAAAAAAAACATAATCTAGAATTGTTCCAAATCATTATTCTGAAAGTTTAAATCAAGTATATATCTATTTTGCAGCTATGTACACAATAGAGTGGCAAAAGAGAGGACTTTCACATGCTCATTTGATTGTTTTCTTACATCCTGATTCTAAGCTACCAACTGGTGATGATATAGATAAGTTCATCAGTGCAGAAATTCCTGATAAAGAGGATGATCTTCATTTGTACGAGGTTGTTGCGGATATGATGATGCATGGTTCATGTGGCCCTCACAATAAAGATAGTCCATGTATGCAAGATGGGAAGTGTACAAAGTACTTTCCAAAACCTTTTAGTGAAACAACTCATGTTGATGCAGGAGGGTTTCCTATTTACAGACGTAGAGAGGACAATACAAGGTTTGTAACAAAAAGAGGGTTTAATTTTGACAATTCATACGTGATACCTTACAATAAAACTCTATCCAAGCGTTATCGAGCTCATATCAACGTTGAGTGGTGTTGCCAAACCCGAGATGTCAAATACCTTTTCAAGTATATCCACAAGGGTTCTGACTATGTAAGAGCATCTTTAGGAAACGAAGCTGGTGATGGTAACGTTGCAGATAAGGATCAAGTCAAAGATGAAATTAAAGAGTATACCAGCTGTCGGTATGTGAACCCAATAAAACTATTGTTGTTTGTTTTGTTAATATGATTGTGTCATATATACATCATTTCAGTTGAAAATAATTATATTTAATACAGGTATATATCTTCCTACGAGGCTACATGGAGAATTCTTGCGTTCAATACTAATTTCCGAACTATGCAAGTAGAGAAACTTTCATTTCATCTCGAGGGTGAACAGCCGTTGCTTTACGAGGAAGATGACAATGTGGATGACGTTTTTAATCGACCATTGTTTGGTAGATCAAAGTTTCTGGCTTTCATGGACTATTACAAAAAGAATACCAAAGCGAAGAAGATGACTTACGCTGATTTTCCAACCGAACATGTTTGGATTTTAAAGACTAGAGAATGGAAAGATCAGCAAAAAGGTTTTGCAATTGGAAGGCTAACATACGTCCCCCGAGTAAAAGAAGATGCATACTATCTGAGGGATTTGCTTAACATCGTACCAGGTCCATCATGTTATGATGATATCAAAACGGTTGATGGTGTTGTTTATCCTGAGTACAAATTGGCTTACGAAGCTTTGGGTTTGCTTGATGATGATTCTATATATGTTGAAACTATAAAAGAAGCCGCTCAATGGGGTAGCTGTACGTATGTGCGGGAATCGTTTGTTCTCATGATTCTAACCAACACTGTTCAGAATGTACCAGAACTTTGGAATAAAACATGGGAATACTTATCAGACGACATATTAATCAAACAAAGAGCCATAAGAAAAGATCCATGTAAGTAAAACTATATTAAGGAGCATTATCGAAAATAGTTTTTTACATAAATGTATTTAATGTCTTATACTTTTATTTTTGTATATTTTAGATTATACCATGACCGAACAGCAGATCAAGAATCATGCATTAGTGGAGATAGAAATGCTCATGCGTAGAAGTGGGATTTCACTGTTTCAGATTGATAAAATGCCCAAACCCGATATGAGCGCTGTGGCTTAGGATAAGAACACGTTGATAACAGAAGACTTATCATACGATCGTGATGAGCTAAAAGCTGACTTGGACAGAGATCTGCCCAAACTTATGGAAGAACAAAGGGGTGTTTATAATGAGATTATGACCGCAGTTGACAATGGAACTGGTGGTATGTTTTTTGTTTATGGATTTGGAGGGACAGGGAAAACGTTTCTGTGGAGTGTTATTGGGGCCATTATTCGATCCAAGGGTGATATATTATTAAATGTTGCATCCCGTGGTATTGCTGCTTTGTTACTAAAAGGTGGTCGAACGGCTCATTCTAGATTTAGGATCCCTATTCAAGTAAATGAAGGGACAATGTGTTCTACTCTTAAACCTGGAACAAATCAAACAGAGTTGGTCAAGTTAGCTAAACTTATTATATGGGACGAAGCGCCAATGATGAGTAAATACTGTTTTGAGACTATGGATCGGAGCATGCGCGATATTTTGGGAAAAGATGTTCTATTTGGAGGTAAGCCTATTGTTTTTGGTGGTTATTTTAGATAGATTTTTCCGGTTATAACTAATGGTGGAAGAGAGCAGACTGTAATGACTGCTTTGAATTCGTCGGTACTGTGGAACAAATGCAAAGTAATGCAGCTAACCAAAAACATGCGGCTTCTAGCTGATGGTCTGAGTATTGATCAAGTATTTATATTAATTGGGAAGTGCTTTTGTTCTTATATTCACTCTCAAAATGACTGATTACTAATTTACCATTAATGAAATTAGGTTAATTACTGTGTCAGCCTTATTTTAAATTGAAATATTTTTAATTATTTATTATCCTTAATTTATACTAATAATTTTATTATGTTTTAAATTTTATTTTGGAGATATACTTAACATTGGACAAAAAATAAAGAAAATAAGATGAGATGATAAATATGGAAAGTAAGATAAGATGATAAATATGAAGTATTTATAATGATTTTTTAATTTTATTTTGGAGATATACATAGCCTTCGATGAAAAATAAAAAATTAAGATGGTATTAATATGGAAATATTTATGAATATTTTCTAATATTAATAAATGTGATTGTAGATAATACAATTTTACATAGTACATTCATACTATTTATATAAATTTTCAATATATATATATAAATGATAAAATATTTTTAATAAGAAAATTTTATGATAATTTTTATACATATAAATATACAATTATAATTTATTTTATTTTTATTAATTTTATTTTATAACAAATTATAAAATACTTTAATAAAAGGTTAAGCATAATAACGTCTGTATTTATTTTTAATTATAAATAGTTTGATATATATATATATATATATATATATTATTGGTGTTGTTAAATTTATTTGATGTTGTTTTTAAAAAAAAATATTTTTAATAATATTTGTGCTCTCACATGATGCGAGCGAATCATACTAGTTATCTATATAATTGTCTTTGTAGTGGTTCACATAATTTGTACTATCGTTAAAAAAAAGTTAAACTAGAATATAAAAAAACCTCTTTTGCTTTCAAATAATTTTTCAGTTTAGAAAAAATGATAGTTAGGTTCTGATTTTCTAGTATAAAAGATTGAGGAACTTTTATAACAAATGCGGTTTGTTAACTCACGAGTCGAAGGAATGTCCCTTTAATGTTGATCAAAATGATGAAGACCCTTGAATTCTAGACGAAAACAATGACAATGAGAATGGAGAGAATGCATATGCTTATGTTAGAAACAATGTAGAAGAGAATGACTTTGAAAACATGTATGTTGGGCTGGAGAACAATGAAGAATAAGTGTATGTGCCTCAAGCTTTATAGGACAATATTCTCGCTATTCAGACAATTTGATATTTACAAGAAAAAATTGTCAAAAGGCAAGTTCAAAGAAGTGGATTTCATGGACGTATTTGCCGAATACATAAAACAAGAGAAGTCTCCTATATTTTAACAACGCAAGAGGCAAGAAGTTGAACATATGCTGAGAAATCCGATTTCTGGAGACGTACCATTTGTCCTATAGAAAAAAGGCTGGTGGCTATGAGTCACAAGGATCATGCTCATGCTATTACTCAATAGAGAGAGTCGCGGGGCATGTACCCCCACAAAAGAATAAATACATAGAATTAGAAATGGGTATACGAAATCAGAATCACATAGAATCAGTTGTCCGTAATCGCCCGATCAGCCTGTCTTGGCCGATCGTACCGTGCGTCTACGCACCCGTTCGTTTGTGTCCTTTGGAACGTTATATTCCTTTACCGTGTTTGTGCCAACTTGCGTCACTGTCCATTGATCTCCAGGACCATCCTACGGAAGTCCTGAGAGGACCATACGCGACCCGACACAAGCCCATTCGCACACGGTCGCGGACGACTAACAACGACCCGGCTGCTCGCAACCGTTCATGACCTCGGACTTGGCCGATCATGAAATTAAACCGCATTCATGATCAAGACACGGCTTCACCTTTCATGTAACTCCATTACTAATTCCTCTTATTCCGTGCCATGAACACCAACAGACGCGTCTGTCCCACGAACAGAAACAATCGTCCGTGAACGGTTACGAGTTCCACGGACGGATACGATCATCCCGCAGACGGATACGATCATCCCGCAGACGATTCCGATCAACCTACGGACGATTTCCGGTCAACCCGCAGACGATTCTGGTCGTCCTGCATGTACCAAGCCGTTGCTCGGTTTTCATTCAGCCCCAAACTTTCCTTCGTCAGTTTCTGGGTATTTGTCTCTTGTTTCCCAGCCTTGACTGCCTTAGAAACCGTCCCAATCTTAAACCGCCGACTAATACCGTTGAGTATTCCAGCTAAAATATCCTTCTTTCTCTTCTTTTAATTGGCCTTTGCCTTAGGAAAAAGCATGGGTTCTTCCCTGGATGTGTTGATGGCGAAAATGGCCTCTTGGGGGTCTATTTATAGCCTCCCAATTCGGTCAATAACTTCCCAAGAGAATGGGCACCTTTGGTTGGCCGAAAGGGTACCAACCATTGGTAACCCTTTGATCCAACAGCCACTAGCTGACCACCTGACCTAGTAGGTCATCGCTCCATCCAGCTGGGTTGAGCTGATTGCCAGATGACCCAGTTGGCCAACTGGACTGTTGATATGCTCAAAGTTTAATCCCTAGAATTACACTGCAAGTGCACAGACGTGATTAGTAATATATAGGGGTCGAATCCACATAGACTCAAGAATCTTACGATAGACTATAGAGGTTCGAATTAAGCTAAGCAACAACAAAGAATAAGCAGTAAATAATGCACAAAAGTAAATCAAACAGTTTTTAATCAATCAAGCGAAGCGTCATGCCAAGGGAGTTTTCAGGAAATCAGGAATACAAGCAATCAATCAATCGGGATCAAATTAAGAATGGTTCTAGAATTAGAATCACAGAAATATAACAGACCAACTTTCGTTGCGAATATTAACTATGTCTAACAACCTAGCAAGCCAACTTTCGTTGTGAATCCTAGAGCTCTAAACATGCATTAATCTCAGGTTCTTTTGTTTACATTTCTTCTAAACCAAATTTCCTTGCAGATAGTCAAATTGCTCATCTAGGTTCTGTCTAGCTAATTAACCAACTTTCGTTGCATAAATCAACCTAACATCAATAATCTAAGTGGCCAATTTAGATTAAGCATTAAGATTAACCCTAGATGAAGAACTAGAAACTATGAATCCCTACAGATTGATTAACCTCATATTCCATGAAATCCCTAATGAGAATCCCTAAACCTAACTGGAGAACTACTCAGACATGTAAATCATAACAATAAACATGATGAATAGAAATCCAAATAACATAAAAAGGATACAAAAACAGGGGTTCGAAATCTCTTCTCTGTCGAGTACAAGACCAACCCCAAAATCTCTCAATCTCTGATAAGTAAATTCTAGCTTAAACAATGGCTTAAAAACCTTAATATAATAGTTTAAAAACGTTTTGGGCTTCGTTGTAATTATGAGAAACGTCTAGGCCAAGCTGCAAATATCCAAAATCTTCATTAAACTGGCGAAAAAACCTAATGGGCTTCTGTGTCGATCAATGCTGATGATCTGTCGATCGACACTCAACTCCAATATCGGCTCTAATTTCTTCTCTCTCTCTCCCGAATGCTCCATAATGCGCCATAATATCCAAATAGGCCCCAAATGTACCTAAACCTTTTAAACACATAAAAGAACTCCAAAACATACTGAAAGACTCAATAACAAAGACCTATATCATTGTTAAAAACCCTAAAAACCATGATATATCAACTTATCAGCTCATTTGAGATGAACACTCCTTCCTAGCTCCTTTCCTCTTAGCTAAGCTTCCATCCAACGGAGCTTAGCCACTTTTAGACCATGGAACACTTCTTCTTAGTCTTTCCAACTAATAGTGTACGTTTTGGTCCATGTCTCATTTCCTCAATCTTCCTAGGGTGGGATCCCCGGTTCCGGGATGTTACAAGTCTACCCCCCTTGAATGGGATTCGTCCCTGAATCTGAGTCAAGGTATTTACCCCGTTCAAACTATATAAACTATTTGGGGGCTAATAACATCCCAAAAGTGTTAGGAAAACATTCTGTATGCATTACCAATTCTCACATGACCATAATAATACCCTAGACATTCTACATTCAAAGTAATTCGGCTTAAGTCCCTTTATTACCGGTTGCACACGAACGGAAACGACCATGGTCGCGTCGTGTTTCACGAATGGGCGTCACTTGATTGCCTCCTTATGGACATGTGCAATCGTCCGCGAATGGTTACGATCGTCCCGCGATCGGGTGTGGTCGTCCTGCATTCGCTCCTCGTTCGTCCTGCGATCATCCCACGATCGTCCTGCGGTCGTCCCACGATCGTCATGTGGTCGGTGAGATCATCCCACGGACGACATGATCACCCGTTTGTATCCTTAAGCCCGTCCGGTCATGAATCTATACAGATGCACCATCCGTTACGCAGTAATATCGTCCCGTGGACGTGTTCCGTTGACCAGTGGACGTACTCTTGGCTCATAGGCGAACCGTCATGAACCCATTCCCACCCATTCATACGTTCGAACATAACCGACCCGTCTCATGATACACGGCCGTGATCTTGGCATATGGCCAATCATGGGTTTCCCTTTGGAACTCAAACCAATCATATACAACATGTCTGCCAGTTTCCGGTTCTAATTAGAATGTAAAGAGAGGGAATTATTCCAACCAGAACCCACCAAATGTCGACCATACGGCTTTGTCGTGGTCGCGGTTCAGTCAGGGAATCCAGTATGCACCTTGGCTGTTACAGTTGTCTTATTAGACTCTTTAGCCGTTGAGAGATCCATGTATGATCCTCTTAATGCTCCTTTCGTCCAAAAGCTTTCCTTTCACTGAATAAGCTTTATGCGTTCCCAGGACGGGGATGCTACAAGTCTTGCCCACCAATTGGGAATTCGTCCCTGAATTCGGTGGTGGTTAACTTTAGTATCCACTCTCTCTGCCCCGACCTAATATTCCTTTCTATTTCCCATTGACCTTGGTCCATCAAGACTTAATCCTTTCCCTTATTTTTGTCTTGTCTTGGACTTAGTCAAATTCTGATCACAGTCCTTATACAGACTTGATCCACACTTGATCCTTGTCCTCCCTGGACTTGATATTAGTTTTCTGATCTTAGTAAATCTCTTACTAGATCGTATTCAGGCCTTGGTCCCCGTAGGACTCGACCTTTATCAACCATCCCCCAACTCACAACACTATGTGTAGTCCCGGAGTCAGCAAGTATGTGTGTCTCCACACCACCAATGGTTTATTTCCTTACACATTCAAAATGCTAAGCGACCTAACCCTTTTTCCAACGCTATAGAAAGTTCTGCCTAATCCTTCTTGGACTTGTCCCTTTCCCCAATTCTATGGGAATCTTGGCCCTTGTCCTCCTTGTACTCAGCCATGGTTACGGTTCTTACGCATTCACAATGCTATGAAACCTAACCCTTTACCCAAATGTAATGCCACACAATAATTTGAAGAAGTGGGGTTTAGTGACCGACCATCAATCGCATTATAGGAGTTGGCCACGCCAATGTCCTCAAACAGTTCGTAAACTCGTGGTATCCCGGTCTAGCCCTTAGCCTCTGCTGTTTGACTTTCATTCCCACGTTTTATTTCTGGTCTCTGTTTTTCTTCTGGCAGTTTTGAGCATTCACACATGTGATGCCCGGTCTTTACACAATGAATGCATATCACTGGTCTTTCGTTTGTCACTCTTTCTTTCCCCTTATTTTGCAGAAATATTAGGATCCCGTGGTCCCTTCTGTTGCACTTCGCACATACTCTTCTTTGCTTCCTACACTTCCCAAAGTGCGCTTCCATTGTTTCTGCAAGTGGTACTTTGCGGTTTCCAGAGGATGGCGATCAGCCCCAACTTAATCCCATTTTCCTCTTTACTTTGCGGACAGTCTCGGATCCCTTCGTCCTTACTGCCACCTTCACAAATACTTCGGCACAGATTTCTAGAGGTATGCTAACCAGCCCCAACTTAATCACATTTCCCTCTTTAGGTCCCTCCCAGTTCGGGAAACCACTTCTTCCCGTCTGACCTTGATCCAAATTCAGGAACCAATATCCCAACCGATCCCATACTCGGCTGGTCAATAAGACATTCCAACTGATCCCATACTCAGCTAGAAAGTACTTCCCGTTAGACTTGTTCTCAAAGCCTGCCCAAGACTCGGTGCGTCCTTGGTTCACTTGTCTCTGCAAGCCACCAGTTATACGCGTCCCCTCCATGAAGTGAACCGCATGGTCGTAGAAACAACTCCACTTTAATAAAAACTTGAAACACCCCGACCCAGCCACCCTAGGCCGCGACCATGCGTTCCAGTGGTCAGGCCGTTCCATGGCTTGAACCTCCCTAAATTTCGTCCTATTTAAATTTTCCCTCTGTGACGAGTATTTCTCGTATCTTCCTATTGACTTCTAGTCTTAGATCCTTCATACTTAGCAATATGCAGCGGAAATCCTTTTCTAACCTTTATATCGTTCTTCTAAAGAACGATCCATCCTTGAACCTCATGAGTTCTTAGTTTGTTTTCCTAAAACTCTTTTCGAGGTTCTAACCCTATGTATTCGTTCTAACCACCTAAATCTTACTTAGATAGTTCCATTCACCTATTTTGTTCTAGTCATTCCTTAGAACAATATAAGAGTACTTGAATGTGTATGTAACATCCCCGATCCTCAATAGGATCGTTGGGATGAACCATTACCGAGTTCAAGGAAGGAATCATGAAGAAGACGCATAGAGAACTCGTCCATGGTGAAGAAATATTATTTTATGAATTATTATAAATTAATTCAGGAAATAATAAGGAATTTACAAATTCAATGTCTCCTGGTGCCAGACTGAAAATTGCATAAGGACTATATAAGGGGGTGGGTATCCTTGAGTGACCGAGCAGCCTAGAAACTTGACCATGGATGGCCGTGGGCAACTTATACCCACCCAAACTCTGATAGACTGAGCATAACAAGGTAGAAAGGATCAAAGGAAGGATTAAAATCGGATCAAGGAAGAATTCAGCTGGAAAGGGAATCCGGATGTACACGGTCGTGGAAGAATCGAGAGATTGATTCACTCGGTTAAGATCAAGTGCAAGACTTAGCCAAAAAAATCAATAAAAAGAAGGTGATATTGTCGAGATAATCAGCTGGAATCAACTGAAACATCGAGCTAACCAGATGGACCAGCTCGATAGACTGCCGAGTAGCTCAGCTAAGTGTTGGGAAGTGTGGTCAGCTGGATCGTCAGTAAAGGCAACTAGCTGAACTGAGTGTTCGTCAGCTGGAGCGGTTGGGCAGTTACAACCGAATGGACGCGAATGAAAAATCGCAACTATTCTTCCTAGAATCCGATAGGCGGAAGGAAAGTCATTTCTGTTCACGAAAGACTGTCCAAACTTCCTATAAATCCTAGAGGACTGGCCAAATTCGTCTTTCACGAACACAAAGGGAAAATTCCCAGAAAGTTATCAAAAACGAGAATACTGAGAAAGAAAGAATAAGTTTACGGAAATCGTCGAGAGCAGGCTAGTCGGAAGGCAAGATTGATCAAGGCGTTAGTCGGATCAACGAGGAACGACCCTAAGTTCAGCGGTTGGTTATCACCAAACCGCCAAGCAACGGTGAGTGCAATCCGGGACTTTGACTAGGATAGAATCGGGTTGGATGGGTGATTCCGACTAAACCGACTATACCTAAAGTCCTACTATTCATTTCTGTGCTTAACCTACATCGAATGGCTAAGTCTAGGATCAAGGCAACGCAGAAGGGCAAGTGGCTTGGGGAATAAGATGATTCCGCCAACCTTGACCTATCTGAAGATAATTGGCTTAATCCGGATTTAGCCAGACGATCCTAAGTGTTAAAACGGACTGAATGGTTTGATTTCACTTAGTGGTTGAACAGGAATAACCTCCTTAGGCTTATTATCCGAGATGGGGTGTTTCAAGTTGGTATCAGAGCGGAGTTGTTTCTAGGACATTTTAGATACTGGGTTTGGGACACACCACTCATCGGGCGCCAATACTCGCAGGCTAAGGAATAACCTGATGATTATAGGATTGTTAGTTAAGACTAACATTTGATTTTTGCAGATGGGTAAGAGGGATGATGCTCTTGGCTCAAGCACTAAGAAAACGGGTGATCCAAAATCTGCAAAGGATACAAAGGCGAAAGAAAAGACTACTAAGTCGCCAAGCCGCAGAAAGGCTTAGGAGAAAACGGGGGAAAAGTCTAATCCAAATCAAACTCCTCGAGCGACAATTGATCCAGTAACGGGGCTGCATGTGACCCCTATCATAAATGCGATTCCGATCCTTGATGTGAACAAAGGAACGAGTAGAAATACCAAAATTCCCCAGGAGCAAGGAAACCTAAGGGACAAAGACGCAGAATCGACCGCAAACAACCAAGTTTCTCCTTCAAGGGAAGTGACGAGGGAACATGATCAAGACATTGACCAGCCCCCACCAACCAGGAAATCTGAAACGCGGTCAAAGCAATGATGGGGCAATTGACCGTATTAACACAAACCCTTACGAAGGCTCCGGTTACTGAGGAGCAAAAGGAGGAACAAGATGTCGTGATTATTGATGAATCACCAAAAGCTGCCAAGAAGAAGTTTGGATACTTGAGTATCCTGGAGCACATGGTTAAGTTAAAAACGAGACGTTTTGCTGAGGGCTCTGACCCAATAAAGGCGGATGAGTGGAAGAGAGTGTTGGTGAGAAACTTTTGATCCACCAGGTGTCCACAAGATTACCGAAAGGATATCGCAGCCCACTTCCTCGAAGGGGATGCAGAAAATTGGTGGGAATCCGTGGATAAGAGGATGGGCGGAAAGATCCAGACGTCAGAGGACTTTGAAGTCCAGTTCAACAATAAATTCTTTCCCCCAGAGGCATGGGACATATTGAAATGCGCTTATCTGGAATTAAAGCAAGGCAAGCGCACTGTTCAGGGATATGAAGAGGAATTCAACCGCTTGAAATGCTATGTAGGGACGGATCAGGAAGATGAACACATGCAAGTTCGTCGATTCCTGCAGGGACTCCGGGCGGATAACCGTAAACATTGCTTAGCTCAGAAGTTTAGAACTGTCACCGAACTTGTTGAGCGTGCTGCCCTGATTGAAGAAGGGATTGAAGAAGAGGACCGAATGAAGAGTTCTAAGAATCATAACCGGTATGGACAGAGTAGCTCAGGCGACAGGAAGAGGAAATGGGACAGTGTGGATGAGTCCGCTAAACCTACATGACGGTTTCCCGAGTGCAAGTCGTGTGGAAGAAGACACGGCGGGGAATGTTGGAAGATGACTGGTGCATGTAACCATTGCGGAAGCAATGATCATGATGCTCGAATTTGCCCAAGGCCGGAGAAAGGGAATTCGAGGAGATCCGGAGAAAACTTCGTAAGTTGCTATTATTGTGGGAAATCTGGGCATATCCGGCCAAACTGCCCAAAACTGCAAGAGGAAACACCAGGCCGGTCAAAGGATAATCGTGGGGAACGTGAACCAGTTATTAAAAGACAGGCGGTGACCCCACGAGTCTATGAACTCTCTAAGGATGAGAATGAGTCCGGCAAGTACAACTCAATCACTGGTATGTAATTCTAATGAGTTGGAATCAATAGCATAGCATAGCATGCATACATGTAGGGTTCTTAGCATTCTAGGGGAATGTTGTAGGGACCTTGATTGTTGGCGGTTTAGAAACACTCGCCTTATTTGATACCGGTGCATTACATTGCGTTGTGACACCGGAATGGTTCGAGAAGAGTGGGTTAATGCGGGAACCTACCTCGAGAATGGATAAAGTAGAAGCAGCTGGTGGGCAAACGATGCATTTTCTGGGAATTGTGCGAAACGTTTCCATACTGATTGGGGAAGTCAATGTGCCAGCCGACTTGATTATTTTCCATCTCAAGAAATTTGAAGTGATTCTGGGCATGGAGTGTTTGGGCGCGAACAAAGCGACACTCGATTGTCATCGGGGTCGGGTTCAATTGGAAACTGATAGGGGAAATTTGGAATTTCGTGGAATCCAGCGTACCTCAGGCAGTTTAGTGATCTCATCAATCCAAGCAGAGAGGATGTTAGAGAAAGGGTGTGAGGCGCACATAGCTACGATAAACACTGAGAGTGAAGGGGCTAGTGTGGAAATGAGAGATATTCCAGTGGTGAACAAATTCCAGGATGTGTTCATGACCTTAACAGGACCACCACCTGATAGGTCTGATCCGTTCACGATAAAGTTAGAACCAGGAGCTACTCCAATCTCCAAAGCACCCTATCGGATGACTCCTGCTGAAATGGCGGAGTTGAAGAAGCAAATTGAAGAACTGTTAGAAAAAGGGTTCGTTCGGCCGAGTATTTCCCCTTGGGGTGCACCGGTGCTATTCGTGAAAAAGAACGGAAGCTTTAGGCTTTGCATCGATTACAAGGGATTGAATAGGGTGACTGTGAATAATAAGTACCCGTTACCCCGGATTGACGAGTTATTGGATCAACTCAGAGGAGCAACTTGGTTCTCCAAAATTGATATGGCTCAAGGCTATCATCAGATTCCGATTAACCCGAGGGACATACGGAAGACAGCCTTCAGAACGAGATATGGCCACTTTGAGTTCGTGGTCATGCCATTTGGATTAACCAACGCACCGACCGCATTCATGAAGATGACGAACGGTGTGTTCCAGGATTGGTTAGACGTCTGTGTTATCATCATTGATGATATCATCGTCTATTCGAAGGATCATAGATCGCAGCAAGATCACTTAAGGATGGTGATGGAACGGTTAAGGGAACATAAACTCAATGCTAAGCTAAGCAAGTGTAGCTTTTGGCAGTGAAGTAATGGGTTCCTTGGACACATAGTCTCGGAGAAAGGAGTTTCTGTTGACCCTGAGAAAATCAAAGCCATAAAGGAATGGCCAAGGCCGAAATCGCAACAAAGATTAGAAGCTTCCTTGGGTTAGCCGGCTACTACAGAAGATTTGTGAACGGATTTGCGAACATGGCTCAATCCATGACGGGGCTAACGGGGAATGATGTGAAGTATGAATGGAATCAGACGTGTGAGGATAGCTTCCAACGATTGAAGGAAATGCTAACAACCGCCCCAGTGTTAGCATTACCTGAATCGAACGAACCCTATGTGGTGTATACTGATGCATCCATAACAGGATTGGGATGTATCTTGATGCAAAGAGGCAAGGTGATCGCTTACGCATCAATGCAGTTGAGGAAGCATGAAGGGAACTATCCCACTTGTGATTTAGAAATGGCGGCAGTGGTCTTCGCCCTAAAGATATGGAGATCATATTTATACGGTGCGAAGATACAAATCTTCACTGACCATAAGAGCCTAAAGTACATTTTCACGCAGCAAGAATTAAATCTTAGGCAAAGAAGGTGGATGGAGTTGGTTGCGGATTATAACCTGGAGATAACCTATCATCCAGGAAAGGCTAATACGGTAGCAGATGCCTTGAGTAGGAAGCGATCCGTGATGCATGCTGAAAAGGATGCAGAGGATTTAGTTGGTCTGATCAGAGAGTTGCATCTCAATGCGTTGATAAGCAACAATGAACCATTGGGCTTGGGCTCAACAGATCAAGCTGGCTTGCTAAGTCGGATTCGTCTTGCTCAGGATACCGATGAAGAGTTAAAGAAGGTCTCCCTAAAAGATCAGTCAGATAAGACATCGAACAATGGAACTATTGTGGTGAATGGGCGGGTTTATGTACCAGACGCCCATGAGCTTAAAGAGGAGATTTTAAGGGATGCACATCAATCCAAGTTTGAAATCCACCCAGGTATGAACAATATGTACCATGATCTGAAGAGGTATTACCATTGGGTTGGGATGAAGCGAGATGTGGCTGAGTGGGTGGCAAAGTGTCCAAATTTCCAACTAGTGAAGGCAGAACACCAAGTGCCTAGTTGATTACTATAAAATCTAGCCATCCCGGAATGGAAGTGGGATCATATCACAATGGATTTTGTGAGTGGTTTTCCAACGACCAAGTCTAAAAGGGATACAATATGGGTAATTGTAGATAGACTGACAAAGACAGCACACTTTGTAGCTATCAAGAAGACTGGCGGGACAGAAAGAATAGCCAAGCGGTACATTGATGAAATTGTTCGATTACATGGAGTACCGGCTAGCATCGTGTCAGACCGTGACCCCAGATTCACCGCTCATTTCTGGAAGGCCTTTCAAGACGCCTTGGGAACGAGAGTAACTAGGAGCACGGCCTATCACCCTCAAACTGATGGACAATCAATACGGACAATCCAAACACTAGAAGATATACTGCGAGCATGTGTCTTGGATTAGGGTGGATCTGTTGGGATAGTGTCCTGAAATCACACTTGTACTCACTCCTGTGATAGTTGTGAGTCGAGATCAGACATTCGTATAATACTGGGCGTTTGCAATGCTTTGCTAGAAGCCTCTTGCAATCTGTAGGTCGTGGACTTACTGCCAGTATTATATGATCCTATAGGGTCACACACCTAAGCGAACTGGAAGCTACGACATGGGAATGATCATTGTGGCAATGATCATATTATGTGTATTGAAATACACATAAGAATCGATATAATGGTGTTGTGTCGATCGACACAGCTTGTGTGTCGGTCGACACAGTTCGGATTTTCCGAACATACTTTTCGGGTTATGGCTTAATTGAGTTTGGCCCGTTAAGCAAGTTTAGGTCGAATAAAATCAGTTTAGTTCGACCTAAACAACAGATCCGTCCAGTTTTCTTGACAGAAACACGAGACACACCAGAACCTTTCGATCCCCATTGATCCGGCACTAGCATCCCGTTTCCAGCGAGCGTGCGTGTGTATCTGGTAGAGGCAAAGCGTTGCGTTGCTCCACTGATCTCGTTCACCATCTTCTTCCGCTGCCAAAGGTAAGAACGAGGTTGGTTCAAAATTTCAATATAACAAACCCTAGATCCATCGGGATCCAACAGTGGTATCAGAGCATGCTTAGGGTTTAGCTATTGAAACTGGTGATATAAAATCGAAACTTGATGTTGTTGATCTGTATATTGCTTGTTGAAATCGTTTTTCATTGATTAAATCTCGGATTTTTGTCTCTGTTGAAAACGATGGTATTGCTAAAATCGCACTGTGTCGATCGACACAAAGCGTGTGTCGGTCGACACGCCGCAGCGCAAAATATAAAATTTTAGGGTTTGTCGCAGGGTGTCGATCGACACAAAGCGTGTGTCGGTCGACACAGAGCGAAAACTCGCGAATAAAATTTAGGGTTTGTCGCACAGTATCGATCGACATAAAGCGTGTGTCGGTCGATACAAAGCGAAAATCCGTAAATAATTCTAGGGTTTCGATCTGAGATCAAGTACCCGTTATCGTGTTGCGTCGATCGATACACTGGGTGTATCGGTCGACACAGGCAATGCGATCAGATACATCGGTTCAATTGGATTGGACCGGTTATCTAGCTCGGTTAATTTTATTAACCAAATTGATTCTGGTTTGGTCATATCGATCGACACACAGTGTGTGACGATCGACATGGACCATTAAACCGAACTGGTTCAATTGGATTGAATCGGTTAAGTAAATTCGATCCGTTTTGACCGGTTATCGAAGAACGGTTTAAATATAGTTGCATCGATCGATACCAATGGTTGGCGTCGATCGACACAACGTCCGCAGATATGCTGGTTTGACCACAAATATGCATAAAACCAGAATAATCTAATCCTAAAAGTTTTAGATGAACATGAACTTAATAAAACTGAATGTTTTGATTAAAATTTATGATTTCTTAGATATATATTAGATATAAATCAAGATAAGATTAGTTCCTTTCCTCAACTAAATATCAAGTGATCTTGATGTCTTGCCCGATCTTGTCTACTGTCAAAACTCGTGATGTTGTTGGATAACCTTGGAGTCCTTGGTATCCACAACAAAATGAGTAATGCAGGTGATCATTGATAGATTTGCAGTGCAACTGTTAATGATCACAAGACAGAAGAGATTGGTTGTACTTGACTGGGTTGTCAGAAGTTCTGGGCTCAGAGACATCAGAGTGGATTGGACATAGTTTGTCTTATCCACGACCGGGAGTTGTACTGAGTACAATTAGCAATGATTTGCTTACCTAGACAACTAAAGCTTGAGTAACGGCGAGTCGCCCACTCGAATTTTAGTAATCTAAGGATCTTGGCTCATTGTATTCATCTGAGGAAACATAGTTTTGAATACAATGCGAGTTTTCTTGTTAGATAAGAATTCTCATTCCTTGTGCTTTATAACTAAAATCTACCTTTTATTTGAATTACAGCTATGTCTGTCTCAAATCATATCAACACTTTCTCACTAAGATCCGTCCTTGAGAAGGACAAGTTAAATGGATCTAATTTCTTGGAATGGTATCGAAACCTGAGAATAGTTCTCAGGCAGGAGAACAAGGAATATGTCCTTGAAAGAGTTCTCCCCGAGAGGCCACGTTCCAATGCCTCGCAGGCAGACAGGAATGCTTATGATAAGCATTCCGCTGATGTCAAAGATGTCAATTGTCTAATGCTGGTGACTATGAACTCTGAGCTGCAGAAGCAATATGAGAACGTGTTGTCACCCATTGAGATGATTAACAGCCTGAAAGCTTTGTTTCAGGAGCAAGCTCGCACAGAGAGATACCAGACGGTTAAATCTCTCATGGATTGCAAGCTGGCTAAGGACAGTCCAGTAAGTCCTCATGTCCTTAAAATGATGGGTTACATTGATAACCTGGGGAAACTGGACTGTGCCATTAGCCAGGAGCTGGCCACTGACATGATTCTGCAGTCATTGCCGTCGTGTTTTGATCAGTTCATTATGAACTACAACATGCAAAACATGACTAAGACATTGACTGAGTTGCACGGTATGCTGAAGACAGCAGAACCAAATCTCAAGAAGGCTACTCCCAGTGTCCTGATGGTACAAGGGAATAAGAGGTTTAAGAAACCTAAGAAGGGTAAGGGTAAGGCCCAGGTTGTCCAGGCTGAAAGTCAGGACAAGCCCAAGCCGAAGCCCAAATCCGGGCCTTCTCCTGAGGATAAGTGCAACTACTGCAAGCAGTTGGGGCATTGGAAGAAAGACTGCAAGAAGTTCATGGAAGATTACAAGAAGCTGAAGAAGACGTATGACGCGTCTGATTCAGGTATTTATGTTATCGAACTTGGTATTATATCTTCTCGTTCTACTTCGTGGGTATTGGATACCGGCTGCGGTGCTCATATTTGTACTGATGTGCAGGCACTAAGAAACAGTAGGACGCTGAAGAAAGGACAAGTGGAACTACGGGTCGGGAATGGAGCTAAGGTTGCTGCACTGGCCGTAGGCACCTACGAGTTGTCTTTACCTTCGGGCATGGTTTTAATTTTGAATAATTGCTACTATGTACCTGCGATTAGCAGAAACATAATTTCAGTTTCCGTTTTGGATTTGGAAGGTTTTGATTTTGCTGTTAAGAATAAAGTTTGTTCTTTTAATCGTGATGGTAATTATTATGGTAGCGCCCCATTAGATAATGGGTTATATCTGTTAAACCAAGAAATGCCTGTCTTTAACATAAATACAAAGAGGTTTAAGTCCAATGACGAAAACCCGACTTTCTTATGGCATTGTCGTTTGGGCCATATCAATGAGAAACGCATCCAGAGGCTCCATCGAAATGGGCTTCTGGGCTCATTTGATTTTGAATCATGTGAGAAATGCGAGTCTTGTTTGGTGGGCAAAATGGCTAGAGCCCCTTTCAACAAACCAAATGAAAGGGCCAGTGATTTATTGGGCCTTGTTCATACTGATGTATGTGGGCCAATGAGTACTGCTGCCAGAGGAAACTTTAAGTACTTCATTACCTTTACTGATGATTTCAGTAGGTATGGCTATGTCTATTTGATGAGACACAAGTCAGAATCCTTTGATAGATTCAAGGAATTCAAGAATGAAGTACAGAATCAACTTGGCAAGAGTATTAAGATTCTGCGATCGGATCGCGGAGGAGAATACTTGAGCCAAGAATTCAGCGACTATCTGAGCGAGTGTGGAATCGTTTCACAACACACTCCTCCTGGTACACCCCAATGGAATGGAGTGTCGGAGAGGAGAAATCGAACTTTATTGGATATGGTTCGGTCTATGATGAGTCATTCTAATCTTCCACTATCCTTTTGGGGATATGCTCTAGAAACGTATGCGTTTACACTGAATAGAATGCCATCTAAATCAGTAGAAAAGACACCACATGAACTGTGGACTGGGAACGTTCCTAGTCTGTCTTTCCTAAGGATTTGGGATTGCGAGGCTTATGTCAAACGTTTAATCTCCGACAAGCTTGCACCCAAATCAGATAAATGCTATTTCGTTGGTTATCCGAGGGAAACCAAGGCATACTACTTTTACAACCAATCTGAGAACAAAGTATTTGTTGCTCGGGACTGTTCTTTTCTTGAGAGGGAGTTTCTCTCTAAGAAAAACAGTGGGAGTAAAGTACATCTCGAAGAAATTCAAGATGCACAGAAGACTGCCCAACCTATTGAGGAAGAGCAGCAGTTGGATCCACAAAGTTCTGTGGAACCGGCGCCTGTGGAGCCTGAAGTTCGCAGATCCGGAAGGATCCGTCACGAACCCGAGAGATACTATGGATTTCTCGTAACCAATTCAAATGATCTGATGGTCATTGAAGGTGACGAACCAGCGACCTTTGCGGAAGCAATGATGGGCCCGGACTCCAAAAAGTGGCTTGGAGCCTCTAAATCCGAAATGACATCCATGTCAGAAAACCAAGTATGGTCCTTGGTCGATTTACCTAGTGGTGTAAAAGCCATTGAGTGTAAATGGATCTTCAAGAAGAAGATTGACGTGGATGGCAACGTACAGATTTACAAAGCAAGGTTGGTGGCTAAAGGTTTCAAACAAATTCATGGTATTGACTATGATGAAACCTATTCCCCAGTCGCTATGCTTAAATCCATTCGGATTCTTCTAGCGATTGCTGCTCATTATGATTATGAGATTTGGCAGATGGATGTCAAAACCGCATTCCTGAATGGTATTCTGGAAGAGGATGTGTACATGACACAGCCTGAAGGTTTTGTCGATCCAAAGAACGCTAAGAAGGTATGCAAACTTCATAAATCCATTTATGGATTGAAGCAAGCATCACGGAGTTGGAATCTACGTTTTGATGAAGCAGTAAAACAATTCGGTTTCATCAAGAACGAAGAAGAAGCGTGTATATACAAGAAGACAAGTGGGAGCAAAATTGCATTTCTTGTACTGTATGTCGATGACATACTCCTTCTCGGTAATGACGTTCCGTTGCTTCAGTCTATTAAGACTTGGCTAGGAAGTTGTTTTTCCATGAAAGACATGGGAGAAGCCGCATACATTCTTGGAATCAGAATCTACAGAGATAGAACTAACAAGCTGATTGGATTGTGCCAAGACACTTATATTGATAAGGTGTTGCACAGATTCAGGATGCACGATTCCAAGAAGGGCTTCATACCAATGTCTCATGGCAAGAGTCTCTGCAAGAAGCAGTGTCCGGCGACACCTGCTGAGCGAGAACGCATGAATAGAATTCCTTATGCTTCTGCAATAGGATCTATTATGTATGCCATGCCCTGCACTCGTCCAGATGTAGCTTACGCGTTAAGCATGACGAGTAGATACCAATCTGATCCAGGTGAAGCTCACTGGACAGCTGTCAAGAATATTCTCAAGTATTTGAGACATACTAAGGATAAGTTCCTTGTGTATGGAGATAGTGATGAACTTGTGGTGAATGGATTCACCGATGCGAGTTTTCAGACGGACAGAGACGATTTCCGATCACAGTCTGGATATGTCTTCTGTCTAAATGGCGGTGCGGTGAGCTGGAAGAGCTCTAAGCAGAATACCGTAGCTGACTCCACAACGGAAGCTGAATATGTTGCTGCTTCAGAAGCGGCAAAGGAAGCTGTTTGGATCAAGAAGTTCATGACTGAACTTGGTGTGGTTCCTAGTATCTTGGAGCCAGTGGCTTTGTTCTGCGATAACAATGGAGCCATTGCTCAGGCAAAAGAACCCAGGTCACACCAGAAGTCCAAACACGTTGAGAGGAAATATCATCTGATTCGTGATATTGTCAATAGAGGTGATGTGAAGATCAGCCGAGTTCCGACAAACGAGAATGTCGCTGATCCTCTAACCAAGTCACTCCCAAGGCCTAAGCATGAGAGTCATACGACTGCTGTAGGCATTAGAGATCTTAAGATGTAATCTTGATTCTAGTGGGAGTTTTGGATTTTGTTTTAGTTATAATAAGACGCTATTGTAAACATTCTTTTAGAAGTGTTTAATGAAATTTGATTTCAGCATTATTTATTGTGATCTAAATAATGGTCCCAAAATAAGTTTATGACATATTATAGGTCATCAAGTTGAGAACTTGATCATGAAACCCTATAAGTTAATAAATTATTTTGTCCCTAGTCAAGGTTGTAGAATCGGGACACCGCCAACCGTTAGAGACTAGATTGTGAGGTGACTGTTGGCTAAGTTTCATGGAGCCAAAGATATGATTATCGCAGTCAGTCACATAGATATATGTCAGTGGACATATGATCGGACATGACCCGCTAATGAGAAGTCTACAAGATAGTAATATCTGTGTCATAAGAAGTTCTCATTACGACTATAGAGTATAGTCCTAAGACCTGAGTTCATCATGCTTTCTTGCATATGAATTGGTACATTTTGACTTTGTCAAACGTCGATCCGTAACTGGCGGCTATAACTGTAGGATTATGTTTGATCATAGGTTTAATTTTCAGATTACAACCTATCACATAATCAACTAGGATCTAGGTGATTTGCAGTTGAATCATAAACCAGATCAGAATCATTACCTTGTTATTAGCGCAGCGGATTGGTAATGAAGAGATCAATGAGAGCAGATGAGAACCGGCTCCTCCTCAGGTATCCACCCTCTTACAAGCTTCTGGATCAGGCTGCTAGACCAAGCTGAAATCTCAGAGAGAACAGAGAGAGGGACGGCCATACCTAAAGAAATCGCAGAACTGATCTATTATCTGCGTCCCCTCTCCTTTATATAGGCCCAAGGATTAACCTAATGGCCTATTGGGCTTTTGGGCCCAAGGCCCAAATCAGACAAAAGACTGTATTTTGTCTGGCCCAATTCTCTGTACAAATACAGTAAATGCCTTGCATCTTACTGTATTAATTCCTTTTAACTTTCCCGTAAGCTATGGGGTGTGACCCTTAGGGATCATACAATACTGGCAATAAGTCCTAAACTTATAGATCATGAGCGGGCTCTAGCAAGTCATCATGACCACCCAGTATTTATGACTTATGTCTGATCTCGACACTTATCATACTTTCTAGAGATAGTACAGTAGATTTCAGGATATTCCCAACAATCTCCCACTTGTACTGGAATCCTACATTCCCTAATCCTTTTGTCTCAATATCTCGATCTGGCATAAGGCAAGATGCGTGTCATCCTTATATAGCCAGACCATGTTCATCGGACCAGATTTGATACTGACAATGCAAACGACTTGGGCAAGTCCGTTTGGGAGTGGCCACTCTCTTACCAGCTATCAAGTCTCCGATTGGCCTAGAGATATTACCTCCGTTAAACGGCAGGGACAAATCCCATCTTGTTCCATCACTATGAACTACACACTTTATAATACACCCAACCAAGGTCCTTATAGCTCCCAGTTACGAAACAGCGTTAGACAATGATCAAAGTGCATCAATCCATGTGCAGCCACATGCATGCGAACTCAGGTCTAAGGACTATACTCTATAGTCGTATATGAGAACCTCTTATGACACAGATATTAATATCTTGTAGAGTTCTCATCAGCGGGCCATGTCCGGTCATATGCTCCCCTACATATACCTATGTGTCGACTTTGATGCCGCGCATCTATGACCCCTCGAAACTTGGTCATAAGTCTCAACACACTCTAGTCTCAAATGGTTTTTGGTGTTCCAATTTCAACAACCTTCGACTATGGACACTATGATTTATGTCATTTCGTTAAACATGGGGTTTCAGGATCAAGTCTACTCATGTACTTCGATGGCCCATATATAATGACATGAATCATTTTGGAACGATTATTTATATCACAGTTAAAATAATCCAGAAATCATAAATTTCATAAACATAAAATATTATGTTTACATGAACCTTTCAAAACAACTAAATAAAGCCCTTTACAAACTCCCACTGAAATTAAGACTACATCTTAATTTCACTTATCCTACAGCTACAGTCCGCGACTCGTGCTTAGGCCTAAGGAGTGGCTTCGTTAATAGATTAGCAACGTTCTCATTCGTTTAAACTTGCTTATCTACTTAACACCTCTGTCATTTATCTCACGGAATAGGTTATACCTACCCTCAATGTGTTTGGATCTCAGATGTGCAGTTAGCCACATCAAGTTCAGTGATGAACTTTTCTATCCAAACAACCTCTTTCGCCGCTACCCAAGCTGCGAAATGTTCAGCTTAAGTCATGGAGTCAGCAACAGTGCCTTGCACCGCCAGACAGACACAAGATATAACCGGACTGTGACCGGAAATCATCTTTGTCTGTTGAAAACTTGCCTTTCAGACTCTATCGACTTGTAGCACCTCACTTTCTCCGTAAATCAAGAACTTATCCTAAGTATTTTCCAAATACTTGAGGATATTCATTACGTCTATCCAGTGATTCTTTGCTGGATTTGACTGGTCTTTACTTGTCTTGCTTAACTTTAAAGCAACATCAAAACAAGTACGTGTCATGGCATACATGATAGATCCAATTGCCGACGCATATGGAATCTCATCCATGCATTCAAGCTCAGCAGTTATCGTAGGACATTGTTTCTTGCTTAACGTAATGCCATGTGACATTGGCATAAAACCCTTCTTGGAATGCTGAAAACGTGTAGGACTTTGTCAATATAAGAATCCTGACTTTGTCCTATCAGCTCTTTTGGATCTCTATCTTTAGATCCAAAATCCAAGAACATACGTGGCTTTACCCATGTCAATCATAAAAACAACTCCCAAGCCAGTCCTTTACCGACTGCAGCATTGGAACGTTATTTCCGAGAATCAGTATGTCATCGACATTCACTATGAGAAATGCAACATCGCTCCCACTTATCTATTAGTAAACGCACAGTTCCATCTCGTTCCTGTTCAAGTCAAAACCTTGACTACTTCAACAGAACAAAGATTCCAACTCCGATATGTTTGCTTTCTATCCATGAATTGATCGATGAAGCTAACTTACATACAGTATAATTTTTTCGGAGTCCGGGCTCACTTTTGCTTCTGTGAATTTCGCAGGTTCGTCACTTTCAATGATCATCAGATCATGGCAATTAATCACGAGAAATCACTCTCGGATTAGTGACGGATTCATTCAGATCTGCGAACTTCAGGCTCTGCAGGTGTAGATTCTACAGAAATCTGTAAATCCATCCGCTGCTCTCCCTCAACAGGTTGAGCAGCCTCCTGTATTTCTCGAATTTCTTCGAGTTATACTTTTACTCCCACTGTTCTTCTTGGAAAGCAACTTTCCTTTTAGAAAACAGAATTCCGAACAACCTAACTTCGTTTTCGGAATGGACGTAAAAAGTAACAAGCCTTGGTTTCCCTAGGACAACCAGCGAAGTAGCTCAACTACAAATACTCAGTAAAGACGAATTTGGATCATTTCCAGTCCACATTTATGTGGTGTCTTTCAACTGATATTAGTGGAACTATTTCAGCGTAAACTTAGATATTTCTAGAGCGTTATTCTTAAAGAATATCATGGAAGATTCGTGTGACTCATCTTTATGTTGGAAGTTTTGGTTGATCCTGATTCAATTCTCATATTGATATCAACCTAAACATGCATTAGATCTAGGTGTTCTTATTTAGAAACATTAGATCTCACCTTTTACCTGTTTGTTTGCAGCGGAATTGATGAACAGGTCAATGATCAGGGAGATACACCAAGGGATGAATCCTCCAAAGGCTCACACACGCAATCACCGGAAACTGGCTGCTAGACCGAGCTGAGGGAGGCGCCAGAAAGAGAGAGAGAGATCGCGGCTGGGATTAGGGTTGGGAGAGAAGAGACTTGGCTTTTAGTCATTAAAAGCCTTCTCTTTCCCTTTTGGGCTTTTGGGCCCAATCTGATTAAATCCCATTTAATCAGACCCATTAATCTTTCTCTCTTAGTACGACAAATGCCTAGCACTTTTGTCGTACTTCTGCTATGCCGTTCCAACATTATTTCCTGCTAGCTTAAGCGTGTGACCCATATGGGATCATACAATAAAGGCAATAAGTCCAAGACTTATAGATCATGAGCGGACTCTAGCAAGCCATCATGACCCCCAGTATTGTATGACTTATGTCTGATCACTGACATACTCTTACGTTATAGAGACAGTACAGAGATTGCTGGACACAATTCCAACAATCTCCCACTTGAACTGGAATCTCTGTATTCATAATCCCTTTCGTCTCAATATCTCGATTAGTCATAAGGCAAGATTAGTGTCATCCTTATAAAGTCTAATCTTGTTCATCGGACTCTGATTTTATACTGACAATCCAAACGACTCGGGAAAGTCCGTTTGAGCATGGCCATGCGTTTTCCAGTATTCAAATCTCCGATTGGCCTAGAGATATTCACTCCATTTATATTGGAGGGACAAATCCCATCTTGTTCCATCACTGTAAACTACTCATTTCATAATGTACCCAAACAAGGTCCTTATAGCTATCACATAATGATAACGTTAGACAATGATCAAAGTATATCAGTCCATGTGCAGTCACATGCATGTGAACTCAGGTCTAAGGACTATACTCTATAGTCGTAGTAAGAATCTCTTATGACACAGATATAAATATCCTGAAGAGTTCTTATAGTCGGGTCTTGTCCGGTCGTATGTTCCCAACATACACCTATGTACTGACTTTGATGCCGTGCATCTATGACACACTGAGACTTTGTCATAAGTCACGTACCAATCTAGTCTCACACGGTTGTTGGTGTTCCAGTTTCAACAACCTTCGACTAGGGACATGATGATATAAAACATTTATCAAATATAGGATCTCATGATCAAGCTAAATGACTTCGATGACTCAAGATCAAATCATTTACTTCGATGACCTATAAAATGGTTCATATCATTTTGGAACGATTATTTCATCACAGTTAAAATAATCTTGAAATAATAATTTCATTAAAACATAAAATAATGTTTTACAAGAACATATCAAATAACTAAAATAAAGCTCACAAAACTCCCACTCAAATTTAGATTACATTTCAATGTTTCTAATGCCTACAGCTTCAGTCAGTAACTCGAGCTTAGGCCTTGGGAGTGGCTTTGTCAACGGATCAGCGACATTATCATCTGTCGGAACTCGGCTGATCTTGACTTCCTTTCTATTAATGATGTCACGTATCAAGTGATATCTTCTTAGAACATGCTTGGATTTCTGGTGTGATCTTGGTTCCTTTGCCTGAGCTATAGCACCATTGTTGTCACAAAACAGTGCCAGAGGCTCAGCCGCATCTGGTATCACACCTAGTTCCATAATGAACTTTCGTATCCAAACAGCTTCCTTCGCCGCTTCTGAGGCGGCGATATATTCAGCTTCTGTAGTGGAATCAGCAACGGTGTCCTGCTTGGAGCTTCTCCAACTTACTGCACCGCCATTCAGACAAAAGACATAACCGGACTGTGACCGGAAATCATCTGTGTCTGTCTGGAAACTTGCGTCCGTGAATCCACTGACTTTAAGCACATCACTTCCACCGTACACTAAGAACTTATCCTTAGTATGTCTTAGATACTTCAAGATATTCTTTACGGCAATCCAATGGTTTTCACCTGGATTTGACTGGTATCTACTCGTCATGCTCAATGCATAAGCAACATCAGGACGAGTACAGATCATGGCATACATGACAGATCCTATTGCAGATGCATAAGGAATATTCTTCATGCGCTCAAGCTCAGCAGCCGACGTAGGGCTCTGCTTCTTGCTTAGCGTTGTGCCATGTACCATCGGCGTGAAGCCCTTCTTGGAATCTTTCATGCTGAATCTTTGTAGGACTTTGTCAATGTATGAGTCTTGACACAAGCCTATCAGCCTCTTAGGTCTATCCCGATAGATCCTAATTCCAAGAACGTATGCGGCTTCACCCATGTCTTTCATGGAAAAACAACTTCCAAGCCAGTCCTTTACAGACTTCAGCATTGGAACGTCGTTTCCGAGAAGTAGTATGTCATCGACATACAGAATAAGAAATACAATCTTGCTCCCACTAGATTTCTTATACACGCATTGTTCTTCTTCGTTTCTGATGAAGTCAAATTGCTTGATCGCTTCATCAAAACGAAGATTCCAGCTCCTCGATGCTTGCTTCAATCCATAAATGGATTTATGAAGCTTGCACACCTTCCCAGCATTCTTTGGATCTATGTAACCGTCAGGTTGCGTCATATACACATCCTCTTCCAGAATACCATTCAGGAAGGCGGTTTTCACGTCCATCTGCCAAATTTCATAATCATGAAAAGCTGCAGTTGCTAGTAGAATCCGAATAGATTTCATCATAGCCACCGGTGAATAGGTTTCATCGTAGTCCACACCGTGAACTTGTCTGAAACCTTTTGCCACCAACCTGGCTTTATAAATCTGGACATTTCCATCCACGTCAATCTTCTTCTTGAAGATCCATTTGCACTCGATGGCTTTTACACCAGCGGGTAAGTCAACCAACGAAAATACTTGGTTGACCGACATGGAGTCCATTTCGGAATCAGTGGCCTTGCGCCACTTAGAGGAATCTGGGCCCATCATGGCTTGATTGAAGTTCGATGGTTCATCACCATCAATGATCAAAAGATCATGACAGTCAGTCACGAGGAATCCCTGATATCTCTCGGGTTCGTGACGGATCCTCCCGGATCTTCGAACTTCAGGTACTACAGGTTCAGTCTCTACAATTTCTTGTAGATCCTCCTGCTGCTCTTCCTCATTAGGTTGAGCAGTATCCTGTTCATTTTGAATTTCTTCAAGCAGTACCTTACTCCCACTGTCTTTCTTAGAGAGAAACTCTCTTTCAAGAAAGTTACAATCCCGGGCAACAAAGATCTTGTTCTCGGAACGTAGATAGAAGTAATAAGCCTTGGTTTCCCGTGGATAACCAATGAAGTAGCATTTGTCAGATTTTGGTGTAAGCTTGTCTGAGATCAATCTCTTGACATGGGCTTCACAACCCCAAATTCTGAGATAAGACAGCACTGGAGCTTCTCCAGTCCATAATTCATATGGTGTCTTTGCTACTGCTTTTGATGGCGCTCTATTTAGAGTGAACACTGCTGTTAGCAGAGCATATCCCCAAAGGGATATTGGAAGGTCTGTGTGACTCATCATAGATCGAACCATATCCAATAAGGTCCGATTTCTCCTCTCAGACACACCATTCCATTGAGGTGTTCCAGGAGGAGTGAGTTGGGACACGATCCCACACTCTCTTAGATGATCACTGAATTCCTGGCTTAAGTATTCTCCTCCTCGGTCGGACCGAAGAGCCTTAATGCTTTTGCCAAGTTGGTTCTGTACTTCATTTTGGAATTCTCTGAACTTCTCAAAAGATTCAGACTTATGTTTCATCAAATAAACATATCCATACCTACTGAAATCATCAGTGAAGGTAATGAAGTACTGATAGTTTCCTCTTGCATTAGTGGACATTGGGCCACACACATCAGTGTGTATCAGGCCCAATAAGTCACTGGCCCTCTCGTTAGGTTTATTAAAGGGGGCCCGTGTCATTTTGCCCATCATGCAGGATTCGCATTTCTCACATGACTCAAAGTCAAATGAGCCAAGAAGTCCATTCGAATGGAGCCTCTTGATGCGTTTCTCGCTGATGTGCCCTAAACGACAATGCCATAGAAACGTTCGGTTTTCCTCATTAGGTTTAAACCGTTTTGTATTAATGTTATAAATTGGCGCGGATTGATCGAGTATGTAAAGCCCATTCGTAAGAGGGGCAGAACCATAGAACAAATTGTTGCGATTGAAGGAACATAATTTATTCTTAACTGAAAAATCATAACCTTCCAAATCCAACAAAGAAATTGAAATAATATTTCTGCTTATAGCAGGTACAAAATAACAATTATTAAGTTCTAAAATCAATCCCGAAGGTAAAGACAACAAGTATGTTCCTACAGCTAGTGCTGAAACTTTCGCTCCATTCCCAACTCGTAGCTCTACTTGTCCTTGCTTCAGCCTTCTACTGTTGCTGAGTGCCTGCATATTAGTACAAATATGAGCCCCACAACCAGTATCCATGACCCATGAGGTATTATCAGAAGTAGTTGTATTAACTTCTATAACAAAAATACCTGATGAAGAAGTCTCGAAAGTCTTCTTCTTTAATTCCTTTAGACCTTCCTGGAATTTCTTGCAATCTCTTCTCCAATGCCCCAGTTCTTTGCAGAACCTGCACATGTCAGTTGGCCCAGCCTTGGATTTGGGCTTGGGCTTTGGCGTGTCCTTGTCCGAGACTTGGACACCCTTGGCCTTTCCCTTATCCTTAGCAGAAGACTTCTTAAACCCCTTGCCCTTTTGTACCATAAGTACATTGGGGTCCTTGGTGGTTTTCTTCAAGTTGGGCTCTGCAGTCTTGAGCATTCCGTGAAGCTCAGGCAGTGTCTTACTCAAGCCATGCATGTTAAAGTTCAGAATGAACTGATCATAGCTTGCAGGTAAAGACTGCAGAATGATGTCGCAGGCAAGTTCCTGGCTGATTGGGCAGTCGAGTTTGTGAAGATGATCGAGATAACCCATCATCTTCAACACATGAGGACTCACTGCCGCATTCGCAGCCAACTTACAGTCCAAGAGGTTCTTAACTGTCTGGAACCTCTCGGTCCTAGCCTGCTCCTGAAAAAGGGATTTCAGGCTTGCCATGATCTCGATTGGAGACAATACACTTTCGAACTGTTTTTGCAGCTCAGGAGTCATTGTCACCAACATCAGGCAATAAACATCATTTTCATCTGACGAATGCTTTTCCCAAGCATTGTGCAGAGTCCTGGCAGCATTGGCAAGAGGCCTCTCGGGGAGGGGATCTCGAAGGACGTAATCCTTCTTCTCCTGCTTGAGGACCAGCCTCAAGTTCCTTGACCATGTCAGGAAGTTCGTTCCAGTCAGCTTCTCCTTCTCGAGAACAGACCGGATCGAGAATGTGTTTTGTGTGCTTGTAGTAGTCATATCTGAAATATATAAATAAAAAGGTTATTAGTTATATGTTCAAAATGATTAATCTCGTATTAAAGTATAATATGATTAATCATGCATTATATTCAATAACATAAGTTACCCTCAATAGAATATAATGATTCCAAGATCCACATATAACTAAGATCAAAGTGGGCCACTGGCCGTCACCCAACCTTAGCTTATATCGGTAAGCCCTATATCGGCTAATTATATCCGTGATATAACTCTTGGTTGTGAATCTGGGCCCGAGGCCCAATCCACACTGATGTCTCAAGGCCCGGGACTCCCGATGGCCTAGTCAAGAAAACCGGACTATACAGTCATGTAATCATTAATGTCTGGGACTCCCAATGACATTTATGAATCACAAACCGTCTTACCCACGCAAAAGCAGACATCCTCACACTGTAAGGCCATGAATGCAATTGAATGGGCTTTGACAGCTGACATAGCCTGGACAAGACATCCAACGCTTGATATTATTTGAGGTTCGTAGGTTTATTAAAATTATTCCCAAAATAGAAGATTACTATTTCGGGAAACTTTCTATTTATGGAAACCTACTATTTTTGGAAACTTTCTAAAATTGGAAACTTTCTAAAACCGGAAACTTTCTAACTTTAGAAATCTCTTAAAATCCAAAACCCGCAAATTCAGAAAATTCTATATTAAGAAACTTTCTAATTATAAAATTTCGGAAACTTTAATTTAAAAACGACTTTATAATTTTATAAAATAGATTTTAAATTATTCTGAAGAAAGACTCAATTAACTGGCCCAATTGTTTTAACTTCTTGGCCCGAGGCCCAAGAATTGGTCCATGTCCAAGACATGACCCAATTGTCCAATTAATTGACATAACCGGTCTGGTTCATTAAAACTGGTCTAACCAAGTTTTAATTACTACGATGACCACAATTGTCAACCGATTATTTACTAAACCGGAATTTCTCAATTTATTTGGTCCAACCAAATCAAATTAGAAATTCCCGGTTTAGGCACTAAATCCAATATTTCTTTCGACATTGGATTTCTTATTCCGGTTTAACCAGATTCAATAAACTTATCAAATCTGTTTATTAAACCGAAACGTTGATTTTAATCAAGTTTTAAACCGAACCGAACCGAATTGGTCACGAACCGAACCAAGTTGGTCGTGACCTAGTTTCCATCACTCTCCACCAGCCGCATGTGATGATCCAAGATCAAGACGGCGCGGACGGGACGGGACTAGGACGGTACACGGGACGCGGACGGGTTGCTCGGACGGACGCTCCGCACGCGAGCTGGACGGGACGGACGATCGGACGAGCGATCGGGACGAGCGATCGGATGTGTCGCGATGATCGATTGCGATCGATCGAATGATCCGATCCAATCCGACCATCCCGACTGCCCGACCCGCGATCCCGTCCGTCCGACCGGCCATTCCTCTCGGCCAACAACCAACCGGCCAAGCCGGTCGATCACACCTCGGCCGATCAACAAAACCCGAGTCATATAGCTCGGTTTTGTGATCCAATTGATGTGTTTAGATTTTAATTCTGATTCTTAACTGTTTTATCTTATCAGTAATTGATTCAAAAACAATTCTAAACAGATTTAACAGCCTAAACAATGAATCTAAAACAAGAAACCTAAGAACCAATGGCTCTGATACCACTGTTGGAAGTTTTGGTTGATCCTGATTCAATTCTCATATTGATATCAACCTAAACATGCATTAGATCTAGGTGTTCTTATTTAGAAACATTAGATCTCACCTTTTACCTGTTTGTTTGCAGCGGAATTGATGAACAGGTCAATGATCAGGGAGATACACCAAGGGATGAATCCTCCAAAGGCTCACACACGCAATCACCGGAAACTGGCTGCTAGACCGAGCTGAGGGAGGCGCCAGAAAGAGAGAGAGAGATCGCGGCTGGGATTAGGGTTGGGAGAGAAGAGACTTGGCTTTTAGTCATTAAAAGCCTTCTCTTTCCCTTTTGGGCTTTTGGGCCCAATCTGATTAAATCCCATTTAATCAGACCCATTAATCTTTCTCTCTTAGTACGACAAATGCCTAGCACTTTTGTCGTACTTCTGCTATGCCGTTCCAACATTATTTCCTGCTAGCTTAAGCGTGTGACCCATATGGGATCATACAATAAAGGCAATAAGTCCAAGACTTATAGATCATGAGCGGACTCTAGCAAGCCATCATGACCCCCAGTATTGTATGACTTATGTCTGATCACTGACATACTCTTACGTTATAGAGACAGTACAGAGATTGCTGGACACAATTCCAACAATTTAATCATTTCTAATAAGATCTGATTCTTTCTCACAGAAACACCTCCAGGTTTTCAGGAGAAATGAGCTGTGAAACGACTTCACACTCATTCATATGATCACACCATCAATGACTTAAGTATTCTCACTCGTGATCTAATCCAGAGTCTCAATACTTCTGTCACTCAGATTCTATACCTCATTCTGGAACTCTTTCGACCATTTCAAAGAATTCTGACTCGTGTCTCATCAAATGAACACAGTCATACTCACTGAAGTAATCAGTAAAGATAATGAAGTACAGGAAATTTTCTCTGGCATTACTGCTCATCGGGCCACATACATGAGTATGTTCAAGGTCCAATAAGTCTTTGGGCTTTTCTGTAGCTCGGCTAAGATGGGCCCTTTGTATTTTGGTCCAGTAAGCAGAATTCAAGTCTCATAAGATATCCGATCAAATGAGCTCAAAAGTCCATAACTATGGGATTTCTGAATCCGACTTACTCTATGTGACCAAAACATTTACGCCAAGAAAAATCAGGTTTAATTCATCAGATTTAAACCAATTCGGTATTTATGTTACATTTAGGCACTCTTTGGTTTAAGATATAAAACCCATTCCTTGAATAGGGTGCTACAATCAATATTTCATTGAGATCAAAAGAACAAAACTTGTCTTTTATCAAAATGAAAAACATTCAAATCCTTAAAGCAGGTACATTGTAGCAATTACTTAATACAAAACCAAGCCTCAAAGGCATCTACAAGTGAAAACCCTACGGGTGAGGCAGCATCCATAGCTCCTTCCAGACATGCAGTTCCACTTGTCCTTCCTTCAACGTTCTACTGTTGCTTAGGCTCTGCATATTATAACAAATATCAGTGCCACAACCAGTATCCAATACCTATAAGGTAGAACTTGAAGTAATAACATGAATACCTGAGGAAGTAGTCTCATACATCAACTTCAACTCCTCATAATCTTCCATGAATTTAATGCAATCTCTCTTCCAATGCCCAGCCTCTTTACAGTAGCAGCACTTACCAACGTAAGATGTATCTGACTCGGGCTCAGAAGACACAGGCTTGCCATGATTCAAAATCTGGACAACTTTGTCTTCACCCTTGTCAGCACTAGGTTTAGTAAACCTACCCTTCTCCATTATGAGATTATACAGGGTACTCTTCACGTTTGGCTCAACTGTCTTGAGCATATCATGCAGTTCAGTCAGCGTCTTCGTTAAGCCTTTCTTGATATAGTTCCTTTTGAACTTATCATAGCTTGACGGCAGTGACTGCAGAATGATCTCAGTTGCCAATTCTTGGCTAACTGGATAATCCAGTTTCCTCAGGTTATCAATGTAACCCATCATTTTACTGACATGAGGACTCACTGGATGATCATTTGGTAGCTTGCAGCTAGTGAGAGACTTAACCAACTGGTATCTCTCCACTCTTACCTGCTCCTGAAATTTCAATTTCAGGCTGCTGATCATCTCTATTGGCGACTCCATGTTCTCATATAGCTTAAGCAAATCTGAGTCCATGGTAGCCAATATCAGACCACGCACATCTACCGCATCATTATAATGCTTATTCCAAGCATCATATACTGCATGAGAGGCATTGGACCCGATCCTCACGGGGAGAGCTCTCTCAAGGACATAGTCCTTTCTCTCCTGCCTGAGGACTAGCCTCAGGTTCCGCGACCAAGTCAAGAAATTTGATCCGTTCAGTTTGTCCATTTCAAGGACAGACCGGATCGAGAAAGTGTTTTGATTGTTTGTGCTAGTCATAACTGAAATTTAGAGATAAATAGAGTTTTAGTTATTTAGTTCATAAAAGAGTAATCTTAACAACTTATAAGAAAACTCGCATTGCATTCAAAATTTCTTTGTTTAACCTCATAAGAATGCAATGATTCTGAGACCCATGTTCAACCAAAACCAAAGTGGGCCACTGGCCGTCACCCGGAATTAGCTTTACTTGGTAAGCATGCACACAGCTAGTTATATCTATATAACTCTCGGTTGTGGATTGGGCCCAAGGCCCAATTCACCAGATGTCTCAAGGCCCGGGACTCCCGATGGCCCAGTCAAGGAAACCAATCTCTTACAGCCAAATAATCACTAAAGTCTGGGACTCCCAATGAAATTAGTGACTATATACTACTTTACTTACGCAAAAACAGACACCTCACACTGTAAGCCATATCTGTAATTGAATAAGCGTTAAGTAGCTGACAAGATTGGGCAAGACATCCAAGCTTGATATTGGTTTTGAGGATTTTAGGTTTTTCTTTCCAAAAATAGAAGATTACTATTTTGGGAAACTTTCCAATTCAGGTAACTTACTAAATATGGAAACTTTCTTAACATGCCAAAATTAGAAACTTCTAATCAAAGAAACTTTCTAATTTAATGTTTTATTAAAGTTTTCGGTTGGGTCACAAATTATAGGCCCAATTCTTGGCCCAAGACCACAGAATTCCAATTGGCCCAATAATTTGACATAACCGAGTCGGTTCATTAATTCTGGTCCAAGACCAAATTAACTACTAAATCCAACTGGTTATTCACTAAACCAGACCAGCTCTAAATTATTTGGTCCAACCAAATCAAACTTAGACCAGTCTTCGGTTTAGGTTAAAATTCAATTTTTGAATTTTAAATCCGGTTTAACCAGAAATTAAATAAAACCAATTGTATTAAATAATTTCCAGCAAACCGCGATTTGGGTTAACCGCTTGAACCACCAATTAAATTGGATTGGTTCGGTTAAGTCCAAAATTAGGAAGAAACACCTTGTGTTTTAGCCAATTTTGACCTAACTTGCGGTTTTGGCTAAAGCAGACAATGAACCACAATCGGTTTGATCGGTTCATTGTCGCGGGTTTGGGAAAAACAAACCACAATTATCAAGGTTTTGACCTTATACATAATTCAATAATTCGATTTATGTTAACCAATTCGATAATGCTTCACGACATTCATACAATCGACTTTAATTAACAAAATCGATTTGATAATTGCTTCACTAAAAGACAAACCGTATGATAATTAATTCAATTAAACAATCGTGACATTCTTAAAGTCAACAACAATCGAATCACTTAACAAACCTTGTTAACAAACGAATTCGATTATCAAAATTCATGCTTCAACAATTCAATAATCATGACAAGCATCACTTAAAGACAGAATTATTTTGACTTATTCCAATCGAATGATAATTAAATCAACATCGACTTTTACTTTTCCAAATCTTATGAATTCGATCGTGATTTTATACCAAGTCAACATTGATTCATACCAAGCAATTAAACCAAATCAAGAATTTCGTTTCATGCTATTCGATTATCAAACCAAGTAATGATACAAGCGATTTCATATCAGGGTTTTACTAGTTCTAATCAAATTTCTTAAGCCAAATTCGATTCTTAACATTAAAACAACCTAAATATGATCCAAACAGCAAAAACCTAACGACCTAGGCTCTGATACCACTGTAGGATTATGTTTGTTCATAGGTTTAATTTTCAGATTACAACCTATCACATAATCAACTAGGATCTAGGTGATTTGCAGTTGAATCATAAACCAGATCAGAATCATTACCTTGTTATTAGCGCAGCGGATTGGTAATGAAGAGATCAATGAGAGCAGATGAGAACCGGCTCCTCCTCAGGTATCCACCCTCTTACAAGCTTCTGGATCAGGCTGCTAGACCAAGCTGGAATCTCAGAGAGAACAGAGAGAGGGACGGCCAGACCTAAAGAAATCGCAGAACTGATCTATTATCTGCGTCCCCTCTCCTTTATATAGGCCCAAGGATTAACCTAATGGCCTATTGGGCTTTTGGGCCCAAGGCCCAAATCAGACAAAAGACTGTATTTTGTCTGGCCCAATTCTCTGTACAAATACAGTAAATGCCTTGCATCTTACTGTATTAATTCCTTTTAACTTTCCCGTAAGCTATGGGGTGTGACCCTTAGGGATCATACAATACTGGCAATAAGTCCTAAACTTATAGATCATGAGCGGGCTCTAGCAAGTCATCATGACCACCCAGTATTTATGACTTATGTCTGATCTCGACACTTATCATACTTTCTAGAGATAGTACAGTAGATTTCAGGATATTCCCAACAATAACGACACTGTTCAAGTTTATCATGAAGTGTGCGTTGAAACAGGGATGGAACAAGATGGAATTTGTCCCTCCTGTATAACGGGAGATAAATATCTCAGGGCCTATCGAAGATTGAATACTGAGAGAATGTGTGGCCGCACTCAAACGAACTGTAGTTCAGTTGTTTGTAATGTTCAATATTAGATCAGGAGTTCGATAAACGCGATGTTGGCTTAATAAGGATGACACAAATCTTGCCTTATGCCAAATCGAGATATAGAGACAAAAGGATTATAGGAATTGATGATTCCAGTACAAGTGGGAGATTGTTGGGATAGTGTCCTGAAATCACACTTGTACTCACTCCTGTGATAGTTGTGAGTCGAGATCAGACATTCGTATAATACTGGGCGTTTGCAATGCTTTGCTAGAAGCCTCTTGCAATCTGTAGGTCGTGGACTTACTGCCAGTATTATATGATCCTATAGGGTCACACACCTAAGCGAACTGGAAGCTACGACATGGGAATGATCATTGTGGCAATGATCATATTATGTGTATTGAAATACACATAAGAATCGATATAATGGTGTTGTGTCGATCGACACAGCTTGTGTGTCGGTCGACACAGTTCGGATTTTCCGAACAGACTTTTCGGGTTATGGCTTAATTGAGTCTGGCCCGTTAAGCAAGTTTAGGTCGAATAAAATCAGTTTAGTTCGACCTAAACAACAGAGCCGTCCAGTTTTCTTGACAGAAACACGAGACACACCAGAATCTTTCGATCCCCATTGATCCGGCACTAGCATCCCGTTTCCAGCGAGCGTGCGTGTGTATCTGGTAGAGGCAAATCGTTGCGTTGCTCCACTGATCTCGTTCACCATCTTCTTCCGCTGCCAAAGGTAAGAACGAGGTTGGTTCTAAATTTCAATATAACAAACCCTAGATCCATCGGGATCCAACAGGATCTTGGGAAGATCATCTGCCTTTGGCCGAGTCTGCATACAACAACAGTTTCCAAGCAAGTATTGGAATGTCGCCTTATGAGGCGCTATATGGTCGGCCATGCCGAACACCATTGTGCTGGATTCAAGTAGGAGGGCGAAGTATGTTTGGACCGGATATTGTGGACGAAACTTCAGAGAAAATTAAATTCTTGAAGATCAAAATGAAGGAAGCTCAAAACCGACAGAAGAGTTATGCGGATAAGCGGAGAAAGGACTTGACATTCGAAGTGAATGATTGGGTCTAGTTGAAGATGATTACCTACAAGGGAAGAGCGTGGACAACAAGGAATGGGAAGTTGGATCCAAGGTACTTGGAACCTTTTAGGATTCTGAAAAGGGTGGGGGAAGTCGCATACAAACTGGACTTACCCCCGGAGATGGCCCAATTCCATAACGTATTTCACGTGTCCCAACTTCAGAAGTGTCTTTCAGATCAGGATATGGTCATTCCGGAAGTGCCAACCGGATTAAGGGAAAACTTGACCATTGAAGCAATTCCAGTTCGGATCATTGACCGAATGGAAAAGAGTACCAGGAGGAAGACAACTCGAATGGTCAAAATTCTTTGGGATTGCAATGGAACTAAAGAAACAACTTTGGAAACGGAGAATCAAATGAAAGCTGAATTTCCCGAGTGGTTCAAGAGAATGAATGAATAACTTGACTTGGATTCGAGGACGAATAAATTTCAAGGGGGTGATACTTGTAACATCCCCAATCCTCAATAGGATCGTTGGGATGCACCATGACCGAGCCAGACTGAAAAATTGCATAAGGACTATATAAGGGGGTGGGTATCCTTGAGTGACCGAGCAGCTTAGAAAATTGACCATGGATGGACCGTGGGCAAGTTATACCCACCCAAACTCGGATAGACCGAGCATAACAAGGTAGAAAGGATCAAATGAAGGATTAAAATCGGATCAAGGAAGAATTCGGCTGGAAAGGAAATCCGGATGTACAAGTTCGTGGAAAAATCGAGAGATTGATCCACTCGGTTAAGATCAAGTGCAAGACTTAGCAAAAAAAATAAAATAAAAAGAAGGTGGTATTGCCGAGATAATCAGCTGGAATCAGCTGAAACATCGAGCTAACCAGCTGGACCAGCTCGGTAGACTGCCGAGTAGCTCAGCTAAGTGTTGGGAAGTGTGGTCATCTGGAACGTCAGTAAAGGAAGCTAGCTGAACTGAGTGTTCGTCAGCTGGAGCGGTTGGGCGGTTACAACCGAATGGACGCGAATGGAAAATCGCAACTGTTCGGCCTAGAATCCGATTGGCGGAAGGAAAGTCGTTTCTGTTCACGGAAGACTGTCTAAACTTCCTATAAATCCCAAAGGACTGGCCAAATTCGTCTTTCAAGCACACAAAGGGAAAATTCCCAGAAAGTTATCAAAACCGAGAATACTGAGAAGGAAAGAACGAGTTTACGGAAATCGTCGAGAGCAGGCTAGTTGGAAGGCAAGCTTGATCAAGGCATTAGTCGGATCAACGAGGAACGACCCTAAGTTCAGCGCCAAGCAACAGTGAGTGCGATCCGAGACTTTTAATAGGATAGAATCGGGTTGGATGGGTGATTCCGACTAAACCGACTATACCTAAAGTCCTACTATTCGTTTCTCTGCTTAACCTACATCGAATGGCTAAGTCTAGGATCAAGGCAACGCAGAAGGGCGAGTGGCTTGGGGAATAAGATGATTCCGCCAACCTTGACCTATCTGAAGACGATTATCTTAATCCGGATTTAGCCAGACGATCCTAAGTGTTAACCTTATACGTTGTATGATCTGCATATCATTCATTCATTCATATAAGTCAATAGAGTAAGCATTCACTAAGTCGAGTTACTTACGCCTCTTTGGCATTTCAGGAAAGGATGGTGATCTGGGTAAGGATCGTGCCTAAGTGATGGATTGGCGGCCCAGTGAAGATGGATTGTGTGAAGACCGTGTAGTGTTAGGATCGATTTAGACTATGTAAGCCTACTGGCAAACTATTACATGTTGTCGAATCCTAAAGTTAATTAAGTAAAAACCCAGTACTTTTACGTATAACGACTCTAATATTTCTGCATATTGACTCTAGAATGTTGAATCACAGAATAATCATTGAAAATGACTTAAGAAAACGGATAAGACCCTTAAAATGGACTGAATGGTTCGGTTTCACTTAGTGGCTGAACGGGAATAACCTCCTTAGGCTTATTAGCCGAGATGGGGTGTTTCAGTGTACCTTAGCCTTTTAGTGAAGCCGGAGTGAAGCCAGTTATGTGTCCAACTTCCTTTGTCCTTGTGCTTACTTAATCTGTCTTAACTCATTCGTTCGTCAAACCCTCAGAACATATCCCCCTTGTACTTAGTCATTCAACCAACCCTCCCCACATGACTAAGTACAAACGAGATCTTCAAGTTCCTTTGGTTTGACAACCATACTCTTTTCCCATTGCTTTGGTTCCCTTTATCATTCCTCCCTTTTTTCTGAACCGAGTTCATCTCCTTGAATCGGTCTAAGTCTTTAACCGGCCAAGTAGCACTTGAACCGGTCGGGACCTTTGGACGGTCATGTACTGCATTCGTGCACACGTACCGGAGTAACACTCGGTCGTTCGTACCCCGTCTGTGCCAACCTGCGTGACTGTCCGTTACTCTTCAGGACCGTCCCACGGACGTCCTGAGAGGACCATACGCGAACCGACACAAGCCCATTTTCACACGTTCGCGGACGACAAACAACGAAATGGCTGCTCGCACCCGTTCATGATCTCGACCTTGGCCTATCATGAACTTAAACCGCATTCATGGTCAAGCCACAGCTTGATCCGGTCATGAAACTCCATTAATAATTCCTCTTGTTTTGTGCCAAGACCACGAACAGACGCGTCTGTCCCACGAACAGACACGATCGTCCATTGGACGATTACGGCCGTCCGTGAATGGCTACGATCGTCCGCGAACGGGTTTGATCATCCGTGAATGGTTACGATCATTCCATGGATGGACACGATCGTCTGTAAGCGGTTACAGTCGTACATGAATGGTTACGATCGTCCGCGAACGGGTTCGATCATCCGTGAACGGTTACAATCATTCCGCGGATGGATACGATCATCCCGCTGATGGTTACAATCGTTCCGCGGACGGATACGATCATCCCGTGGACGGTTACAATCCACCCGCGGATGATTCTGATCGACCCACATACGATTTTCGGTCAATCCGCAGACGATTTCTGGTCGACCCGCGGACGATTCCAGTCGTCCCGCATGTACCAAGCCGTTGCTCAGTTTTCCTTCAGCCCCAAACTTTGCTTCATCATTTTATGGGTATTTTTCTCTTGTTTTCCAGCCTTGACTTCCTTAGAAACCGTCCCAAATCTCTATCTTAAACCGCCGGCCAATACCCTTGACTATTCCGGCCAAAATCTCCATATTTCTCTTCTTTTAATTGGCATTTGCCTTAGGAAAAATCATGGGTTCTTCTAGGGGGTCTATTTATATCCTCCCAATTAGGCCATTAACTTCCCAAGCGAATGGACACTTTTGGTTGGACGAAAGGATACCAACAATTGGTTACCCTTCGGCTCAACCGCCCCTTGGGTCAGCTAGTGTCACTAGCTGACCAGCTGACCTAGTAGGTCATCACTCCATCCAGCTGGGTTGAGGTGATTGTCAGCTGACCCAGCTAGCCAGCTGAACTGTTCAGCTCATTTAAGCGGAACACTCTTTCCCAGCTCCTTTCCTATTAGCTTAGCTTCCATCTAAATGATCTTAGCCACTTTTAACCATGGAACATTTCTTCTTAGACTTTCCGACTGATATTACACATTTTTTTGCCATGTCTCATTTCCCCAATCCTCCTAGAGTGGGATCCCCGGTTCCGGGATATTACAATACCAGGGAATACCCACTCTGTGATGGTCTCCATGCCAAAGATGTTTGGCAGAACATTAAAGAAGCTCTTTCTCAAAATGGATTATCATGGTATTGTCTTAAACATGCCTTATCTTGATAACAAATTATAACTATACAAACTTTTTTTCTTCTAAATGTTTAATTTATTCAAATAAAAAGACTATTTACAAAGAATGCATCCTATTTTGAATGTACATTTTTTAAGCAAAGTTAATCCCCTATAGAAGAAAACATTTCCCCATTGTTCCATCTAGCTTCTTTGAACCCTGGCCTGGAATCGATGATATTGTATTTCGAACAGTTTTATCAATCTGTGAATGATCACTTCAAGCAGTGTTGGCTTTTCACCATGGTGTCGAGAGTTCCTTTTTCGCCATAAAGTGTAGACCATAGTCTGCATAAGGTTCTTTATGTTGGAAAAATACGAACATGACAACAGAGCAGGTGAATATAGTTTCCTGCACTTGTGTGAGTCTGTGAGAAAAATATGTACGATGGCGGAAACAAGCTAAAAAACGCAATGAAACGAGACCGGTAATTTTTACGTGGAAAACCTCCTCGATGTGAGAAGAAAAAACCATGAGACCATAGTCCATTCAAAATCCACTATATCAAATAGATTTAGTTACAACCTCGTCCTCTTTGTTCCACAAAACAACTCAAGAGACTAAGGCTCAACAAGAGCAATCTCCAACACAAAAAATCAATAATAGAGCTATACAAAAGCTCAAAAATATGCAGCCTCAAATTTCGGTTACCATTTCCAATCTCCACCATTCAAATCTTATATAAACTAGTCAAGAACACCTCTGAAAATTTCCAGCTCAATCAGAGAAAAAACTCACCGTTGGATTTTCCAAACACCCAAAATTGGCCTGAGTTCGCTTCAAAACATAACAACTCCACTAAAATTCTGATCTACAACAAACCAACCGTTGAAATGCAAAATTCACCGTCGCATCTGAATATCACTAAGTCATGAAGCTTCCTTGAAAGTTTCGGCAAGATCATGACACGTTTGAGGGTTCGATCGTCACAAATATTGAATCCGGCGACCTCTGTTTTTTCTTCTTTTCTTCTCCCTTTCTTGTCTCTTTGTCTTCTTTACTGTTTTTTCTTTTGTGTCGTGTGTGTAATAAAGAAAGTCACCAATCACACATATTATACAATATATAAAATATTTATTTATTTTGTTCAATAGGAGGATGCTGAAAAACTCCCCCTCCGAATATGTGGAGGAAATAGCCATACCGGCTATCTTTTGGAAACCTTCAAGCTTCCATCCCGCAATGACTTAGTCATCATATCAGATCCATTACCATCCGTATGAACTTTCACAAGTTCCTTCCTTAGAAGCAACCAAATCATGTATTCAATGATACCTCTTGTTAATGTGTTTCGAACGCGAATAAAATGTGGAATTATTTCCGAGACAAATAGCGCTTTGACTATCACAAAGAAACTCATACTTCTCCTCCTTGAAAAAGATCTCATTAAGAAATCATTCATCCACAACAACTCCTTACAAGCTTCCATTGCAGCTATAAACTCAGCTTCAGTGGTAGAAAGTGCAACACACTTTTGCAACCTTGATTGCCATACCACTGCTCCTCATGCATATGTATGCATATGTTACCAAGTAATCTGAAATAGACTTACTGGAATCCACATCCCTAGACATACCATCATCAGTATAACCGAAAATAATGGCTTATCACCTCCAAAGGTAAGCTTCAAGCTAGAAGTCCCTCGAAGATATCTCAAAATCCACTTCACAACATTTCAATGTTCTCTTCTTGGTTTTAAAGAAAATGACTAATTATTCCAACTGCATGAGTTTTATCTGGTCTTGTACAAACCATAGCATACATCAAGCTACCAACTGCAGAAGCATATTGAACCCTTGCCATTTCGTCTTTCTCTGCATTTGTACTCGGACTTTGTTGACCGGTTAATCTAAAGTGTGTGGCAAGAGGAGTACTTACAAATTTAGACTTGTCCATGTGAAACATTGAAGTACCTTCTCAATATACTTCTCTTGAGATAAGTGAATCAGCTTTTCACCTCTATCTTGAACAATTCTTATACCATGAATCTGCTTCATTAGACCCAAATATTTCATTGCAAAGGACTTGCTAAGCTGCTTCTTCAACTCTTGAATTCTGCTCGAGTTCCTGCTCACAATCAACATGTCGTCAATATACAACAACAAGAAGATAAAATCATCATCACCAAACACATGAACAAACACAAAATGATCTGAAGTAGCCTCCTTATTGTTGGGAATGTCCTGAAATCTACCGTACTATCTCTAGAAAGTATGATAAGTGTCGAGATCAGACATAAGTCATAAATACTGGGTGATCATGATGACTTGCTAGAGCCCGCTCATGATCTATAAGTTTAGGACTTATTACCAGTATTGTATGATCCCAAAGGGTCACACACCATAGCTAACGGGAAAGTTAAAAAGGAATTAATACAGTAAGATGCAAGGCATTTACTGTATTTGTACAGAGAATTGGGCCAGACAAAAGACAGTCTTTTGTCTGATTTGGGCCTTGGGCCCAAAAGGCCTAATGAGCCATTAGTTTAATTACTTGGGCCCATATAAAGGAAGGAGGAGGCGCAGGAAGCCCTAATGCTTCATGCTCTGCGATTTTCACAGCAAGCCGTCCTCTCTCTCTCTGTTGATTCCAGCTTGGTCTAGCAGCCTGATCCAGTAGCTTGTAAGCGTGTGGATACCTAGGAGGAGCCGGTAATCATCTGCTCTAAGTGATCTCGATATTACCAATCAATCCGCTGCACTCTAAAAGGTAATGATCCTGATATGTTTATGATTCAACTGCAAATCACCTAGATCCTAGTTGATTATGTGCTAGGTTGTAATCTGATAATTACACCAAGAACACACATAATCCTTCACTTATAACCATGCTCCCCTATAACCGACTTAAATTTCATATACCACTGCCTTAGTACTTGCTTCAATCCTTAAAGACTTTTCTTCAAGCGACATACTAAGTCCTTTATGCCCATTTTCACAAAGCCTTATGGTTGTACCATGTAAATCTCCTCCTCCAAATCACCATGAAGGAATGTTGTGTTTACATCCATTTTCTTAACCTCTAGATCAAGACTCGTTGCCAATCAAAGTACAATCCAAATGGATGACATCTTCACAACATGAGAGAAGATTTCATCATAATCAATTCTCTTATTTTGGATGAATCTTTCACAACCAATATATCTTTGTATTGAGGTAGCAAATTGTTCTCTTCACGCTTAATCCTATACACCCACTTATTAAGGAACACTTTTTTACCCTTAGGCAATTTCACCAACTCAAAATCGTCGTTCTCATCAAAAGAACCCACCTCCTCTCTCATGGAATCTAACCATTTATCTTTGTGTTCATCCTCCAAAGCTTCTCCAAAACTTTATGGTTCTCCCCCATCAGTAAGTAACACACACTAGGATCATACCTTGTTAACGACATTGGACCTCTCTCAGATCTTCTAATAGCAGGTAGATTATCGGTAGTTGGGGTCTCATCATGATCGTCACCACATCACCAATACCGTCATCATCAAGTGCAGGAGACTTATATGCACCAGGTATATCAACATGAACCTCACCCTCATTCTGACTATGGACTCATGTAGAAGGAAAAACCGCTGAATCAATCAAACCTTCATTTCTCTAAGCTGGTTTTTCGGATTTCTCAATGTCCTTAATTGTCCGATCTTCCATGATCACAACATCTCTGATCTTAATGAGCTTCTTCTCAACGGGATCATAAAATCTGTATGCAAACTCATCCTGACCATAACCAATAAACACACATTGTCGTGACTTCATCTCAAGCTTCGACCTTTCTTCTTTAAGAATGTGCATGAAAGCCTTGCACCCTAAGACCCTTAAATGACCATAAAAAATATCCTTGTCGGTCCAATCTCTCTCTGGAATATCACCATCCAATGGATCACTTGGTGACAAATTCAACACGTGAACAACTGAGCTCAAAGCTTCGCCCCAGAAAGTAACCGGTAAGCTTGACTGTGAAATCAAACATCTAATCCTTTTGAAAATCGTTCTGTTCATTCTCTCATCCAACCCATTCAACTGTGGAGTCTTAGGAGGCGTGAACTGATGCCTAATACCATGTTCCTTGCTATAAGCATCAAATGGTCCAGAATACTCACCAACATTATCACTGCGGATACACTTCAAGTTCTTTCTCGTCAGCCTCTCAACCAATGCTACAAAATACATTAAATATCCCAAAACCTGATCATTCGTCCTCATAGTGAAAACCCACAACTTCCTTGAAAGATCATCAATAATGTGAAAAATATGATGCGCTACCAAGAGATTTTGTCTTTATTGGACCACACACATATGAATGCACCAAATAAGGTATATCAGGTTTCCTCGAAGGTTCAGAAGACTTAAACGAGCCTTTGTATTGTTTCCTAGCAAAACAATGCACATATTTTTGTAAGTGCATACCGGAGATCCCTGAAATAGACTCTTTCTTTGACAACACTGGTAATCCCTTCTCGCTCATATGACCGAGTCTCTTATGCCATAACTCCATGACATCATCATTCGACACTGCATTAACAATGTCTTTGGAGACCTAGACTGTATCCAATAGAAAGATGAACACTTATCACCTCGAGACATAACCATAGAACCCCGTGAGAGTTTCCATTTTGCACCACCGAATAAACTATAAAAACCCACATCATCAAGTCTTCTCGTAGAAATTAAATTCAACCAAATATATGGGACATGCTTAACTCCCTTAAGCATAAGTCTTGTACAAAGACTAGTCTCTAAGAAAATATCACCAATGAAAAGAACCTGAGCTAAATCGTCATTACCCATCTTCGTTGAACCATAACTACCTGAAGTATATCTAGTGAACAAATCCCGCTGCAATGTAGCATGAGTAGTAACTCCACTATCAACAACCCAATTGGTGTCTTGGCATGCAAAAAATTAATGGCATCACCCTAAAAAAGAATAAGAAACTGATCCTCGATACTCTCACCCGATCTTCACCATCTCCTTGACGATTTCCTTGCTTGCTGTCCTTTTTCAATTTCCAGCAATCTTTCTTCATGTGCCCTTTCTTTTGTCAGTAGTGGCACTCCAAATTCGCAAATTTATTAGATATGTTTATGCTCATGTTCTTGTCCTTCTTGGGCTCTCGATATGAACTCCTCTTTCTTGACTCAGTAACCATAAAATCTGAACGTGAGGAACTAGGATTCAACTACCTTCTCATTTCCTCATTCAAGACAATGTTCTTCACTAAGTCCATCAAAATAGCACCATTCGACGCAGAGTTACACAAAAAACTTCCCAAGAATCCGATAATGTACCAAGTGGCCACAAACTGTGAATCTCATTTTGAAACTTAATACCTATGTCAGACAGTTTGTTGAGCAACCCCTGAAACTCATTCAAGTGATCTGTCATTGGAGTACCATCATGATACCTTAACTCAATCAACTTCGTGATCATGAACATCTTATTATTCTCGGTCATAAAACTGCTATAGATTCAACCACAAAGAACGAGCATTAGTCTCAGTTTCAATATGATGCAAAACACTATCATATACCCACTGCCTTATCGAACCACAGACTTGTCGATGCAGCAACTTCCACTCATCATCCTTTTGCTCATCAGGTTTCTTCTCCTGAAAAACCAGTACATGGAATTCTTTCACGAAAAAGAAAATCTTCCATCTTGCCTTTCCATACATGATAATTAGAACCATTAAAGATTATCATTCTGACCATATTTTCCATCGCTCACACAAGCAGAATCAATAACCCAAAGTTACCGAAATCCAAAGTTCACAAATCACAAGTTCTGATACCATTCTGTTGGGAAAAAAACGAACCCGACAACGACACAACAGAATATAGTTTCCCGCATTTGTGTGAGGCTGTGAGAAAATATGTACGATAGCATAAACAAGCTCGAAAGCACAATGAAACGAGACATATAATTTTACATAGAAAACCTCCTCGATGTGAGTAGGAAAAACCACGGGATCGTAGTCCACTCAAAATCCACTATATCAAACAGATTGAGTTACAACCACGTCTTTACTGTTACTTAGAACAAACCTAGAGACTAAGGCTCAACAAGAGGAATCTCCAACACAAAGAATCAACAAGAGAGCTATACAAAAGCTCAGAAATATGCAGCCTCAAACAACTTTACGTTCAGTAAGATTACAGTCACAATTTCCATTCTCCACCGTTCAAATCTTAGATAAACGAGTGAAGAACACCTCTGAAAATTTTCGACTCAATCAACGAAGAACTCACCGTTGGATTTTACAAACACCCAACACTGGTCTGAGTTAGCTTCAAAACAGAACAGTTCCACTAAAACTCTGATCTATAACAAACCCAACCGTTGGGATGCAAAACCCACCGTCAAAATCACTGAGTCATGAAGCTTCCTTGAAAGTTTCAGCAAGATCAGGACCCGTTTGAGGGTCCGATCATCACAAATACTGAATCGACCTCTGTTTTTTCTTCTTCTCTTTTCCCTTTCTTGTCTCTCTCTTCTTTACTTTTTTTTTTTCTTTTTTATCGTGTGTAATCACCCGTATCATACAATATAATATATATATGTCTATATATGTATAATTATATCCTCCAATAGGGGGATGCCGACACTTTCGAAGGAAGAGGATAGTGTTGTTGGTGTTCCTTACCTCCTGGCTCTACAAAATATCTGGCTTGCTTGTTGTGTAAGTATCTCCTAACAGGCCTCTCACAAGATTACTTCAAACTGCAGCAAGTATATGGACACTGGAAATACATGTGATTACATGTTTATAGAAGAGAAGTGCAGAACTTGCAGGAGGCATCATCGCCTGCATTCCATAGTTTTACTTTGTTTCCTGTTGCCAAACGGTCAAGTATACCCAGCCAGGTAACAAAAGCAAACTTTGGTGTGTTGAAGGAAAACCATATTCCTCTGTACCACTGAACTGTCGGCTGCACAACCCTGATTCGAGACCAAGTCTCTTTAGTGTTGAAAGACGTTTTAAAGACTCCACTATTCCCCTTCCATAACCAGACATCATCGCCTTGATTTGTGTCCCTGGTTCTCAATGTACCAACTCTGCAGACTTTACTCAATGTACCATCTCTTTCGTAAAAGAAGGTGAACTCTCTCTCTCTCTCTCTCTCTCTCTCTCTCTCTCTCTCTCTCTCTCTCTCTCTCTCTCTCTCTCTCTCTCTCTCTCTCACTATTTTTTTTTTGTATCGTGTTTGATCTGTGTTTATATATGTGTTGTCTCACGAGGTAGAAAAGCGCAACTTTGGCAAATTGCACTGGACTTACTTGCTGCTGCTCGTTACAGCTGAATTGAACTAGTAAATTATATGCTACTCATGTGAGACATCCAGTGCCGGTCAATATTTCAGTATGCCCTATTCAAATCTAAAATATTATTTAATATAATTAAGGTTCAAACTTTATTTTATATATCTTAATGAAAAATATATTTAAAAATGTCCTTTAAATTTTTTAAATATATATTATAAAAATATATTTGAAAATGCCCCCATAATTCTTTTATTATTATATACTAATAGAGAAAATATATATAAAAATACATTTTTTAGTCGGATGCCATAATCTGTAGCTTACCTGGCTTAGGCTCTGGAGACATCTTTGGACACATGGAGCTCTTAAGGACTATTTACTTATTGAATGGGAGATTTTTCTACAATGTTATCTTAGCACAGCCTCCTCAAAACGCATCAGGACAGCTACTTAGTAAGGACTGGCTCTTCTCAAGCCTCTCAGCTGGAGACAAACTTCTCATCCAAATCGAACAAACACTTATCATGTACTAAATGAGAAACCTTAATTTGACTCCACTATATAATCTATAGTGGTATGCGTAGTGTTTAATGTACAGTGTTGTGAGCAGACTAAGAGAAAGCAAATCTTTCATAATTTCCAATATAAAATGGTAACCAAACCAGAAAAGAGATAATGTGACACTGTGGATCAAGATTCTCTGATGAGTGAGATATCATCACTGTTGCAGTAGACTATTTGACTTTAAGTGTTATGTACATTCCACACATTTGGTCTTGGAAATCAGCAAATTCATTGATGCAGATGATGATGCTCCTTTCTTGTTGCTTCCGAGAATCCTCAGACTCTGTCTCAATAAATCGATCTCTCTTTCCTTCTCGTACTTTTGTCTTTCCATCAAAGCTATTTTCTCTTTTAATGTCTCAGTTGTATCTTCCTTAACTCTAACTTCATCTCTCAATTGTTCCACTGTCTTTGCTTCTTCTTCTTCCTCGAGTTTCCTTTGCATTATTGCCTCTCCTACAAAAAACCCACTTGAAAGATTCGAACTTTTGTCAAAATCAGAAACTGAAATCTGTTGAATATTTTTTTACCAGAGGAAGTTGTGTGGATGATGAGATGATCAAGCTCATTCTTGATAGCTAAATAGAGTTGTTTCCATTTCTCAACGGCTTCATCTCTGACTGCTCTCTCCACACATATCTCCTCAGCAACCCATTTCCAATACTCTGTCTCCTTTCTTGTCGTTGTCTTTGCTTCTTCTGTTTCCTTCACTTTCTTCCTTAGCCTCTTCACTTCCTCTCTAAGCTTCTTCCTCTCTTTCCCCCACTCTCTCTCCACCTCTCTAAGTTTATCAAACATCACTTTCTCTCTTCTCATGGGTCTTCTTCTTCCTCTGCTTTTTTCATTTGAAGTCTCCTTCTTGACACTTCTCATACGTCGTCTCTCTTGCTTGCTTGTGCAACTACCCATGTCTAATGGAGGAGTCTCTTTCTCTCTCTCTGAATTATGTGTTCTTGTTTAATCTCTGATGTAGAGAGGCTCCTCTTCATTCAGTAAAGAGAAGTCATAATTGTGGGTGAGAAGCTCTATTAGAGCATCCTCATCGGCTAAGAAACTCCACATGGGTTCTTAATAATCTTATATTAATATTTTAATTTAGTTTATTTAAATAATTAAAAAAAATTTTTAAGTACAAGTGTACCAATTAAATATGAACATCTATTTATTGAGTATCTAAGCAAGAACTCACAGGTTCTTTAATGAGAACCTCAGTCTTTTTTTTTTTGGTCAAACTGAAAATTTTATTGAAATTGAGTTAATACAAAGGGGGGATTTGTAAATCGAATTGTCTTAGAGCTGCCTTAGCAATCTCATCAGCTTTTCTGTTCAGAAATCTGGGCACATAAGTAAAGATGCACCTATGAAATTGTTTAGACATGTTAACAATGTCGTTTAGGATTCCGAAGCACTCTAAGTGTTTGATGTTGTTGTTGAGGGCTTTGATCAATGTGGAGCAATCTGATATTATCTTTAGTTCCAGGTACCTCTTCTCCTTGCTTCTTTGATTGCTGCAAGAATTGCGCTTGCCTCTGCCATCAACGGTGTTGCTATGAATTCTTTCGATTCTGATCCTTGGTTGAAGCACTCGTTCCTTAATGTCGAGAAGTACCATCCTAGCCCGGCCCTCATGCTATCCAATTTCCAAGCTGCATCAACATTGCATAGGGTTTCGTCGTCGTCTAGTTGCAGCGATTCCGATTCAATTGGTGTGATGGTAGGTTCCTCTGTGGTTTTACCCTGAGCTTCTGTCCATTCTCTTGCTCTCGCACATGCTGTTGTAATTGTTTCTCTAGGTGTGCTCTCCTTATTGTCGAATATCTTCCTGTTTCTTGCGCACCATATTTCCAAACATACCCATAGGAATAGTGGTGTTGCGTCGAGGCCTGATGGTGGTAGATTGATTAATCCCTTTGCTCTGCTTAGTAATTCTTTGAAGTTGTCTTCATCTCTTATTTGCAGATTCCTATTTGTCGCTAGCATGTTCCACACTTCCTTAGCGAAGTTGCATTTGAAAAGTAAGTGTTCTGTGGATTCCTCTTTACTGCATCTGATGCAAGTTCCTGTCTGTGTAATGTTTCTCTTGAGTAGGTTGTTTCCAACTGGCAAGGCGTCTCTAGCTGCTTTCCAAAGGAAGAGTTTCATCTTTGGTGCAGTTTTCTTGTTCCACACTTCTCCAATCCAGTTGAATTCTCTGTTGTTTTGGTTGTTACTTGATTGTTGCTCTATGCTTTCCATTGCAGCGTGATACCCTGACTTGCTTGAATATCTGCCATCCTTTGAGCCAAACCAAATGTACTCGTCCTGGGCTCCCGTCCGTGATGGTTCTACACTCAGTATCTTTTCCCAAATCAGTGGAAATGTTTCTTGCACAATCCTCTTGTTCCAGTTCACTGAGTTGCTTTCCATCAGGTTAGCTACTTTCCAGTTTGCTGTCTCTCTTGTTGCAGGGCCTATGATCAGGCTTTGTTTGTCATTGGTGATCCAAGTTTCTCTCCAAAGGTCAGTTTGTTTTCCATCTCCTATTGCCTTTCCTAGTTTTTCTTGAGAATTTCTCTTCCTGCAATCACGCTTCTCCAACCATGTGACACATAGTCTGGTAATTCAACATCTAGAAAGTTCTGTTCTGTGCAGTACTTGCCCAGGAGAGTTCTTGCAATCAGGGATGTTGGATTCTGCAGTATTCTCCAACTGGTTTTCGCAAGCAGTGCCTCATTGAATTGCAGGATTTCTCTAAATCCTAGACCACCATCACCTTTTGACTTTGCGAGGTTAGTCCAAGATACCCAACAAAGTTTTTTTTTCTCACAGTTTGAATCCCACCAGAACCTTGTCAAAGCTGATTGGATGCGCTTGCACAGATTATTAGGGAGTTTGAAGCATGTCGTTGAATAAGTTGGGATAGCAGATAGGATTGACTTGAGCATGATTATTTTTCAGCGCTAGAGAGTCTTGCTGTGAACCAGTTTGCAGCTTTCAATTTGATCCTGTCAACTATGGATGAGAACAAATCTCTCTTCTTCCTGCCAAAGAGCTCAGGTAAGCCTAGATACTTCCCCTTGCCTCCCTCCTTAGTGATCCCTAGTCTGTCCTTTACTCTTTCTTTTGTTTACTCTGTTGTTTTGGCTGAGAAGGTTACTGAGGATTTCTCCTTGTTGATCCTCTGGCCAGATATCCTTCCATATTCTTGAATGATCTGCAGTAGTTTGTCACAGCTCTTCCCATCTGTTTTAAAAAAAAACATTGTGTCATCTGCAAATAACATGTGGTTGATTCTAGGACTGTTTTTTGCAATCTTGACACCCACTAGTTGGCCTTCTTTTTCAGCTTTGTTGCACATTCTGCTAAACACTTCACTGCATATGATGAATAAGAATGGGGAGAGTGGGTCTCCCTGTCTGACCCCCCTAGTTGGTCTAACTAATCCTCTTGATTCTCCATTTATCAAGAAGGAGTAGGTAACTGTTGACACACATTGCATAATCCATTTGGTTAGCTTTTCATGAAAACCCATCTTTATTAGAACAGCTTCAATAAATCTTCATTCAAGCTTATTATAGGCCTTTGTCATATCTGTTTTTATTGCCATGGTACTTCTTTTTGTTGCTTTGGAGTTATTCATAAAGTGGAGTAGCTCATGGGTAATCAATACATTGTCAGTAATGATTCTTGTTGGGATGAATGCAAATTGGCTTTCTGAGATGATTGTATTTAGAGATGGCTGCAATCTTCTGGTGATGATTTTGGAAAACACTTTGTAGTACACACTGCAAAGGGCCAGGGGCCTGTATTCTTTTATATTCTTTGGACTGAGAACCTTAGGTATTAGCCTTACATGTGTGTGATTGATGTATTGAGGCAGCATATCTGATTTGAAGAACCCCTGAATTTCCTGTATCATTTCTTCTTTTAGGTGGTGCCAGTTTGATTGGTAGAAGCAAGTTGAAAATCCATCAGGGCCTGGTGCTTTGTCCTTGTGAATTGAGAAGAGAGAAGCTTTGATTTCAGGTGCAGTTGGGATTGCTATCAAGCTTCTGTTTGTTTCCTCTGAGATCGATTTGAGGATTACTTTGTTAACAGTCTCTGTTGGGTCTGCCGCCTCTGAAGTGAAGAGATCATTGAAGTATCTTGTGATCACCCGTGCTATTTGATCATCTTCAAAGACCTCCAGTCCTTCTTCATCTTCTAGAACTGATATACGGTTTCGTGCTCTTCTCCCTCTTGTGGTTGCAAAGAAATATCATGAGTTCTTATCACCTAAAGCCAACCAAAGCTGTCTGCTCCTCTGTCTCCAGTAAATTTCTTCTGATTTATTTGCTTCTGAGAGTTTAGCATTCAGGGATTGGAGCAATCCATCCTTAGTTTGTGGATTTGTCATTGCTTCATTGATCTTTTCTGTAAGATTTTCAATTGTGGCTCTGTTGTTCTTGTGTTTTTCCTTGTGCCATGACACTATTGTGTTTCTGCATCTATCAGTTCTCTCTTTAACTGATCCTCTTCCTTCCCTTGTCCATGCCTTTCTAATCAGTTTGACCACTTCTTTGTTATTTCTCAAGTTCCTGCCATATCTAAAGATTCGTGTTGTCTTCTTCTTTGTGGCTGAGAGGTGTGTTACTACTGGTCTGTGATCAGACCCTGTGAAGTTAAGGTACTCACATCTCGCTTTTGGATAGACATCTGACCATGCACTGTTTTCTAGTGCTCTGTCAAGTCTGCAGTACACTAGTTGATTGCCCTTTTTTCCTCTCCAAGAAGGAAGTTGCCTGAGAAGTTTAGGTCAAAGAGGTCGCAGCCTGCCATGAATTCTTTGAAGTCAGTGTAAGAACTTTCAGGGCGTATCCTTCCTCCTTCTTTCTCTGATCCATTTAGGATCTCATTGAAATCCCCAGTCAAATACCACGGTCCTTCTATAGTTGCTGCTAAGTCCTTCAGTTTGTCCCATACTTGCTTCCTGTTTTCTCTCACAGGTGCACCATAAACAAACGTTGCGTAGAATTTGTCCCTTTTGAATTTTATTTGAGTATCAATGAAGTGTGGGTTCTGTTCCAGGATTGTCAACTCTACATCTTCTGTCCATGCTACGGCGACCTCCACTGGCATGATCTTGGGGGCTTTGCAGGCTGATGTTGCTGTAGTGGAGTTCTTGTAGCTTCCTTGTGACAAAGGGGTCCTGCTTTCTTGTTTCTCTTAGGAATAGAATGTCCGGTTTCTTCTTTAACCTCAGGTCTTTTAGCCTCCGGAACGTGTCTGGGTTGCCCAATCCAAAGCAGTTCAAAGCTAGAATGGCTAAGGACCGGACTCTTCCGGTTTGTGAAAATCCTGCTTGTTCCCATTTTTGCTTAGAGCTGTATTGGTACTCTCCACATTCCTCTCCTCCGTGTTTGATTGTTCTCCAATTTGCACTCTATTCTCCTGGGGGTGTAGCAGGGGAGGTTGGAATTCAGCTCTTCTAGCTGTTCTTTGTGGGGTATTCCTCTTCTTGTTTAAACCTTGATGGTTGATGAGTCTTTTCTTTTTCATTCACATTCCTTTGGCATGTAGTGGGCTAGTTAAGTAGTTCCTTCTAAGTGGTGAATTAACCTTCTTCCTTTGTCCACCAGCTCTGGAGGTTCCAGGAATTGTTGGGATTATGTCCCTTCTTCTAGCTCCACCTAGGATCAGTGTCTCCTCTTCTAAGGTGATCATTTGTTCCGCTGGTGGCGCAGGGGGTACAAAGTGGTTTAGTGGAAACATGAGCGAGGTACTGGTCATTGATGTTTGAGTTTTCCCATTTAGGACATTGGATATTGTGTCTTCCACAACTCCATTGAGCTCACTATCTAGAACTCTTTGCTGCCGTGCCTTTTTCTCCTTTGGGTCAGAACAGTTCAGGTATTGGGCTGTCATTTGATCTATCTCCGTCATGATATTAATCCTTGTGAGGTTGCTGATGTCTTCAGTTTGATTCAGAGTTTGGTTTGTAAGGTCCATTTTCTATGACCTTCATGCTCTCTAGTTTCTTCCTGTAAAACTCTGAGTCGCCTTGCTTCTCTTTCTTGTGGATCAGGATGGTTCATATATCTATGAGTAGCCTCCAGCTCTTCTTCACTTTGTGTCTCTCTTTCAGTTGTTGGTTGATTTGGGAAATCTGTGAAAGCTAGATTCCTTTCAAATGGTTGTTGGATTACTTTGCTTGATGCTTCCGAGATATCATCAGGCTCTGTCACCATTTTCCTTCTCCATTTAGTTTCTAGAGGGGTTCTGAAGAAGCTCTCCATGTTCCTCTGGGTTAGGCTTTGGTGGTTTCCAGTTTCTTTGTTCCTATGATGAAGCCTATCAATGTACTGGTTAGCTCGTGATAGATTCTGGTTGCGCTCTTGGCTCCTAGGTTCTGGTCTGTTTATGGATGTCTCCCTTTTTGATAGTCCAAGATGATATTTGTTTGTTATTCTGTCCCCAAAGCTCTTGCCGTGCCTATCCTGTCTGGATTGGAAATATCGGTCTCGATGTTGAGCAGTCTGTTTGTGGTTCACATTGTTGTTCGTTGGTGGGCTTTGGTTCCTCTCTCTTCTTTCTTCTCCTGCAGAAATTTCCGGACAGTCTCTTCTCTAATGAGAGAGTTTGTTGCAGAAGCTGCAATGTTTTTCTAGTCGTTCATACTTGAAGTGGAGGGTGATTTCCTGACAATTAGAGAAGTCCAGGATTGTCTCTTTTACTAATGGCTTCATGCCATCAATAAAGACTCTAATTTTTGCTGATGTCTTAGAGATGTCACACGTATCTACTGCGCCCAACGCTTTCCCAATGTCTCTTACTACTTTCTCCTGTCAGTAGTGTAGTGGTAATACTTGGATATGGACCCAGAATGGAATAAGAGATGGGAAGGTATCAGATATGACATGTTCCCATTGTTGGAGAATGACCATCCAAAATCCAAACTAGTAGGGTCTGTTCTAAAGGACCTTTTGCATGTCTCTTTCTTCTTGGAACCTTATCTGAAAACAAGAGTTTCCCAAGTCTGCTCCTATAACCCTTCCTTGGACGTTCCATCTCTGTATTAGAGTGGTTATTAGCTCACCAACTCTTTGTACTCATGGGTTCGTCAGCCTTCCTACTAGAGTGAGAGCATGTTCCTTGACCAGTTCTGATGTGTCGACGTCTGGGATGGATATTCTTAGCCTTGAGTCGTTCCTTTGTGAGGAAGCTATCGCTTTTCCTTTCTCTGCATAAGTGAGTCATTTCTCCATTCTTGAGAGTTGAGTTAGCTCTGGTTCCCTTTGGTGAGTTCTAGTGTTCCTGTTCTTCTTCTTCTTTCGTTTTGTTTTGTGGCTAGTAACTTCTTCCTTCTTCTTCTCAGTGTGTGAACTTTGATTGTGATGTGATCTTTGCCGTGCAGGGTGTGCAGTGTAGCCGGCGTTGAGACGGAGCCTTTGCCTCGTTAAGGTCTCTGTCGGCCGGTGGACGCCAGAGGGACCAACGGTTTAAACTACTGATGCCAAAAATAGATATGTAAAGCTTTGATGATACTGTTTTATCCGGTGGTTAAAGGCAGTATACTTTCTGCTTTTGGGTTAACTTTTGAATTCTCGGGTTTCGTGCCTGGTAGAAAAAAAGAACTAAAAGACTGTGTCTAGAATTAAGACAGGGAAAAAAACTGAGAACCTCAGTCTCTTCTTAATAAGAAGTTCCACTTTTTCTCTTTCCTATTTTATTTACTTTTTATTATATTTAATTCCTTAGAAACTGCCATATTTATATATAAGGCGTCCAAAAAGCATCTCACAACAGTAATTTCTCTAGCTTTCTTCTCTCACATGTGTAACACACTACAGTCAGAAAAGGTTAAAAAAAATGGTGAGAAACGGAATAAATTAAGAGGCAGAGTGGGAGATGTCAGAAAGGAAGATTAGGTTTAAGGACATGAAAAACTACAACACTATTCTCATACCAATTAATGGTGTGGGTTTCTCTGTTTTTTACGTGGTCCATTTTCAAACTATTTGGACCCATTTCTCTCCCTATAACTCTATAAGTCTTCTCTTCATATTACTAACCAGCTTCCATAGTCACAAGTCTACAAAAAAGAGAGATATAGTTTTTGTAGATCTTACACAGAAGGACTGTAGGATGTGAATAGACATACCTGTTTTTGGGTGGCTGAAGGGTCAAATTAATCATATGAAGGAAGAGACAAAAGTTAGACTGTTGTCTAATCACAACTTATTCATATGAATAGTTTTATATATGGATATTTAGGTTTTACAGCCACATAATCAATTAAAACGATTAGGTGTTGGTCCCATGATTTTTGTTTGTGAGAATGAGAATTTAGTATTTTTGTTTGGCTGGTTTAAGCTGTCCCTTCACGTGAACTTCCCTCTTAATACGGCTCTCTGTCTTTAATTCTTCATATTTATATCTAATCTTTTCCATTTATTAGAAGAACCATTAATTATTAATTGGTGTTTTGGAGCTATTTTTCATTGATTTAACACTGGATATGTAGATTTTGTTGCTTCGTCAATTAGCTTTTTTCTTCTTCTTTATAATTCGAACCATGTTATATTTATTGCAACGGTCCGTTCCCGACAAACCGGAAATAACGTCGTTAAGATATCCATTGAACTAGAACGGTCAGCTAGAATGCTTTTCTATGATTCCACGATCCCGCACGCTCCATTCGATTCAAATCAACTTAACGTACACCAGCTGATCGATCATCCTGCATCCGAATCTGCGAGGGAAAAAGAGCCGAAAAAGAGAAAAATACTGAATAATTGATTCAAACGCAATTACCCAATGAGGCAGATTCAAGGAAACTGTGAGATCGAAGATTCACACCAAGGATTTGTAATCGTGGATTTGGACTTTTTATATGAAAATGAAATAGATTTCCTATGAACCAAAGATTTTATTGAGGTTGTATGTCGAGATAGAACAAACACAATCGAATAGAGAGTACAAAGTTATGAGAATAGAGCTATTTAGTCGAAGTATTCTTGATTAGGCTTGGAATTGTCTTGAATGAATCGCCACTTCTTCTTTAAATAGTTCTCTCCTCTAATCTTCTTGTTCCGATCTTTCGGCTCGCCATGATAACGATCTTCGGGATTCGCGGGGATCGACTTAACTAGCAAAGACCAGGTCGTTCTTCCTCTACATCCTCTTCTATCGAGCTCGACTACTTCTCACTTCGTTATTTGGGCATTGGTTAAATCACGGTCGGATGGGCCCAAGATCTATGATAGTCGAGCTCGTCTCTTTGATTGTGGATTGGACTCATAATTATGGGCCTTTGTTTTGTTTGTTAGTGGGCCGGATTTCCTATAGGGATTTAACAATAGCCCCCCATCCCATTAATTCGACGAGTCGAGGTTAATGGGTGGCAGACGTTCTTGGGAAGACGCGCGCGTGTCTCGGGTTTCAAAAAACCTAATGATTATTTTCGCCCCATCTGTAGATATCGATTTGATCGAGCGGCTGAGACCGAGCGCGTGGATTGAATCGATTAATCCGTGGCGCGTTGGAGGCTACAAACAGTAAATGATCGAGGAGGATTTTATCTACCGTTGATCCGGTCGATCGTCAACGGTTGAGATTTGAGGATCACGATAAGTCTTATCGAACTCGATTTTTTCTGATACAATTCGGCTATCGCGCGTTTGTAGCCGTCGATCTCAAATCGACGGTCGAGATCGAGAGAAAGCGAGGAGTCTTAACCGTCTCGATCTTCTTGTAATTTTTACGAGTTTAGAATCGTACGGTCAAGATCCTGCACGATTCCCACTGCAGGTAATTCTACATATCATCGAAGGTAATCCCTTTTCTCTTTTTTTTTTGTCTGGCTTCTTTTTTTTCTTCCATATTCCCTCTGTCATCAGAAACTTCTCTCTTAGAGACTCTATTTCCTTCATTCTGATAGACCTTTCTCCATGGCTCTGAGAGACGCGACAGGAGCAAGTACGAGCGCGGCGGCGGGATCATTTGGTCTGCACCCACCGTCCGTCTTAACGGTGAACCATATTCAGCGGCTGCGAACGAAGTGCCGGATACCACCGGAATAGAGATAGTCATCCCATCACCGGCGGTGTCGCCGAATTCCGTTGTGGAAGGCTACTGTTGTGCCTCCTATACGTATTTTGAAAAATGTGGGCTCTTCTTCCCCATTCCCCGCCTTATTTCTTTGGTACTGGCCCAACTCCAACTGACGTTTCATCAGATGACGCCGAACTTTGTCCGGTACATCATCGGACTCGGAGTTAGGGCCGCCGAAGAGGGAATAGAGTTCGGGCCAGAAGAGCTTATGCGGGGTTGCTCGGTGAAGCATAATACTCGCTTTCTGGGAACGTATTATCTCTCTCCTCGTTTCAGAAGGATCCTCGACGATATTCCAGGTACGGATGTGTGGAAAGATCGGTACTTCTTCTTTAGGATAACCCAGCACTCGGTTGAGGAGTTCGACTACTCCGTCATCCCGTCTCGATGAGCTTCCAGTGTTGGTGAGTTTTAATGTTTGATGATCGAACCCCCCCTCCCTTTTTGTTGGACCGTTCTTTACTCGTTCTGGTTTGAATTGCAGAGGCTCCCGAGTCGCTCGCTCTAAACCCGATCACGGAGGCTTTGATAGCTCGTCTGAAGTAGGGCACTGTCAATTGGGATAGTTTTACAGTAGAGCGCGTGCAGGCTGCTATAAGGATAGACCTTGAGCGTGCTCTGCGGGGTCGACCCCAGGTTCCTCAAAACTTATCACTTCCCCCTGTACTCCCTCGGGCTCCCCCTGCCCGAGTTATTCAGCCTCCGCTTCGTTTTGTCGAGCGGATAGGAGAAAGTGAGTCGTCGGACCGCAAAGTTTTGTTTGTCACCATTATGAGCTGTCTAATTCGTTTTTTTATTTTTGCAGGTCGACCTCTTTCGGATGATGATTCGACCGCGAGCACTCCTCCTCACGAGAAGATGTCTCGGAGAGCAAGAAGCCGCCGAAGCGGGAAGGAACCCATAGATTTGGTGAAGAAGATGGGGGCCGGTGACCTGAGCAACGCCATCCTTTTTGCCATGGGTGAAGCTCCTCCTCCTCCTCCAACTCTTCCTCCTCATCCCGTCCGGATTTCTCTTCATCTGGTTACAGGATCCGTCGACGCGGTTGTGGAGACGGAGGGATTCTGATATATCATGGTTTTTACTAGTTTTAGACCATGATATAAGTATGTTTTAGAGTCTATTAGTGTTTCTTTAGAGTCTTTTGCAGGTCTTATTAGGTACACGTACGTTTGGAGCAGAAGTGAAGATTTTGGAGCTATTTGGTGCATACTGGAGATTTGACCCGAGAGGTGAAGCTCACTGTCCAGATTTGAGATCTGTGTCGATCGTTGCACATCAGCATCGATCGATGCACAGCGCGTTGGGCCAGACTCGCGAGAGTTATGAAGTTATGAGATATTGCAGAAGTTGCCCAGAAGTTCCAGATATTTACACAGAAGCCCCAAGACGTGATTAGGCTATATTAATTAGGTTTTAGACTTTGTTATTCAGAAAGCATTCATACTTTGAGCTGAGAGTTAGAGAGAGATTTTGGGGCTGATCTGAACCTGTACTTCATCTTGTTTTTTGAGAAGATTTCGAACCCCTTTACTTCTTTTATATCTTATATGCAATCTATTATTTCATTGATCATGTTTACATCATCTATGTCTGAGTAGATTCATAGTTAGGTTTAGGGTTTCTCACATAGGATTTCATGACTTGCTAGATATAATTAATTTAGTTAAGGATTCATAACTATAGTAGTTCTTCGATCTAAATTGTGTTTAATGCTAGTTCTAACTTGATCACTTAGAATCTAGATCTTAGGTTGCTAAATACGACACGACAGTGTGGTTTAGAATCTGAACTATTTAGGTTGAGCAATTAAATTACTCGCAAAGGAATTTGGTTTAGTTTCATTGTGAACATATCGAACTTGGAATTAATGCTGCTTTAATCTGTTAGTAATTGCAAAGGAATTTGGATTGCTGCACTTAGACTTAGAGAATTCTCGCAACGACAGTTGGTTAATTCTATATCCGTGTTTTGAGCTCTAGAACTGAGCTTAATTAGATCCTGACTGAATGATTATTCTGCTTGTCTGATTTCCTGAGAACGCCCTAGACTTAACGCTTTAAGTTAACTGTTTTCACAACAAATCTTGCTATCTGATTTACTTTCTTGCTTGCTTTTTAGTTTACATCACATTGCTTTCTCTTAGTTTAATCTCTTCTGTTCTAATATCTATCGTTGACCGGAGTCTCTGTGGATTCGATACCTAAGTACTACATCTGCATAATTGTGCACTTGCAGTAGTATAGGATTAAAACTTCTAGGGCATATCAAGTTTTTGGCGCCGTTGCCGGGGACTCTTTTGAGTCTCCGATAGATTGGAACCTAGGGTTTAGACTAGGATTTTTTATTTTTGTTTTTAGTTACTAATTTTTCTTTGTTTTCTCTCTGTCGCATGTACTGTTTTCGCATAGCGTCTATCGTTGCACTTCCTGTGTCGATCGTCACTAGGCGACTGGAGTTGAATCGATCGTTGCACTGTTAGCATCGATCGTTGCTTGACGATTACAGACGGTTTATGCAGACGCGTGATACCAGAAGTAATCCGAACACTAATCTCGTTAACCTCCAACTTGAAGAGCTTGCTAGACTAGAGAGAACACCCAGGAAAGTTCAGAGAGCAAGAATGGTTCGAGAACGTCTGATTCTGACACCCGATGCTCAAGGTACCCTGAGGGACCGACAAAACAATCCGTACAATGCTGCTGGAGAACGGGTTGATGCTGAAGGGAATGTTATCCCTGATCCTCCTGAGCCACCACAACAGGAGCAGAACCAAGGCCAAGGACAGGCCCAAGGTAGACAGATGGTTGTTCATGAGAGGACTTTAGCTGACTACAACCGTCCGGATGAGTATCATGCTAACCGGTCAGCTCTTGTACTTCCTGAATTTGAGAGGAATGATTTTGAAATCAAGACCGTCTACTATTCTCTCCTGAGGCAGAAAGCCTTCCATGGCTCTCCAAGTGAGCAGCCGATGGATCACATAGATGAGTTTGAGGGCATAGTCACTGGAATAAAGTACGATGGAGTTAATTACGACTATCTGTTCTTTAAGCTTTTCCCCTACTCCCTCGCTGGAGATGTTGCAGCCTGGCTGAAACAACTTCCACCTGGAACGTTTGATACTTGGGCCGCTCTAAAGAATGAGTTTCTGCGTCATTTCTATGATGATGCTCGCTCCGATCAGTCCAGACAGGAAATTCTTACCTTCACCCAAGGTCCAACAGAGCCTCTTAAGACAACCTGGATGAGGTTTAAGAAGTACCAACGTGACTGCCCGCATCATGGATTCACTGAGGTAACGCTATTAGGCATCTTCTTTAGAGGTATAGATCTTCCATATCAGACTGCGTTGGACAATTCTAGCAATGCCAACTTTAACACTAGGACTCCTGCTCAAGCTAAGCAGTTGATTGATAATTTAGTAAGCAGTAATAGCTACAAGACTACTGATGAGAGAAGGAAAAAGTCCGGTGGGAAGATGGAGAATTCTGAGATAGCTGATATTAGATCTAAGTTGGACACAGTTTGCAATCTTCTAGCTGGGAAGAAAGCTGTCCATTTTGCTCAAGATGTTGAGATGATCAATGATGAAGAGGATGGTCAGGAAGAGGATGTGAATTTCATCGGAGGATCTGGATTCCAAGGAAATAGGTTTGGAAATCAGTCTGGTAATAGGTTCTTCAGTGGAGGATAGAAGAGTGCTTTCAACAGCAACCAGAACTCTTCTGGATTTGGACAGACTAGTGGTTTTTAGAAACCTTTCCAGCAAAATAATCAAAGGACTTATGGATCTTCTTCGTACCAGACGCCTCCTGCTGCTAGTGCTCACGAGATCAAGATGGAGAGTATGATGGAACAGTTGATGGAAGGACAGACTAAGCTTGCTGTGGACTGCAACAAGAAGTTAGATGCTGTCTATGAGGATCTCAATGGGAAGTTTGAGTCTCTAAATACTCATGTGAAGCAATTGGACACTCAGGTGAGCCAAATTTCAAGCTCCATCAAGGGAAAAGGTGTTTTAGACACCCATATTAAGGCCTGGTCAGTGTACATTGATGATGGATCATATCTAGGTGAAAGATTTGAGCTAAGTACAGCTGAACTGGTAGAATAGGCTGGAATTTCGGATTTTGAGGAAAATCTCTCGGGTGGAATCTGTGAAAATTTGACTGCATCGATCGATGCACCATTAGCGTCGATCGTTGCATGGCGTGGACAGACAGATTCACAGGATTCCTATGGCATTGATGCAGAGGCAGATTTAGAGCTTGATAGCTTATTCCCTGGAGTGTCTGAGATAACTCAACATGAGATCTATGCACAATCCATCCGATTATATCCTAAAGTGTCTGAGGTAATCCAACAAGAGATTGATGAGCTTAAAGAGCTAGAAAAGATTGGTGAAGAGTTGGAAGAAATTCCACCATCTGATGATCCACCTTACCACCCTTGTGTGCAGAGATACTTGGGTAAGATGTTGCCTTTGGATGAAGAGCTGAAAGACTGGGTAATAGTTGTTCCTCAACATATAAGTGATGTGATATTGACTAAGGTTCCTAAGAAGCTACCTGATCCTGGGATTTTTGTGCTGAGTTGTTCTATATTTGAGGATGGTTTCAAGCGCTCTCTGTGTGATTTAGGAGCTGCCGGAAGTCTCATGCCATACTCTGTGGCAGAGAAGCTGGGTATGATGGATTTTTCACCCACTAGGACCTCTCTTTTCCTAGCTGATCAGTCGATAAGGATTCCTGAAGGAGTTATTAAGGACGTCCCAGTGAGAGTTGGAAACTACTTGGTTCCAACAGACTTCTTGGTTCTTAAGTACCACAGTGAGCAGGATGATGCTTTGATACTGGGTAGGCCATTCTTGGCCACAGCTGGAGCAGTGATAGAAGTGAGGCACATCTTGATAGATCTCCATCTGGGAGATAAGCCACTGCACTTTGAGATGGACAAGCTGCGCAAGCCACTAATTGATGGGCAGACCTTCACCATTATGGATGGAGATGAAGAGCAGTCAAGTCACACTACGGTTTTGGATCCTGGGGAGCATTTCACACCTTCTTTTCTTGGACGCGTTCACACTGATGAAGCTTACTCTCCACCTTGGATGAGGATACTTGCACAGAGATAATAAAAGTCTCTGTCAGGATCTCACGGTGCCTGATTTTTGCTCGTCCGGTCAAGCTAATGACCTTAAACAAGCGCTGAGTGGGAGGCAACCCACTGTTAGGTTTTAGTATTTTTCTTTCTTATTTTTGGTGTTATTCTTAGGAACTTACGTTTTGATTTGTTTTTGCTAAGTTTTCAGATACAGAACTCGAGTCTGGAGATGTGTGACGATCGATGCACTTGTGCACCGGTCGTTGCAGGGAGATTTGACGAGGAGATGGGATCGCATTGTGACGATCGTTGCGGTCATGTGCAACGGTCGTTGCAGTTGGTTTAAATTGCAAAATTAAGGTACGCGCGCTAAATCGGAATCAATTCGGTTCACGAGTGACGATCGTTGCACCCACGACCAGGTAAGTGCCTTAAACCCTTTTCTCTTCTCTTCTTCCCCATTCCTCCGTCCGTACAACCGCGACTCCCCTACCCTAAATCTCTCAAATCTTCATCATTTTCCCTGATTCAAAGCTTGATTTTACTTGTTTTAACATCCCCTATCTATTTCTCTAACCCAATTGCAGTGAATCCAAGGTAAGAACTTTCATTTTCAACATTTTCGGATTCGGTTCTAGGGTTTAGAAATTAGGGATTTTTAGGCTTGAAATTGATAAACCCGTACTGATTAGACATGATTAGGGATGATTGGTGATGATATTAGGCTGTTTGTGTAGTTTTTGAACGGATTTAGACACGATTTTTAGGATTTGCTGTCGGCTGTGACATCGCCTTGCAACGATCGACACACCACGTGCAACGGTCGTTGCATTGCGATTTCTTAGGGAGTTTCTGCCGAGACTTACTTGTTTTGATTTCTTGCAGTTGCCTCCTCGACAAGCTCGCAAACGTAGAGCCACCGCAGCAGCAGCTACAGCTTACCATCACCCACCAGCTGAGTGGTTCCACCGAGACTCGGATCCACCTGAGGATTATCAGAGAGATCGAGAAGTTATACAACCACCATGGCCCAGGGCAGATGCGCAGCTGATTCCGACAGATAGGGTCTGGGGCATGGAGATTGATGAGCTGCTAAAGACCGACACCTTCACAGAGCGGCCATTACATGAGCAGTGGGATGAGTTTGACACATTGCTGTACAATGGTTGGTGGCATGACACTTAAGCCGACCAAGTTTGAAGATTACTCGACTTGCAGGAGTCTGGGCATCGATGAGCAGGTTTTTGCACTGTGTAAGGGCATTGGTCTGGGGACAATGCCAATGCAGCCTTACGAGATGTACCCTGAGTTGGTAAGACAGCTGCTAGCCACTTGCAGAGTGATATACCCTACACCAGATAGCAGAAAGGCTTCAGGAGGTTTCTTTACCTTCATGTGCTTAGGAGCCAGGTATCGGATTCCCCTTCTCGATATCTGTAGGATTTATGGATTCAGCACTGAGCCGACGCACATTGGTATGTCACTTGAGTGGGATGTGGATGAAGCTCAGTATATCTGGGACTGTATCGGCAATGGTCGGTATCTCGAGGACCACACCGGTGATTCAGGTTAGGCATCCTGTTCTTAGGTACGTCTTGCGCATCTTGGGATGTACTCTGTTGTGCAAGTTTGAAGCCAACAAGATGCGTAAGAACGAGATGGAGATGTTGTTCATTGGACTGAGGGACCAGTTCGAGGATACTGTTCTGAGAGATCCCACTAAGGGACTCAAATTGGGAGCTGTCTTCGCTCATCATTTATGCGACCTGCAGAAGAAGCCATTTGATGGTGTGGGCACTGAGAGAGTAGGGAGTCTGCTTACTCCCATTTTCAGGCATTGCATGATTCCCCTAGAGGGTACGGAGCGTAATGACAGCATGGAGTTCCTTGATTTTAGCCATCTGCAGAGTGCTACATGGCTGAAGGAGGGACGTGTATGGGTTTATTATGACCCTGCCACAGAGAAGCGTGGTGTGGATCTTCCTGCTGCTGGTCTTACACAGATTGATACACTGGATGCCTTGAGATTCCAGCCTCCTATGAGCGATCAGCGCAAAGTTCCTTCTTGTTGGGAATGTCCTGAAATCTATTGTACTAGCTCTTAAGTGAAAGTCGTATCATCGAGATGAGACAATCATATGACACTAGGTAGTCGTAATGCTTTGCTAGAAGCCACTTATGATCAATGAGTTTAGAACTCATTTCTAGTGTTATATGATCCTACAGGGTCACACATCTAAGCAAACTGGACGTAGTATATGAGGTTGATCATTAATGTAATGATCGGGTGAATGCATATTTGATATGCATTCAATACAAAGTTTCTGGACAGTGTCGATCGACACAATAAGTGTGTCGGTCGACACAGATCGGCAGTGTCGATCGACACAAAGAGTGTGTCGGTCGACAAAACTCGCGGATTACCAAGATTAATTCGGTTTAATCGTTGGTTAATTTCGTTGCGGTTTAAGTCAACATATATAAGATATATGGTCGACCTAAACTCGTGATTAACCTAATTTACAGCCACCAGAAAAGAAACAGAAACCTCTTGAGAGATCTGATCTCTAAAGGCACTAGCATCCCTTCTGTTCAGTTTATGTGCGTGTGGATACCAGTAGAGGTGCAGCATTTGAGGCGCTTTAGATCTCGATTATCTGCAAACCTTCCGCTGCTAATCACCAGGTAATTCTGAGATCCCAATGATTCAATTACATGAACCCTAGATCCTAGGCTTGGAATTTAGACCAGGGTTGCCTAATTGGATTAGGAACTGCTAGAAATTCCTTCAGTGGTATCAGAGCTTTAGGGTTCCATTGAATATGTGGCATGTTGATTAGATTGGTTGAATCTGAATCTGTGTATGGTTGATACAAACTTGCTAAAATTCGTTTTCATGAAAATCTAGTTTTTAGGTTTTTTGCTTGAAAAACGATTAGGGTTTATCGCCCTGTGTCGATCGACACCAATCCGGTATCGGTCGACACAGAAGGATAACCCGAATAAAATTGTTTTTGCCTAGTGTCGATCGATACAAGAGTTGTGTCGGTCGAAACCAACCTCACGAAATTGATAAATCGGTTCAATTGGATTAGACCGTTATCGAGCTTGGTTAATGATGGTTGAAAAATGTGAATGATTTAATTGCGATTGGTTTGATAAGGTTGGTATCGACCGATGCTAGTGTAGCATCGATCGACACTGACCGGTATTCAAAACCGGATCAGTTGGATTGATCGGTTATCGCGGATTGTTTTGGTTATTCTGCATCGATCGACACTAAAGTAGTGTCGGTCGACATGAGATTCGATGGTTTAGGTTATGGAACCTGAAATCACAGAACCAAAGCAAGATAAATCAATTAATTAGAAGAATTAAAACATAATAAAACTGAACGTTTTTAAAAGGTTCCATTCCTCAACCAAATATCAAGTGATACTTGATGTCTTTCCAATCTTGTCAACTGTCAAGACCCAATTGATTGTGTGATAGACTTGCAGTGCGAGATGTCCACAATTTCTTGAGTAAGACAGAGGTAATCGTGTTGATGGACTTGCAGTGCAAGACATCGACAATTACATGACTAAAGAGATTGGTTTACTTGACTGAGCCATCAAAATCGTTTTGGGCTCAGAGACATCAGGTGGATTGGACATGAGATGTCAATCCACAACCAAGAGTTATATTGGATATAACTAGCAAAGAGTTGCTTACCTAGATAGCTAAAATTTGGGTGATAGCCAGTGGCTCACTCAAGTTTAGTGAAGTAAGGGTCTTGGATCATTATATTCATCTGAGGAAACATTGTTTGAATATAATGCGAGTTTTCTTAATAGTTAAGACTTCTCATTTCTTGAACATCATAACTAAAACCTCCCTTGTTTTTCAGCTATGTCTAGCACAAACCATCGTAACAATTTCTCCCTGCGATCCGTCCTTGAGAAGGACAAGTTAAATGGATCCAACTTTCTTGAATGGTATCGGAACTTGAGAATTGTTCTCAAACAGGAGAAAAAGGACTATGTCCTTGAGAAAGTTCTCCCCAAGAAGTACCGAGCCAATGCCTGGCAGTCAGATAAGGATGCTTGGGATAAGCATTCTAATGATGCGGTGGATGTGAGTTGTCTCATGTTGGCTACCATGAACTCGGAATTGCAGAAGCAATATGAGTACGTGGAGTCGCCAATACAGATGATCACTGGCCTGAAAAGTATGTTTCAGGAGCAGGCACGAACTCAGAGATACCAGACGGTTAGATCTCTGATTGAGTGCAAGCTACCAAAGGGAGAACCAGTTAGTCCTCATGTCATTAAGATGATGGGTTATATTGATAACCTGGAGAAACTGGATTGTCCCATTAGCCAAGAGTTGGCTACTTACATCATTCTACAGTCACTGCCGTCAAGCTATGATCAATTTGTTATGAACTATAACATGAACAACTTGACGAAGACGTTGACTGAATTGCATGGGATGCTTAAGACTGCTGAACCTAACATCAAGAAGGACACCCCAAATGTCCTTATGGTACAAAAGGGTAAAAAGTTTAAGAAATTTGGTAAGAACAAAGGTGATGGCAAGACGATCTCGATTGTGAATCCAAGCGAGTCTGGCCATGTTCCTAAGGTTAAAACCAGTCCTTCTGAAGATGTTAAGTGCCGTTATTGTAATGGTTATGGGCATTTTAAAAGAAACTGCAATAAATTCTTGGAAGATTATGAGAAGCTGAAGAAGACGTACGAGACTTCTTCTTCAGGTATTATGTTATAGAAGTAAATGTTACTTCTTATAATCTTACTTATTGGGTATTTGATACCAGCTGTGGTACTCATGTTTTGTGAAAATGTGCAGGACCTGAGCAAAAGTAGGACTATGGAGAAAGGACAAGTGGATCTACGCGTGTGAAATGGAGCAAGAGTTGCTGCATTAGCCGTAGGAGTATTTCATTTGTTTTCTTTATGGCATGTTTTTGAACGTAAAACGGCTACTATGTAACTGCTATGAGCAGAAAGATTATTTCTAATCCTTGGTTGGATATGGAAGGATATCAGTTTTCAAATTAAGAATAAGTGTTATTCATTTGATTACAATGATATATTTTATAGTAGCAATCCATTAGAGAATGGACTTTATGTTCTAAACCAAATCATGCCTGACTATAACATTAGTACCAAGAGATTCTAGTCAAATGATATGAATCAAAACCTTTTCTCTGGCATTGTCGTTTTGGACCACATAAATGAGAAATAGATTCATAAGCTCCATAGTGATGGGCTTTTGGGCTCATCTGATTATGAATCATAATGAGTAAAGTGAATCTTGTTTATTAAATAAAACGACAAAAGCTCCTTTCAACAAAGGTAGTGTCGATCGACACAAACGGTGTGTCGGTCGATACAGGTTGCGAACGATCAAAATGAAAGGGCCAGAGGCTTATTGGGCTTTATACATAAGGATGTATATGGGCCGGTGAGCACTAGTGCTAGAGGAAAATTTCAGTACTTCATTACCTTTACTGATATTTTCAGCAGGTACGTTATGTCTTATTTATAAGACATAAGTCAGAATCTTTGAAAAGTTCAAAGAGTTCCAAAATGAAGTACAGAATCAATTTGGCAAAAGTAATAAAACTCTACGATGAGATCATGGAGGTGAATACTTAGGTCAAGAATTTAGTGATCATCTGAGAGATTGTGAAAGTGTTTCACAATTCACTCCTCCTGTATCAGACTTTATTAGATATGGTTCGATCAATGATGAGTCACTTAGATCTTCCATTATCCTTCTAAGAATACGCTCTTACTTTAAATAGAGTTCCATCAAAATCAGTTACAAAGATACCACATGAGATGTGGAATGTAAATGTTTCTGATTTATCCATCATGGAGATTTGGAGTTGCGAGACTTATATAAAACGTTTAATCTCTGATAAGCTCACACCCAAATCTGATAAGTGCTACTTCATTGGTTGTCCTAACGAAACCAAGACATGTTACTTTTACAACCAGTTCGAGAACAAATTGTTTGTTGCTCGGAACAATGTTTTCTTGAGAAAGACTTTCTTTCCAAGAAGAACAGTGGGAGTAAAAGTACAACTCGAAGAAATTCGAAAAATCACAGGAGACTGCTCAACCTGATGAGGAAGAGTTGTAGAACCTGCACCTGTGGTGCCTAGAGTTTATAAAGGATCTGGTGAATGTATATTCGATATACATTTAAATGGCGAGTTTCTGAAGAAGTGTCAATCGACACAAAAGTTGCATCGATCGACACAGGTCGCGAACCAAGATATTAATTTTGGTTTATGATTTAATTAACTACGATTTGAATCTTGGTTAATTAGGTCGTGGTAAAAGTATACATATGAGATATGTGCGCGACTTTTACACAAAACTGAAGCTCGCAGATCCGAAAGGGTCCGTCACGAACCTGAGAAATGTGGATTTCTCGTAACCAATTGCCGTGATCTACTGATCATTGAAAGTGACGGGCCTGCGAATTTTGAAGAAGCAATGGTGAGCCTTGACTCCGAAAGTGGCTGAAAGCCGCTGAATCCGAAATGGGATCCATGTCACAGAACCAAGTATGACTTGGGTTGATTTACCCGATGGTGTAGAAGCCATTGTGAGTAAATGGATTTTCAAGAAGAAAAGTTGACATGGATGGTTATATTCAGATGTACAAAGCTAGGTTGGTGGCAAAAGGTTTCAAGTAAATTCATGGTATTGACTGTGAAGAAACCTAATCCCAGACACCATGCTTATGTCCATCCGGATTCTCCTAGCAACCGCCACTCATAATAGTTATGAGATCTGGCAGATGGATGTGAAAACAGTTTTCCTTAATGGAATTCTGAAAAAGGATGTGTACCTGACACAACCTGAAGTTTCATTGATCCTAATGAAGCTAGGAAGATATGCAAGCTTCGCCGATCCATTTATGGATTGAAGCAAGCATCTCGGAGTAGGAATCTTCGTTTTGATAAAGCAGTCAAAAGGTTTGACTTCGTCATGAATGAAGAGGAACCGTGTGTTTACAAGAGGACTAGTGGGAGCGCAGTTGCATTTCTAGTATTGTATGTTGATAACATACTACTTCTTGGAAATGAAATTTCATTGTTTTCAGTCTGTTAAGACTTGACTCGAAAGTTGTTTTTCGATGAGAAATATAGGAGAAACCGTATACATTCTTGGAATAAGAATCTATAGAGATAGATTGGATAAGCTAATTGGATTGTGTCAAGATACTTATGGTGATAAGGTCTTACACAGGTCCAGTATGTATGATTCCAAGAAGGACTTTGTGCAAGTGACTCTTGGTATTACTCTTAGCATGACGCAGTGTCTTTCAACACACGCTGAGCAAGAGCGAATGAGGGTCAGGCTACTGCTAAAGGCATTAGATGTCTTAAGATGTGATCTTAATTTTAGTGGGAGTCATTGTTATTAATTTGAGTTATGATATGATGTTCGTATAAACATAATTTGATTATGTTATTGAAATCTGACATCTGTATTATTTAATAATGGTTATTAAATAATAGTCCCAAAGTAATTTATGATATTTTGTAGGTCATCAAGTATGTGACTTGATCATGAGACCCTATAAATAATAAATGACATAAATTATGTTGGTCCCTGGTCAAGGTTGTTAAAGTGGGACATTAACAACCACGTGAGACTAGTATGTGAGGAGACTGATGACTAAGTTTCATGGAGTCATTAATAAGAGTATTAAAGTCAATCACATAGATATGTGTTGGAGAACACAGGATCGGACATGACCCACTGATGAGAACTCTACGAGATAGTTATATAAGTGTCATGAGAGTTTTCATTACGACTATAGAGTATAGTCCTTAGACCTGAGTTCATCATGTTTTCTTACATATGAATTGGTCCGCTTTAACCTTGTCAAACGTCAGCCGTAACTGGTGACTATAAAGGCATTGATTGGGCGTATCATGAAGTGTGTGAAGAAACAGGGATGGAACAAGATGGGACTTGTCCCTCCTATATAAGAGGAGATAAATATCTCAGGGCCCATCGAAGATTTAATACTGAGAAATGTGTGGCCACACTCAAACAAGGTGATTGTCAGTCGTTTGTCTTGTCAGTATAAATCGGAGTTCGATGAACATGATCTTGGCTAAATAAGGGTGACACAGATCTTGCCTTATGCCAGATCGAGATATAGTGACGAAGGGATTATGGGAATAGATGATTCCAGTACAAGTGGGAGATTGTTGGGAATGTCCTGAAATCTATTGTACTAGCTCTTAAGTGAAAGTCGTATCATCGAGATGAGACAATCATATGAAACTAGGTAGTCGTAATGCTTTGCTAGAAGCCACTTATGATCAATGAGTTTAGAACTCATTGCTAGTGTTATATGATCCTACAAGGTCACACACCTAAGCAAACTGGACGTAGTATATGAGGTTGATCATTAATGTAATGATCGGGTGAATGCATATTTGATATGCATTCAATACAAAGTTTCTGGACAGTGTCGATCGACACAATAAGTGTGTCGGTCGACACAGATCGGCAGTGTCGATCGACACAAAGAGTGTGTCTGTCGACACAACTCGAGGATTACCAAGATTAATTCGGTTTAATCGTTGGTTAATTCCGTTGCGGTTTAAGTCAACATATATAAGATATATGGTCGACCTAAACTCGTGATTAACCTAATTTACAGCCACCAGAAAAGAAACAGAAACCTCTTGAGAGATCTGATCTCTAAAGGCACTAGCATCCCTTCTGTTCAGTTTATGTGCGTGTGGATACCAGTAGAGGCGCAGCATTTGAGGCGCTTTAGATCTCGATTATCTGCAAACCTTCCGCTGCTAATCACCAGGTAATTCTGAGATCCCAATGATTCAATTACATGAACCCTAGATCCTAGGCTTGGAATTTAGACCAGGGTTGCCTAATTGGATTAGGAACTGCTAGAAATTCCTTCACTTCTATGGCTCATCCGCTGGGAGAGCCCTCTACACGAGCTTCTACTTCCTCTACGCCTGCACCTGCTGCCCCTGTCGATGATGTTGGCCCTTTTCCCGAGCCTACGATACCTTATGGTGATATGTCTGAGGCAGAGTGGAGAGAGCGTTCGGATGGTATTCTACAGGTCGTCTGGAACTTCATGCGTACCTGCACTTGCAGGAGACAACCACATATACACCATCCATGACCTTCTCGACGCAGACGACGATCTCCGGCTCCCGGTTCTTCGAGTGGTACTGATCGCATAGCTGACATGGATGACGAGTGATTGAGTATTGGCATCACTAGACTACGGTTCTTGTATTTATTTTTCTTTTTCCCTTTGCATTTTTTTTTTTATTTTCTTAGGATGTTTATGTTTGGATGATGTGTTTGCTTTGAGATTATCAGTTGCTTTGATTTTGCCTGTTTTCAGTGTTTTTCAGCTTGCAGGTTCGAAAATTTGGACTTTCTTACGGAGTAACCTGCTAACTTGCTGACTGATCCGAAAAATCGTAGTGTGTCGATCGACACACCTTGTGTCGATCGTCACAACACGAAAGAAATTGCATTGCAGCGATCGTTGCGGTCCTGAGCAACGATCGACACACGACGAAATATCGCCTAGCAACGGTCGTTACATTTATGTAACGATCGATGCATGTGCGACAGAGGTAAAAATCAGACAGAACTCGACACATCCATTAACATTTTTTTATTTCTTTCTACCAATCCTTTGCTTGACACTACTGGGGACAGTGTGTCTTAAGTGTGGGGGAGGTGCTACTGACTTTATCTTTCTGTTTTCTTAGAGTCAGTCCAATTTTCAAAATTTTTTGTTTTATTGAGTCAAAACCAGTTTAAGTAGGAAACAATGAATTTTTGAGAAGATTAACAACATCTTGCAGGAACTTAAGTAACCATTGGGATGAAGTTGCATAATCTATCTATGACTATTAGAAAACCCAACACGGATCAACCTACTGAGGACACCCACATCACTTCAGGTATCAGAGGATCCTTTTACTGACTTCACCTTAATACTGACTTAATTTTCTCACCTAAGGACTTGGTATACCTTGTGTCGGATTCCTTTGTTAGTTCTGACACAGCCTGTAAACCTGTCCTATTTGGTTCCCTTCTCCCCTTCCATAAAGTGAAAAAAAAAAAAAACTGAGGATGAGTTAGTAACTCTGAAGTGGTCACGGGAGTAGTAGCAAACACTATTACCTCCTGTGCGATCCATAGAATGTGTCCAAAGTACACCCCAAAACGGGAAGAACACTGATAAAAAAAAATAAAATGATACCCAGTGGGGAAAAATCAGTTGTTAAGGAAGGGAAAAGAGAAGAAAGGGACCAGAGAAAGATAGTATGGTGGTCTAGAGCTGACAAGGTAAGAGTCCATGTGCTCTTTGATCGATACTCCTTAGGTGAGACCGCACTCAGTAGGGTGAATTTGAATGCGTGAATGTGATTGTGGAGTTTACTTAGGACAGTTGCTAAGTGTGGGGGAAGTATATGTTGGTCTTGATATCTTGCAGGTGATTCTTTCAGTGGATTACTAAGGGGAATCTGAGTGTTGTTGCTTCAAAGATGAAAAGAGTTTCTGAAAGTTTTCAAACCTCTTCACCATGTCTAGTTCTTTGTTTTGCTTGAGGACAAGCAAAGGCTAAGTGTGGGGGAGTTGATATATCATGGTTTTTACTAGTTTTAGACCATGATATAAGTATGTTTTAGAGTCTATTAGTATTTCTTTAGAGTCTTTTGTAGGTCTTATTAGGTACACGTACGTTTGGAGCAGAAGTGAAGATTTTGGAGCTATTTGGTGAATACTGGAGATTTGACCTGAGAGGTGAAGCTCACTGTCCAGATTTAAGATCTGTTGGGCCAGACTCGCGAGAGTTATGAAGTTCTGAGATATTGCAGAAGTTGCCCAGAAGTTCCATATATTTACACAGAAGCCCCAAGACGTGATTAGGCTATATTAATTAGGTTTTAGACTTTGTTATTCAGAAAGCATTCATACTTTGAGCTGAGAGTTAGAGAGAGATTTTGGGGCTGATCTGAACCTGTACTTCATCTATTTTTTGGAGAAGATTTCGAACCCCTTTACTTCTTTTATATCTTATATGCAATCTATTATTTCATTGATCATGTTTACATCATCTATGTCTGAGTAGATTCATAGTTAGGTTTAGGGTTTCTCACATAGGATTTCATGACTTGCTAGATATAATTAATTCAGTTAAGGATTCATAACTATAGTAGTTCTTCGATCTAAATTGTGTTTAATGCTAGTTCTAACCTGATCACTTAGAATCTAGATCTTAGGTTGCTAAATATGACACGACAGTGTGGTTTAGAATCTGAACTATTTAGGTTGAACAATTAAATTACTCGCAAAGGAATTTGGTTTAGTTTCATTGTGAACATATCGAACTTGGAATTAATGCTGGTTTAATCTGTTAGTAATTGCAAAGGAATTTGGATTGCTGCACTTGGACTTAGAGAATTCTCGCAACGACAGTTGGTTAATTCTATATCCTTGTTTCGAGTTCTAGAACTGAGCTTAATTAGATCCTGACTCAATGATTATTCTGCTTGTCTGATTTCCTGAGAACGCCCTAGACTTAACGCTTTAAGTTAATTGTTTTCACAACAAATCTTGCTATCTGATTTACTTTCTTGCTTGCTTTTTAGTTTACATCACATTGCTTTCTCTTAGTTTAATCTCTTATGTTCTAATATCTATCGTTGACCGGAGTCTCTGTGGATTCGATACCTAAGTACTACATCTGCATAACTGTGCACTTGCAATAGTATAGGATTAAAACTTCTAGAGCATATCACATTCCTCCCTCTTTGATTTCCCGGGAAGCAGCTCCGGTCCCGTCCGGGGAGCTCGCTTTACGCGACTCTCACCCGAACGGTTCTAGGGGGTCGAATGGCCGGAGTAGGGGTGGCACTCTTTCTCCCGTGCCAAAGCGTCGAAGGATTGACACAGAGTCGAGCTCGAGGTGATCGAGCGAGAATGTCAAGGCGCCAGGCAGTGTGGCCTGCCTGCGGGTGTCCAGCTCCCGGCCGTTGGGGACATGGTCCTTGGTGACTCATACACAGAGATGACGACGGCCATTGGGAAGGTAATGGTCGTACTGCTTCGTTTTCCTCGTCCATTTGATGTTTAGGTTTCCTTACGTTCTTTTTTGGAAAACTTAGCATTCATATATGTATATTTTTTTATGTAGAATGGATTCGTGGCTAGGTCTGAGCGAGACCTGCGCGAGGTGTCGCAGGTAGGCGAGCTTGAGACCGTCAAGAAGACAGTAGGCGATTTGAATGTGCAGCTGCAGGATCCTTGGCTCGAGAGGAGGAGCTTAAGAGGAAGCTGGCTAGGTACGAAGGCATGGAGGCTCCGCTACTGACTCTCGAGAATCAAAAGGAAGATCTCTCTCAGAAGCTTCAAGCAGCTGTGACTCGAACTCTGGCTGCCGAAGAGGTGAGCCGGGCTGCAGCTATACAAGCCGCTCAAGATCGAGCTGATCTGGAGAGGGTCCTCGTAGGAAGGGACTTCGATGTGAAGATCACAGTTCATGAGGCGGGGAAGAAGTTGAACGAGGAGTACTTGGAGATCCTTAAGGGGATCAAGGAGAAAAGCGAGGGCCGGAAGGCTGAGACCAGTGCCGAGATCCGCCTCCGGGAAACCTTGGCCAATATCGAGCTTATCGCGGAGTTCGCTTCCGGTGAGCTCGACCTGACTCAAGAAGTGCTGAGGCTGGCCGAGAAGAAGAGAGTGGCCATGGAGGAGATGAATGCCGTGGCGGTCTCTGATTTCAGCATCGGCAAGTTAAACTTTCCGGCGATGTCGAGCGATTCGGTGATTTTGGCGCATGCTCCGCCGCCAGCCAATCCCCGCTTCGATCAGTACGGATCGAACCTCCCAACTGGGGCTGGTTCGATGGTGAGCGATGAGTCTGAGGGTCGGCTTGAAGAGGAGGCGGCTGCCACCGACGACCAAGCAGAGGATGGAGATGAAGCTTCTTCGTCCTCGCAACAATTTTAAGTGTTTTGTAGTTGCCCGACAGGGCTTTAATTTCTTTTTCAAACTTTTGTTGCCCGAGGGGGCTTTTTTTTGTTTCTGGTGTTGCCCTTAGTAGGCTTTTTCCGAACTCGAGGACGTTAAGTCCTCCATTTTTTTTTATGAACTGCTTTCAATTCTTTCATGCCTTAGCATAATATTGATTGTTTAATGCCTTAGCATAGAATTAGTTGTTATGACAGCTTGAACGTCTGAAGAGGGGTCGAATAAATAACTTGGATTGAATTGCCTTAGAGAGTTCTTCTGCGAATCTCTAAATTGGTTGTGTCCGAGCTCGGGCTAGTACTCGAAGTATATGATGAATCGAAGTAGACTTACATAGATTCGTTTTGGGTATTTGCGGAGGCTGCTCTGTATGAAACAATTGTCTCGTTTTATCTGGCTCAATGTAGATTTAACTTTGTTGCTTTGCTTAAGGGGAGGGGGTAGTCCCCCAATCCTTCTAATCTGTATAAGATTGAAGGAATTTTATATTTTGAGGGACCATTTCAGGTCGTTCTAGTTTGAAGAGACCATTTCGGGTCGCTTGGTTGATCTCGATCATTTCAGATTATTCGATTTTGAAGAGACCATTTCGGGTCGCTTGGATTTAAAGAGATAGTTTCATATCACTTGTATTAGAAGGGACCATTTCAGGTTGCTTAGAAGAGATAATTTCATATCACTTGTTTTAAGAGGAACCATTTCAGGTCACTTGGAAGAGATAATTTCATATCGCTTGTTTAGAAGGAACCATTTCAGGTTGCTTGGAAGAGATAATTTCATATCACTTGTTTAAGGTAAAATGTAAAGACGAAGTATTTTACAACAACTTTAGCTTTTACAAAGGAAAAGATATCGATTGAGAGAATTATTTTGATTTCACAAAGGTAAGCTAGTTCGATTCCGTTCGAGGTCGCCGAACTTGGTGAAAAGTTTGTTTTGGGGGGCGGCTGCGCTCGAGGTCGAGCTGCCTACGTACCCTTTGAAGGGGATCAAGCCATTCCGTAGTTCGATTATGGGGCGCACTTCTCAAGGAAGGTACTTTTTGAGATTGATGATATTCCAGGGTCGTAGTTCGGGTTTATGGGTTTCCACCGACTTGAGCCGGTAGACCCCGTCTTTCACGATATCGGTGACCTGGTAAGGACCTTCCCACTTTGCCCCTAACTTTCCAGCGTGCTCTTCCTTTTTTATGGTCGAATACTTTCCTTAAGACGAGCTCTCCTACTTGAAACCTTCAGGTTTTAATCTTGGAATCATAGTAGCGAGCTGCGGCTTGTTGGTAGTTCTGGATTTTGGGCTAGTGCGAGGTTTCTCCTTTAGTCGGCGAGGTCGATCTCGTCTGTTATCATCTGATTATTAAGTTCCTCTTGCTGTGGGCACTCCTTTTTACGGATGCTGGACACGAGGATCCTTGCTGGTACTACTTTCTTGATGCCGTAAGCTAGCGAGAAGGGTGTCTCGCCGGTGGATTTGCGAGGAGTCCGGTAAGCCCAAAGTATGGCCGGGAGCTTGTCGCTCCAGCTCGTCTTGCACTCGTCGAGTCTTTTCTTGAGATTATTCATGATTCATTTGTTGGCTGCTTCTGCTAGGCCGTTCCCTTGGGGGTAACGGGGCGTTGAGTAAGTCAACTTGATGTTCTAGGTTCTACATAATGCTTTGAACGTGTTCGATATGAACTGAGACCCATTGTCGGTGACGATCTCATGGGGTAGTCCGTGCCTGCATACAATGTTTCGCCAGACGAACTCCTTTACGTGGACGTCTTTGATTTTTTGGTATGACTCTGATTCAATCTATTTGGTGAAGTAGTCTGTCATTACTAGCAAGTGCATGACTTTCTTTTTGCCGGATGCGACTAAGGGTCCCACGATATCCATCCCCCACCGAATGAACGGGTATGGTGAGGAGATCGAGGAGAGTTTCTCCGACGGTTGGTGGATAATCGGGGCGTGTTTTTGGCATTTGTCGCATTTACTGGAAAAAGACTCGCATTCGGCGGCCATTGTTGGCTAAAAATAGCCTTGCTTTTTGATTCGTATGGCCAGAGCTCGTCCTCCGGAATGACTCCGGCAGGATCCATCATGGGCATGTGTGACGACGGCTCGGGCTTGTTTTCCGTTGAGGCACTTGAGGTAAGGTCCGGAGAGACTTCTTTTGAAAATTTCTCCTTGTGTGACGAAGTACCTCACACTCTGTGCTTTGAGTTTTCGTGATTTCCATTTATCGTCAGGGACTTCGCCATTCGTTATGTACTGAATGATCGGAGTTCTCCAATCCTTTCCGTCATCAGGCTCGGATCCATGACTCGTGGATGCAGTTTGGATTGGTCCATCAGGAACATTCACAACGTAAACGGCATTTCTAGGGTCAGGATCATCATCGACCTCGATGGTGTTGCGGTTCGCCTCCTCGTGTCGTTCCTGACGTTCAACATCAACTTTTTCGGTGGGATCGTCCTCTTTCAAGGACAGGGCTTTTAGAGCTATGTCAATACTTGGTTTTTCGATCCCTTCAACTGGTATGATCCTTTTAAGGTTGGGATCTGATGTTGATGCTAATGCGGCTAGGGCATCGGCTGCAGTGTTTTCCCCTCGCGGGATTCGTGTTAGATCAAAGAACTCGATCTGATGGCGAGGCTACGGACTACCTGCAGGTACGCTTCCATACGTTCATCTTTGGCCTCGTAGTCGCCGTGATATTGGCTCGTGACCAGTTGGGAATCACTGAAAGCATCTACTTCCCGGGCTCCTATTGCTATTTCTAGTCTAAGCCCGACAATTGACGCTTCGAATTCTGCTTCGTTTTTTGATGCGGTGAAGCCTAACCTGAACGATTGTTCCAATACTTCTCCCGTAGGGAAAACCAGTTTTACCCTGACCCCGGATCCTTCCCTCGAGGAGGCTCCATCGATGTGAAGATTCCACCTCTTGGCGGAAGCAGGGTCGAGATCGGTGGTAGGTGGGAGTTCAATTACGAAATCAGCCAGTACCTGTGCTTTTAAGCACGTCCGAGTTTTGAACTCGATGTCGTATTCACTGAGTTCGATAGCCCATTTAACTAGTCGACCTGACTGGCTTGGACTGTGAAGAATGGTTCTTAGTGGTTGAGAAGCCATGACTATGATCGAGTGCGATTGGAAATATGGTCGGAGCTTTCGAGCCAATGTGACCAATGCTAGAGCAAGATTTTCCATAGCGGGGTATCTGGTTTCGGCGTCGATCAAGGTCTTGCTGATGTAATACACCGGACGTTGTTCGTTTTGTTCTTCGCGAACCAGGACTCCACTTACTGCTGCTGTAGAGACAGCTAGGTAGAGGTAAAGCGGTTCCCCTTCTACTGTTTTCGCCAGTATAGGTGGTTCTCTTAGATAAGATTTGAGCTGGGCGAATGCTTCTTCGCACTTTTCGTCCCAAAGAAACTTTTTGTTCGCTTTGAGCAAGTGGTAGAAGGGTAGACATTTATCGGTCGACCTCGAGATGAAGCGGTTCAAAGCAGCAATTTTACTAGTTAGACGTTGGACTTCTCGCGTCATTTTGGGAGATTTCATCTCCATGAATGTTGCGATCTGTTTAGGGTTTGCTTCGATCCCTCTTTCGGTTACTAGATAACCAAGGAATTCTCCCGATGGGACCCCGAAGGTGCACTTCGCTGGATTGAGTTTCATCCCGTATTTGTTGAAAATGACGAAGCATTCTTTTAGCTGGGGAATGTGATCCTCGTACCTGGAAGAATTGACCAGCATATCGTCGATGTAAACTTCCATGGTTTTTCCATGGAGTCCTGAGAACATCTTGTTGACGAGACGTTGGTAAGTTGCTCCTGCATTTTTCAACCCGAAGGGCATGACTTTATAGCAGTACGTGCCTCGATCAGTTATGAACGAGGTCTTTTCTTGATCTTCAGGGTTCATCAATATCTGATTATACCCGAAAAAGGCATCCATGAAGGATATCAGTTGATGTCTTGCAGTTGCTTCGACCAAACGGTCGATATGAGGGAGTGGGAAGCTGTCTTTTGGACATGCTTTGTTGAGATCTGTAAAGTCAATGCAGACTCTCCATTTCCCATTCTTTTTCTTGACCACTACGGGATTCGCGAGCCAATCGGGGTATTTTACCTCCCTGATCGATCCGATTTTTAGCAGGCGGTCGACCTCGTCATTGACGGCTTTGGCTCGTTCGGGGCCAAGCTTTCGATGTTTTTGTCTGACCGGTTTATAAGTAGGGTCGACGTTTAGTTCATTACTGGTTACGTCGATGTTAATTCCTTTCATGTCCGCAGAGGACCAAGCAAAAGAATCGACATTCTGTTTAAGGAAAGAGATCAGTTAGCTTTTAACTGATTCTGCTAGGCCGATCCCGATGCCAACGAGTCTTTCGGGGTGAGCGTCGTCTATGCAAACCTGAGTGGTGAGGTCCTTTGGGGGCCCTTTTTGGCTCGGGTCGTTTGACTTTTTGGTTTGCATTGTGGCGAGCTCTTCCTCCTTCTGTAATTGCTACGCGTGGGATTTCTCGATCTGCTTGTACCCGTTCATGTAGCAGTTTCTGGAAATCTTTTGATTTCTGATATATCACGGTTTTTACCGGTTTTATGCCATGATATAAGTATGTTTTAGAGTCTTTTGGTGTTCTTTTAGAGTCTTTTACAGGTGTTATTAGGTACACACACGTTTGAAGTGGATTTGGAGATTATGGAGCTAAATGGAGCATTTTGGAGTTTTGACCCGAGAGTTTGTGCTCACTGTCCGAAACAGAAGAGTGTGTCGATCGACGCACATCAGCATCGATCGATGCACAACGTGTTGGGCCAGACTCGCGAGAGTTAATGAAGAATGATGATATTGCAAAAGTGCCTAGAAGTTCCAGATATTTACACAGAAGCCCCAAGACGTGATTTAGCTATTTAATTAGGTTTTAACTTCAGATTTTGGATACGCTATCATACTTTAGAGCAGAGAGTTTTTAGAGCTATTTGGGGCTGATCTGATCCTGTACTACACCTTATTTTTGGAGAAGATTTCGAACCCCTTTACTTGTTTAATCTCTTTTATGATATCTAATTATTCATTGATCATGTTTTCATTATCTATGTCTGAGTAGATTCATAGTTAGGTTTAGGGATTCTCAATAAAGATTTTATGACTTGCTAGATATAATTAATTCAGTTAATGATTCATATCAATAGATGTTCTTCAAGCTAAATTTTGTTTAATGCTAGTTCTAACTTGATCACTTAGAATCTGGATCTTAGGTTGCTAGATTGACACGAAAGTGTAGTTTAGAATCTGAACTATTTAGGTTGAGCAATATAATTACTCGCAAAGAAATTTGGTTTAATTAGATTGTGAACATATCGAACTTGATCATTAAAGCTGGTTTAATCTGTTAGGAATTACAAAGACATTTGGATTTCTGCAATTAGGCTTAGAGAATTCTCACAACGAAAGTTGGTTAATTCTATATCTGTGTTTTGAGTTTTAGAACTATGTTTAATTAGATCCTGATTGAATGATTTGTCTGCTTGTCTGATTTCCTGAGAACTCCCTAGACTTAGCGCCCTTAGTTAATTACTTACAACCAAACTTGCTACTTGTCTACTTTCTTGCATTGCTTTTAGTTTCTCAATACAATTTGTTTTCTCCTAGTTTAAGCTTGACCGTTCTAATTCTATCGTTGCCTAGAGTCCTCGTGGATTCGATCCCTAAGTACTACATTGATATTGATGTGCACTTGCAGTTAGTATAGGGTTAAAACTTCACACCTATCAAGTTTTTGGCGCCGTTGCCGGGGACTCTTTGGAGTCTTCGATAGATTTGAACTTAGGGTTTTTACTAGGATTTTTATTTTTTGTTTTAGTTACTGATTTTTCTCTGTTTCTTCTCTATAGTAGGTTTATTTTCGCATAGCATCGATCGTTGCATTCTTGTGTCGATCGTTACTAGGCGATTGGAGTTGAATCGATCGTTGCACTGTTAGCATCGATCATTGCTTGACGATTACAGACGGTTTATGCAGACGCGTGATACCAGAAGTAATCCGAACACTAATCTCGTTAACCTCCAATTTGAAGAGCTTGCTAGACTAGAGAGGACTAACAGAAGAATTCAAAGAGCAAGGATGGTAGTTGAACGTGTGATTATATTGCCTGATGCTCAAGGTGTCCTGAGGGACCGTGCTGGGAATCCGTACAATGCTGTTGGGGAACGGATTGATGCTGAAGAGAATGTTATCCCTGATCCTCCGGAGCAACCACGCCAGGAGCAGAACCAAGGCCAAGGACAGGCCCAAGGTAGAGAGATGGTTGTCCATGAGAGGACTTTGGTTGACTATAACCGTCCGGATGAGTTTCATGCTAACCGGTCAGCTCTTGTACCTCCTGATTTTGATAAGAATGATTTTGAAATCATGACCATCTACTACTCGCTTCTGAGGTAGAATGCCTTCCATGGTTTTCCTAATGAGCAGCCGATGGATCACATAGATGAGTTTGAGGACATAGTCACTGGGATGAAATATGATGGAGTGAATTATGACTATCTGTTTCTCAAACTCTTCCCCTACTCTCTCGCTGGAGATGCTGCTGCCTGGCTGAAACATCTTCCACCTGGGAAGTTTGTTACATGGGATGCTTTGAAGAGTGAGTTTCTCCGACACTTCTATGATGATGCTCGCTCTGATCAGTCAAGGCAGGACATTCTCACTTTCTCTCAAGGTCCGACAGAGCCTCTTAAGACTGCCTGGATGAGGTTCAAGAAGTACCAACGTGACTGCCTGCATCATGGATTCACTGAGGTAACATTGTTGGGTATCTTCTTTAGAGGTATAACTCTTCCATCTCAGACTGCATTAGACAATTCTAGCAATGCAAATTTCAACACTAGGACTCCTGCTCAAGCTAAGCAATTGATAGATAACTTAGTAAGCAGTAATAGCTGCAAGACTACTGATGAGAGAAGGAAGAAGTCTGGTGGAAAGATAGAGAATTTGGAGATCGCTGATATTAGATCTAAGCTGGACACAGTTTGCAATCTTCTAGCTGGGAAGAAAGCTGTCCATTTTGCTCAAGATGTTGAGGTGATCAATGCTAAAGAGAATGGTCAGGAAGAGGATGTGAACTACATCGGAGGATCTGGATTCCAAGGAAATAGGTTTGGAAATCAGTCTGGTAATAGGTTCTTCAATGGAGGACAGAAGAGTGCTTTCAACAGCAACCAAAACTCTTCTGGATTTGGACAGACTAGTGGATTTCAGAAACCTTTCCAGCAAGGTAATCAAAGGACTTATGGATCTTCTTCTTGTTGGAATTATGCGCTTTGATCATTGTCTAATGCTGTCGTTAAACGATAGTTATAAGGACCTTGTTTGGGTGTATTATGAAATGAGTAGTTTACAGTGATGGAACAAGACGGGATTTGTCCCTCCAATATAAATGGAGTGAATATCTCTAGGCCAATCGGAGATTTGAATACTGGAAAATGCATGGCCATGCTCAAACGGACTTTCCCGAGTCGTTTGGATTGTCAGTATCAAATCAGAGTCCGATGAACAAGATTAGGCTTTATAAGGATGACACTAATCTTGCCTTATGACTAATCGAGATATTGAGACAAAAGGATTATGAATACAGAGATTCCAGTTCAAGTGGGAGATTGTTGGAATTATGTCCAGTAATCTCAGTACTGTCTCTAGAAAGTAAGAGTATGTCAATGATCAGACATAAGTCATATAATACTGGGGGTCATGATGGCTTGCTAGAGTCCGCTCATGATCTATAAATCTTGGATTTATTGCCTTTATTATATGATCCCATATGGGTCACACGCCTAAGCTAACAGGAAAATGTGTAGGAACGGTTTAGCAGAAGTACGGTAAAAGTGCTAGGCATTTACAGTACTTAGAGAGATAGAAGGGCCTGATTAAATCCAAGGGATTTAATCAGACTGGGAATTGGGCCCAAAAGCCCAAAAGGAACTAGGTATAAGTTTTATGATTAAAACTTAACCTAGCCACCTAATTTTCCTAAGCCTTTGCGCCACCTGTCTCTCTCTTCTGCGCCTCCCACCAGCTTGGTCTAGCAGCCAATTTCCTGCAGTGTGCGTGTGTGAGCCTTTGGTGGAACTATCTCTTGGTGGTTCTGCTGATCTCTGACCCGTACCTCCTCTTTCCGCTGCATAACAAGGTAACAGGTGAGATCCTTTATGATTCTGCAAGAGAACCTAGATCTGGCATGTTTAGTAGGATCAATTAATCTGATGAATTGAACCAGGAAACACTAAACAATCCTTCAGTGGTATCAGAGCCATTGGTTCTGTTAGGATCTCTTGTTTAGAATCATGTTTAGGTTGTTTAGAAGTATTTGAATCAATATATGATATGAAAATACTTAAGAAACAAAGAATTAAAACCTAAACAAACAGAAATCGCATGATCCGATCTATATGAATCGGTATGCGTCAGAGTGTTGATCAGTTTCGGATCACACGTCTGGATCGGTTGACGCACGAACGCATGGATCGCATGGATCGGCCGAGAACAATCGCATGGATCCGATCGGTACGATCGCATGGATCGAAGCCGTACGCGTCCCGTCCGATCGCGGAGAGATGGGCCGATGATCGCATGGATCGCACGATAGCCGATCGCATGGATCGCGGCTCGTCCCGATCGCACGTCCCGCCTGTCTCGCGTCTCGACCCAAACCATCCCGTCCCGCGTCCCGTCCCGTCCCGATCGTGTGTTGATTGCGGCTGTCTCGCGTGAAGCTTGCGTCGGATCGTGGACGGTTCGTGACCTAATGGTCGGTTCGGTTTTGGCTTGTATTGGTTCGGTTTAAAACTTGATTAAAATTAATCGTCACGGTTTAATAAACAGACTTAATAAAATTTATTAAGTTCTGGTTAAACCGGGATAAGAAATCCAAAGTCGAAAAATTGGATTTAGTGCCTAAACCAGTGATTTTCTAATTTGATTTGGTTGGACCAAATAAATTGAGAAAATCTGGTTTAGTAAATAACCGGTTGACAATTGTGGTCATCGTAGTAATTAATTTTGGTTAGACCAATTTTAATGAACCAGACCGGTTATGTCATTTAATTGGACAATTGGGTCATGTCTTGGACATGGACATATTCTTGGGCCTCGGGCCAAGAAGTTAAAACAATTGGGCCAATTATTTGAGTCTTATTCTTCAGATTATTTTTTAAAATTCATTTAATTATCAAAATCGATTTTAAATTAATCTGTTTTCAAAATCTGAAATTAGAAAGTTTCTTAAATTAGAAGTTTCTAGATTTGCATGTTTTGGATTTTAGGAAATTTCTATATTTAGAAAGTTTCCAATTTTAGGAAGTTTCCAATTTTAGAAAGTTTCCAATTTAGGAAGTTTCCAATTTTAGAAAGTTTCCAAAATTAGTAGGTTTCCCAAAAAAAAAAAGTTTCCCAAAATAGTAATCTTCTATTTTGGGATAAAATTTTAATAAACCTACAAACCTCAAACAATATCAAGCGTTGGATGTCTTGTCCAGTCTATGTCAGCTGTCGAAGCCCATTCAATTGTACTCATGGCCTTACAGTGTGAGGGTGTCTACTTTTGCGTGGGTAAGACGGTTTGTGATTCATAAATGTCATTGGGAGTCCCAGACATTAGTGATTACATGACTGTATAGTCTGGTTTTCTTGACTAGGCCATCGGGAGTCCCGGGCCTTGAGACATCAGAGTGGATTGGGCCTCGGGCCCAGATTCACAACCAAGAGTTATATCACGGATATAATTAGCCGAGATAGGGCTTACCGATATAAGCTAAGATTGGGTGACGGCCAGTGGCCCACTTTGATCTTAGTTATATGTGGATCTTGGAATCATTATATTCTATTGAGGGTAACTGATGTTATTGAATATAATGCGAGATTAATCATATTAAGTATAATACAAGATTAATCATATTGAACATATTAACTAAAATCCTTTTATCTTAATTTTCAGTTATGACTAGCACAAACAATCAAAACACTTTCTCGATCCGGTCTGTCCTTGAGATGGACAAGCTGAACGGATCAAATTTCTTGACTTGGTCGCGGAACCTGAGGCTAGTCCTCAAACAGGAGAGAAAGGACTATGTCCTTGAGAGAGCTCTCCCCGTGAGGATCGGGTCCAATGCCTCTCATGCAGTATATGATGCTTGGAATAAGCATTATAATGATGCGGTAGATGTGCGTGGTCTGATGTTGGCTACCATGGACTCAGATTTGCGGAAGCAATATGAAAACATGGAGTCGCCAATAGAGATGATCAGCAGCCTGAAATTGAAATTTCAGGAGCAGGTAAGAGTGGAGAGATACCAGTTGGTTAAGTCTCTCACTAGCTGCAAGCTACCAAATGATCATCCAGTAAGTCCTCATATCAGTAAAATGATAGGTTATATTGATAACCTGAGGAAACTGGATTATCCAGTTAGCCAAGAATTGGCAACTGAGATCATTCTGCAGTCACTGCCGTCAAACTATGATAAGTTCAGAAGGAACTATATCAAGAAAGGCTTAACGAAGACGCTGACTGAACTGCATGATATGCTCAAGACAGTTGAGCCAGACGTGAAGAGTACCCAGTATAATCTCATAATGGAGAAGGGTGGGTTTATTAAACCTAGTGCTGACAAGGGTGAAGACAAAGTTGTCCAGATTTTGAATCATGGCAAGCGTGTGTCTTCTGAGCCCAAGTCAGATACCTCTTACGTTGGTAAGTGCTGCTACTGTAAAGAGACTGGGCATTGGAAGAGAGATTGCATTAAATTCATGGAAGATGATGAGGAGTTGAAGTTGATGTATGAGACTACTTCCTCAGGTATTCATGTTATTACTTCAAGTTCTACCTTATAGGTATTGGATACTGGTTGTGGCACTGATATTTGTTGTAATATGCAGAGCCTAAGCAACAGTAGAACGTTGAAGGAAGGGCAAGTGGAACTGCATGTCTGGAAGGAGCTATGGATGTTGCCTCAGCCGTAGGGTTTTCACTTGTAGATGCCTTTGAGGCTTGGTTTTGTATTAAGTAATTGCTACAATGTACCTGCTTTAAGCAGAGTTGTCTTTCATTTTCTTGTAAGAATTTGAATGTTTTTCATTTTGATAAAAGACAAGTTTTGTTCTTTTGATCTTAATGAAATATTAATTGTAGCACCCTATTCAAGGAATGGGTTTTGTATCTTAAACCAAAGAGTGCCTAAATGTAACATAAATACCAAATTGGTTTAAATCTGATGAATTAAACCTGATTTTTCTTGGCATAAAAGTCTTGGTCACATAGAGTAAGTCGGATTCAGAAATCCCATAGTTATGCACTATTGGGCTCATTTGATCGGATATCTTATGAGACTTGAATTCTGTTTACTGGACCAAAAGACAAAGGGGCCTATCTTAGCCGAGCTAGAGAAAGGCCCAAAGGCTTATTGGAGATTGAACATACTCATGTATGTGGTCCGATGAGCAGTAATGCCAGAGAAAATTTCCTGTACTTCATTGTCTCTACTGATTAATTCAGTGAGTAAGACTGTGTTCATTTGATGAGACACAAGTCGGAATTCTTTGACATGGTCGAAAGAGTTCCAGAATGAGGTATAGAATCTGAGTGACAGAAGGATTAAGACTCTGAATTAAATCACGAGTGAGAATACTTGAGTCATTAATGGTGTGATCATCTGAATGAGTGTGAAGTCGTTTCACAGCTCAATTCTCCTGAAAACCTTGAGGTATTTCTGTGAGAAAGAATCAGATCTTATAAGAAATGATTAAAGATGAGTCACACGAATCTTCCATGATATTCTTGAAGAATAACGCTCTAGAAATATCTAAGTTTACGCTGAAATAGTTCCACCAATATCAGTTGAAAGACACCACGTAAATGTGGATTGGAATCGATCCAAATTCGTCTTTACTGAGTATTTGTAGTTGAGCTACTTCGCTGGTTGTCCTAGGGAAACCAAGGCTTGTTACTTTTACGTCCATTCTGTTTTCTAAGAAGGGAAGTTACTTTCCAAGAAGAACAGTGGGAGTAAAAGTATAACTCGAAGAAATTCGAGAAATACAAGAGGCTGCTCAACCTGTTGAGGGAGAGCAACGGATGGATTTACAGATTTCTGTAGAATCTACACCTGTAGAGCCTGAAGTTCGCAGATATGAATGAATCAGTCACTAATCCGAGAGTGATTTCTCGTCATTAGTTGAACCTGATGATCATTGAAAGTTCGCATGATCTGATGATCATTGACAGCGACGAATCTGCGAAATTCAAAGAAGCGAAAGTGAGCCCGGACTCCGAAAATTGCATTTTGTGTAAGTTAGCTTCATCGATCCATTCATGGATGGAAGCAAACATATCGGAGTTGGAATCTTCGTTCTGTTGAAGTAGTCAAGGTTTTGACTTGAACAGGAACGAAATGGAACTATGCGTTTACTAATAGATAAGTGGGAGCGATGTTGCATTTCTCATATTGTATGTCGATGACATACTGATTCTCGGAAATAACGTCCCAATGCTGCAGTCGGTAAAGGACTGGTTTGGGAGTTGGTTTTATGATTGACATGGGTAAAGCCACGTAGTTCTTGGATTTTGGATCTAGAGATAGAGATCCAAAACAGCTGGTAGGACAAAGTCAAGATTCTTAAATTAACAAAGTCCTACACGTTTTCAGCATTCCAAGAAGGGTTTTATGCCAATGTCACATGGCAATACGTTAAGCAAGAAGCAGTGTCCTACGATATCTGCTGAGCTTGAAAGCATGGATAGGATTCCATATGCGTCGGCAATTGGATCTATCATGAATGCCATGACACGTACTTGTTTTGATGTTGCTTTAATGTTAAGCAAGACAAGTAAAAGACCAGTCAAATCCAGCAAAGAATCACTGGATTGCCGTAAAGAATATCCTAAAGTATTTGAGGAATACTAAGGATACGTTCTTGATTTACGGAGAAAGTAAGGTGCTACGAGTCGGTAGAGTCTAAAAGGCAAGTTTCCAACGGACAAAGATGATTTCCGGTCACAGTCCGGTTATATCTTGTGTCTGTCTGGCGGTGCAAGGCACTGTTGCTGACTCCATGACTTAAGCCGAACATTTCGCAGCTTGGGAAGCGGCGAAAGAGGTTGTTTGGAAAGAAGAGTTCGTCACTGAACTTGATGTGATTCCCAGCATAGTTGAGACTAGCTGCACATCAGAGGTCCAAACACCTTGAGGGTAGGTATAACCTATTCCGTGAGATAAATGACAGAGATGTTAAGTAGATCAACAAGTTTCAACGAATGAAAACGTTGCTAATCTATTAACGAAGCCACTCCTTAGGCCTAAGCACGAGTCGCGGACTGTTGCTGTAGGATAAGTGAAATTAAGATGTAGTCTTAATTTCAGTGGGAGTTAGTAAAGGGCTTTATTTAGTTATTGATATGTTCTTGTAAAACATTTTAAGATGTTTAATGAAATTATTATTTCAAGATTATTTTAACTGTGATGAAATAATCGTTCCAAAATGATATGAACCATTTTATAGGTCATCGAAGTAAGTGACTTGATCTTGAGTCATCAAAGTCATTTAGCTTGATCATGAGACCCTATATTTGATAGATGGCTTATATCATCCTGTCCCTAGTCGAAGGTTGTTGAAATTGGAACACCAACAACCGTGTGAGACTAGATTGGTATGTGACTTATGACAAAGTCTCAGTGTGTCATAGATGCGCGGCATCAAAGTCAGTACATAGGTGTATGTTGGGTACATACGACCGGACATGACCCGATTATAAGAACTCTTCAGGATATTTATATCTGTGTCATAAGAGATTCTTACTACGACTATAGAGTATAGTCCTTAGACCTGAGTTCGCATGCATGTGACTGCACATGAACTAATGCGCTTTGATCATTGTCTAATGCTGTCGTTAAGCGATAGTTATAAGGACCTTGTTTGGGTGTATTATGAAATGAGTAGTTTACAGTGATGGAACAAGACGGGATTTGTCCCTCCAATATAAATGGAGTGAATATCTCTAGGCCAATCGGAGATTTGAATACTGGAAAATGCATGGCCATGCTCAAACGGACTTTCCCGAGTCGTTTGGATTGTCAGTATCAAATCAGAGTCCGATGAACAAGATTAGGCTTTATAAGGATGACACTAATCTTGCCTTATGACTAATCGAGATATTGAGACAAAAGGATTATGAATACAGAGATTCCATTTCAAGTGGGAGATTGTTGGAATTATGTCCAGTAATCTCAGTACTGTCTCTAGAAAGTAAGAGTATGTCAATGATCAGACATAAGTCATATAATACTGGGGGTCATGATGGCTTGCTAGAGTCCGCTCATGATCTATAAATCTTGGATTTATTGCCTTTATTATATGATCCCATATGGGTCACACGCCTAAGCTAACAGGAAAATGTGTAGGAACGGTTTAGCAGAAGTACGGTAAAAGTGCTAGGCATTTACAGTACTTAGAGAGATAGAAGGGCCTGATTAAATCCAAGGGATTTAATCAGACTGGGAATTGGGTCCAAAAGCCCAAAAGGAACTAGGTATAAGTTTTATGATTAAAACTTAACCTAGCCACCTAATTTTCCTAAGCCTCTGCGCCACCTCTCTCTCTCTCTTCTGCGCCTCCCACCAGCTTGGTCTAGCAGCCAATTTCCTGCAGTGTGCGTGTGTGAGCCTTTGGTGGAACTATCTCTTGGTGGTTCTGCTGATCTCTGACCCGTACCTCCTCTTTCCGCTGCATAACAAGGTAACAGGTGAGATCCTTTATGATTTTGCAAGAGAACCTAGATCTGGCATGTTTAGTAGGATCAATTAATCTGATGAATTGAACCAGGAAACACTAAACAATCCTTCACTTCTTACCAGACACCTCCTGTAGCTACTACTCATGAGAGTAAGATGGAGGCTATGATGGAACAGCTGCTGGAAGGACAGACTAAGATTGTTGTGGACTGCAACAAGAAGTTGGATGCTGTTTATGAGGATCTCAATGGGAAGTTTGAGTCTTTAAGTACTCATGTGAAGAAAAAGGACACTCAGGTGAGCCAAATTTCGAACTCTGTCAAGGGAAAAAGTGTTGTAGACACCCACATTAAGGCATGGTCAGTGTACATTGATGATGGATCGCATCTAGGTGAAAGATTTGAGCTAAATACAACTGAACTGGTAGAAGAGGCTGAAATTTCTGATTTTGAGGAAAATCTCTCGGGTGGAATCTGTGAAAATTCAACTGCATCGATCGATGCTCCCTTAGCATCGATCGTTGCATGGCGTGGACAGACATATTCACATGATTATTATGGCATTGATGCAGATGCAGATTTAGAGCTTAATCGTTTATTCCCTGGAGTGTCTGAGATAACTCAACAGGAGATTTATGCACAATCTATTCGATTATATCCTAAAGTGTCTGAGGTGAGATTGATGAGCTTAAACAGTTGGAAAAGATTGGTGACGAGATGGAAGAAATTCCACTATCTGATGATCCACCTTATCACCCTTGTGTCCAAAGGTACTTGGAGAAGATGTTGCCGATGGATGAGATGCTGAAGGATTGGGTTATAGTTGTTCCTCAACATATAAGTGATGTGCTATTGACTAAGATTCCTAAAAAGCTGCCTGATCCTGGGATTTTTGTGCTGAGTTGTTCTATCTTTGAGGATGGTTTCAAACGCTCTCTGTGTGATTTAGGAGCTGCTGGAAGTCTCATGCCATACTCTGTGGCAGAGAAGCTGGGTATGATGGATTTTTCACCCACTAGGACCTCTCTTGTCCTAGCTGATCAGTCAATAAGGATTCCGGAAGGAGTTCTTTAGGACGTGTTGGAATTGTGTCCAGTAATCTCGGTACTGTCTCTAGAAAGTAAGAGTATGTCAATGATCAGACATAAGTCATATAATACTGGGGGTCATGATGGCTTGCTAGAGTCCGCTCATGATCTATAAGTCTTGGACTTATTGCCTTTATTATATGATCCCATATGGGTCACACGCCTAAGCTAACAGGAAAATGTGTAGGAACGGATTGACAGAAGTACGGTAAAAGTGCTAGGCATTTACTGTACTTAGAGATTAAAGGGTTCAGCAATCGTGTGTCGATCGATACACAAGGTGTGTCGATCGACACAGTGCGTGAACGCCTAGGAAATAATAAGACCGAGAATTGGGCCCGAAAGCCCATGAGAACTAAGACAGGTTTTAAATGAATAAAACCTGACCTAGCTCTCCAATTTCTCTCTAAGTCTGCGCCTCTCTCTCTCTCTCTGTCGCCTCCCTCCTCGTGGTCTAGCAGCCAGATTCCTTTGCGTGCGTGTGTGAACCTCTGGAGGAGTTATCCCTCGGTGGCTCTCTGATCTCTGACCATACCATCCCTTTCCGCTGCATAAACAGGTATAAGGTGAGATCAACAATTGTTTCTAATCAAGAGAACCTAGATCCGCATGTTTAGGATAATCTGAATCAGAGAATTGAATCAGGATTCACCTAAACATTCCTTCAGTGGTATCAGAGCTATTGGTTCTGGTTTTTCTTGTTTAGATTCATGTTTAGGATTGTTTAAAGAGGTGTTTTTGAATCAATCTACTGATAAGATTAAAACACTTAAGAAACAAGAATTGAATCCTAAACAAACAGTTGAAAAATCGCATGACCAAGCTATATTGATTTGGTATGCGACCTAAACTGATTTTTGCATCGACTGAGATCGCATTGCATCGATCGATGCAATGCATGGATCGATCGTTGCAACCGCGAGAGATTGACCACGATCGCATGGATCAATCAAACGATCGCATGGATCTCGCGAGAATCTCTCGGCCAAATCTGTTAACCGTTCGTGCACGCGTGAGAGCATCGATCGATGCAGGATCGATGCACGATCGATGCAGGATCGATGCTGAGAGCGTCGATCGATGCGGTTAGGGTTTTGGCTCGGTTTAATTTAATTAAAACTTAAAACGTCACGGTTTAATAAACAGACTTAATAAATTTATTAAGTTCTGGTTAAACCGGGATAAGAAATCCAAAGTCGAAAATTGGATTTTGTGCCTAAACCAGGATTTTCTAATTTGATTTGGTTGGACCAAATAAATTGAGAAAATCCGGTTTAGTAAATAACCGGTTGACAATTGTGGTCATCGTAGTAATTAAAATTTGGTTAGACCAATTTTAATGAACCAGACCGGTTATGTCATTTAATTGGACAATTGGGTCATGTCTTGGACATGGACCAATTCTTGGGCCTCGGGCCAAGAAGTTAAAACAATTGGGCCAATTATTTGAGTCTTTCTTCAGATTAATTTAAAATTTATTTTTTAAAATTATATTTTAAATTAATGTTTCCGAAATTTTGAAATTAGAAAGTTTCCAAAAATAGAAGTTTCTAGATTTGCGGGTTTTGGATTTTAAAGAAATTTCTAAAGTTAGAAAGTTTCCGGTTTTAGAAAGTTTCCAATTTTAGAAAGTTTCCTAAAATAGTAGGTTTCCAAAAATAGAAAGTTTCCCGAAATAGTAATCTTCTATTTTGGGAATGAAATTTTAATAAACCTACGAACCTCAAATAATATCAAGCGTTGGATGTCTTGCCCAGTCTATGTCAGCTGTCGAAGCCCATTCAATTGTATTCATGGCCTTACAGTGTGAGGGTGTCTACTTTTGCGTGGATAAGACGGTTTGTGATTCATAAATGTCATTGGGAGTCCCAGACATTAATGATTACATGACTGTATAGTCTGGTTTTCTTGACTAGGCCATCGGGAGTCCCGGGCCTTGAGACATCAGAGTGGATTGGGCCTCGGGTCCAGATTCACAACCAAGAGTTATATCACGGATATAATTAGCCGACATAGGGCTTACCGATATAAGCTGAGGTTTGGTGACGGCCAGTGGCCCACTTTAATCTTAGTTATATGTGGATCTTGGAATCATTATATTCTATTGAGGGTAACTTATGTTATTGAATATAATGCGTGATTAATCATATTAAATATAATACGAGATTAATCATATTGAACATAATAACTAATAACCTTTTTATCTTATATATTTCAGCTATGACTACTACAAGCACACAAAACACATTCTCAATCCGGTCTGTTCTCGAGAAGGAGAATCTGACTGGAACGAACTTCCTGACGTGGTCAAGGAACTTGAGGCTGGTCCTCAAGCAGGAGAAGAAGGATTATGTCCTTCGTGATCCTCTCCCCGAGAGGCCTGCTAACAATGCCGCCAGGACTCTGCATAATGCTTGGGAAAAGCATTCGTCAGATGAAAATGATGTGTATTGCCTTATGTTGGCGACAATGACTGGTGAGCTGCAAATGCAGTTCGAGAGTGTGTTGTCACCAATTGAGATAATGGCAAGCCTGAAATCGCTTTTTCAGGAGCAAGCAAGGACTGAGAGGTTTCAGACTGTTAAGAACCTCTTAGACTGTAAGTTGGCTGCGAATGCGGCAGTGAGTCCTCATGTCTTGAAGATGATGGGTTATCTCGATCATCTTCAGAAACTCGACTGTCCTATCAGCCAAGAACTTGCCTGCGACATCATTCTGCAGTCATTACCTGCAAGCTATGATCAGTTCATTCTGAACTTTAACATGCATGGCTTGAGTAAGACATTGCCTGAGCTTCACGGAATGCTCAAGACTGCAGAGCCCAACTTGAGGAAAACCGCCAAGGACCCCAATGTGCTTATGGTGCAAAAGGGCAAGGGGTTTAAGAAATCCTCTGCTAAGGATAAGGGAAAGGCCAAGGCTGTCCAAGTCGCGGACAAGGACACGCCAAAGCCCAAGCCCAAGTCCAAGGCTGGGCCAACTGACATATGCAGGTTCTGTAAAGAACCAGGGCATTGGAGGAGAGAATGTAAGAAATTCCAAGAAGGTCTAAAGGAATTGAAGAAGAAGACTCTCGAGACTTCTTCGACAGGTATTTTTGTTATAGAAGTTAATACAACTACTTCTGATAATACCTCATGGGTTATGGATACTGGTTGTGGGGCTCATATTTGTACTAATATGCAGGCACTCAGCAACAGTAGAAGGCTGAAGCAAGGACAAGTGGAGCTACGAGTTGGGAATGGAGCGAAAGTTCCAGCACTAGCTGTAGGCACATACTTGTTGTCTTTACCTTCGGGATTGATTTTAGAACTCAATAATTGTTATTTTGTACCTGCTATAAGCAGGAATATTATTTCAATTTCTTTGTTGGATTTGGAAGGTTATGATTTTTCAGTTAAGAATAAATTATGTTCCTTCAATCGCAACAATTTGTTCTATGGTTCTGCCCCTCTTACGAATGGGCTTTACATACTCGATCAATCCGCGCCAGTTTATAACATTAATACCAAACGGTTCAAACCTAATGAGGAGAACCGAACGTTTCTATGGCATTGTCGTTTAGGGCACATCAGCGAGAAACGCATCAAGAGGCTCCATTCGAATGGACTTCTTGGCTCATTTGACTTTGAGTCATGTGAGAAATGCGAATCCTGCATGATGGGCAAAATGACACGGGCCCCCTTTAATAAACCTAACGAGAGGGCCAGTGACTTATTGGGCCTGATACATACTGACGTGTGTGGCCCAATGTCCACAAATGCAAGAGGAAACTATCAGTACTTCATTACCTTCACTGATGATTTCAGTAGGTATGGATATGTTTATTTAATGAAACATAAGTCTGAATCTTTTGAGAAGTTCAGAGAATTCCAAAATGAAGTACAAAACCAACTTGGTAAAAGCATTAAGGCTCTTCGGTCCGACCGAGGAGGAGAATACTTAAGCCAAGAATTCAGTGATCATCTAAGAGAGTGTGGGATCGTATCCCAACTCACTCCTCCCGGAACACCTCAATGGAATGGTGTGTCTGAGAGGAGAAATCGGACTTTATTGGATATGGTTCGGTCTATGATGAGTCACACAGACCTTCCAATATCCCTTTGGGGATATGCTCTGCTAACAGCAGTGTTCACTCTAAATAGAGCGCCATCGAAAGCAGTAGCAAAGACACCATATGAATTATGGACTGGAGTGGCTCCAGTGTTGTCTTATCTTAGAATTTGGGGTTGTGAAGCCTATGTCAAGAGATTGATCTCAGACAAGCTTACACCAAAGTCTGATAAATGCTACTTCATTGGTTATCCGAAGGAAACCAAGGCTTATTACTTCTATCTACGTTCCGAGAACAAGATCTTTGTTGCCCGGGATTGTAACTTTCTTGAGAGAGAGTTTATCTCTAAGAAAGACAGTGGGAGTAAGGTACTGCTTGAAGAAATTCAAGATGAACAGGATACTGCTCAACCTAATGAGGAAGAGCAGCAGGAGGACCTACAAGAAATTGTAGAGCCTGAACCTGTAGTACCTGAAGTTCGAAGATCCGGGAGGATCCGTCACGAACCCGAGAGATATCAAGGATTCCTCGTGACTGACTGTCATGATCTTCTGATCATTGATGGTGATGAACCATCGAACTTCAATCAAGCCATGATGGGCCCAGATTCCTCTAAGTGGCACAAGGCCACTGATTCCGAAATGGACTCCATGTCGGTCAACCAAGTGTTTTCGTTGGTTGACTTACCCGCTGGTGTAAAAGCCATCGAGTGCAAATGGATCTTCAAGAAGAAGATTGACGTGGATGGAAATGTCCAGATTTATAAAGCCAGGTTGGTGGCAAAAGGTTTCAGACAAGTTCACGGTGTGGATTACGATGAAACCTATTCACCAGTGGCTATGATGAAATCTATTCGGATTCTACTAGCAACTGCAGCTTTTCATGATTATGAAATTTGGCAGATGGACGTGAAAACCGCCTTCCTGAATGGTATTCTGGAAGAGGATGTGTATATGACACAACCTGACGGTTACATAGATCCAAAGAATGCTGGGAAAGTATGCAAGCTTCATAAATCCATTTATGGATTGAAGCAAGCATCGAGGAGCTGGAATCTTCGTTTTGATGAAGCGATCAAGCAATTTGACTTCATCAGAAACGAAGAAGAACAATGCGTGTATAAGAAAACTAGTGGGAGCAAGATAGTATTTCTTATTCTGTATGTCGATGACATACTGCTTCTCGGAAACGACATTCCAATGCTGAAGTCCGTAAAGGACTGGCTTGGAAGTTGTTTTTCCATGAAAGACATGGGTGAAGCCGCATACGTTCTTGGAATCAGGATCTACCGGGATAGATCTAGAAGGCTGATAGGCTTGTGTCAAGATTCATACATTGACAAAGTCCTGCAAAGATTCAGCATGAAGGATTCCAAGAAGGGCTTCACGCCAATGGTACATGGCACAACGCTAAGCAAGAAGCAGAGCCTTACGACGGCTGCTGAGCTTGAGCGCATGAAGAATATTCCTTATGCATCTGCAATAGGATCAATCATGTATGCCATGATCTGTACTCGTCCTGATGTTGCTTATGCATTGAGCATGACGAGTAGATACCAGTCAAATCCAGGTGAAAACCATTGGATTGCCGTCAAGAACATCCTGAAGTATCTAAGACATACTAAGGACAAGTTCTTGGTATACGGTGGAAGTGATGTGCTTAAAGTCAGTGGATTCACGGACGCAAGTTTCCAGACAGACCAAGATGATTTCCGGTCACAGTCCGGTTATATCTTTTGTCTGAATGGCGGTGCAATCAGTTGGAGAAGCTCCAAGCAAGACACCGTTGCTGATTCCACTACAGAAGCTGAATATATCGCCGCCTCAGAAGCTGCGAAGGAAGCTGTTTGGATACGAAAGTTCATTATTGAACTAGGTGTGATACCAGATGCGGCTGAGCCTCTGGCACTATTTTGTGATAACAATGGTGCTATTGCTCAGGCAAAGGAACCAAGATCACACCAGAAATCCAAGCATGTTCTAAGAAGATTTCACTTGATACGTGACATCATTAATAGAAAGGAAGTCAAGATCAGCCGAGTTCAGACAGATGATAACGTCGCTGATCCGTTGACAAAGCCACTCCCAAGGCCTAAGCTCGAGTTTCTGACTGAAGCTGTAGGCATTAGAGACATTGAAATGTAATCTAAATTTGAGTGGGAGTTTGAGGGCTTTTATTTAGTTATTTGATATGTTCTTGTAAAACATTCTTATGTTTAATGAAATTATTATTTCAAGATTATTTTAACTGTGATGAAATAATCGTTCCAAAGTGATATAAACCATTTTATAGGTCATCGAAGTAAGTGACTTGATCTTGAGTCATCAAAGTCATTTAGCTTGATCATGAGACCCTATATTTGATAGATGGATTATATCATCCTGTCCCTAGTCGAAGGTTGTTGAAAAATTGGAACACCAACAACCGTGAGAGACTGGATTGGTATGTGACTTATGACAAAGTCTCAGTGTGTCATAGATGCGCGGCATCAAAGTCAATACATAGGTGTATGTTGGGAACATACGACCGGACAAGACCCGATTATGAGAACTCTTCAGGATATTTATATCTGTGTCATAAGAGATTCTCACTACGACTATAGAGTATAGTCCTTAGACCTGAGTTCGCATGCATGTGACTGCACATGGACTGATGCACTTTGATCATTGTCTAACGCTATCGTTCTGCGATAGTTATAAGGACCTTGTTTGGGTACATTATGAAATGAGTAGTTTACAGTGATGGAATAAGACGGAATTTGTCCCTCCAATATAAATGGAGTGAATATCTCTAGGCCAATCGGAGATTTGAATACTGAAAATGCATGGCCATGCTCAAACGGACTGTCCCGAGTCGTTTGGATTGTCAGTATCGAATCAGAGTCCGATGAACAAGATTAGGCTTTATAAGGATGACACCAATCTTGCCTTATGACTAATCGAGATATTGTGACAAAAGGATTATGAATACAGAGATTCCAGTACAAGTGGGAGATTGTTGGAATTGTGTCCAGTAATCTCGGTACTGTCTCTAGAAAGTAAGAGTATGTCAATGATCAGACATAAGTCATATAATACTGGGGGTCATGATGGATTGCTAGAGTCCGCTCATGATCTATAAGTCTTGGACTTATTGCCTTTATTATATGATCCCATATGGGTCACACGCCTAAGCTAACAGGAAAATGTGTAGGAACGGATTGACAGAAGTACGGTAAAAGTGCTAGGCATTTACTGTACTTAGAGATTAAAGGGTTCAGCAATCGTGTGTCGATCGATACACAAGGTGTGTCGATCGACACAGTGCGTGAACGCCTAGGAAATAATAAGACCGAGAATTGGGCCCGAAAGCCCATGAGAACTAAGACAGGTTTTAAATGAATAAGACCTGACCTAGCTCTCCAATTTCTCTCTAAGTCTGCGCCTCTCTCTCTCTCTCTGTCGCCTCCCTCCTCGTGGTCTAGCAGCCAGATTCCTTTGCGTGCGTGTGTGAACCTCTGGAGGAGTTATCCCTCGGTGGCTCTCTGATCTCTGACCATACCATCCCTTTCCGCTGCATAAACAGGTATAAGGTGAGATCAACAATTGTTTCTAATCAAGAGAACCTAGATCCGCATGTTTAGGATAATCTGAATCAGAGAATTGAATCAGGATTCACCTAAACATTCCTTCAGGACGTTCCAGTGAGAGTTGGAAACTACTTGGTTCCAACAGACTTCTTGGTGCTTAAATATAACAGTGAGCAGGATGATGCTTTAATTCTGGGTAGGCCACTCTTATCCACAGCTGGAGCAGTGATAGATGTGAGGCACAGTTTGATTGATCTCCATCTGGGAGGTGAGCCGCTACACTTTGAGATGGACATGCTACGCAAGCCACTGATTGATGGACAGACCTTCAGGATTGAGGATGGATACGAAGAGCAGCCGAGCGACACTCTGGTTTTGGATCCTGGGGAACGTTTCATTTTGACTTTTCTTGGACGAGTTCACACTGATGAAGCTTACTCTCCACCTTGGATGAGGAGACTTTCACAGAGGCAATCACAGTCTCTGTCAGGATCTCCAGCAAACTGATCTTGTTCGTCCGGTCAAGCTAATGACCTTAAACAAGCGCTGAGTGGGAGGCAACCCACTGTTAGGTTTTAGTGTTTTTCTTTCTTATTTTTGGTGTTTCTTTTAGGATTTCACGTTTTTATTTGTTTTTGCTAAGTTTTTGATACAGAACACTGTCTGGAGATGTGTGACGATCGTTGCTATATGTGCAACGGTCGTTGCAGGGAGATTTGACGAAGAGATGGGATCGCCTTGTGACGATCGTTGCGGTCCTGTGCAATGGTCGTTGCAAATAGTTTAATTGCAAAATTAAGGTACGCATGCTAAACCGGAATCAATTTGGTTCAACAGCGTCGATCATTGCACCTATGCATCGATCGTTGCTCACACGACACAGGTAAGTGCCTTAAACCCCTCTTCTCTTCTTTTCTTCCCCATTTCGCCGTCCGTACAACCGCGAGTGCACAACCCTATCTCTCATTTCCTCATCGTTTTCTCTGATTCAAAACCCGATTCTACTTATTTTCATATCCCCTGTCTATTTCTAACCCAATTGCAGTGAATCCAAGGTAAGAGCTCTCATTTTCATCATTTTCGAATTCGGTTTTAGGGTTTAGAAATTAGGGATTTTTAGGCTTGAAATTGATGAACCCGTACTGATTAGACTTGATTTGGGATGATTGATGATGGTATTTGACTGTTTGTGAGGTTTTGGAACGAATTTAGAACTGATTTTTGAGGATTAACTGTCGGCTGTGAAATCGCCCTGCAACGATCGACGCACTTGTGCAACGATCGTTGCATTCCACAGGGAGTTTCTGCCGTGACTTATATTGTTTATTTTCTTGCAGATGCCTCCCCGACCAGCTCGAAAATGTAGAGCTACCACAGCCACAGCAGCTACAACTCATCATCATCCACCAGCTGAGTGGTTCCATCGAGAATCACCATATCCTGAGGACTATCATAGAGATCAGGAAGCGATACAGCCGAACTGGCCTAGAGCAGATGAGCAGTTGATTCCGACAGATAAGGTTTGGGGCATGGAGATTGATGAGCTGCTCAAGACTGACACGTTCACAAAGAGGCCATTGCTTGACCATTGGGATGAGTTTGACACATTGCTCTACAATGGTTGGTGTGGCATGACGCTTAAGCCGACCAAGTTTGCGGACTATTCGACTTGTAAGAGTCTGGGCATCGATGAGCAGGTTCTAGCTCTATGTAAGGGCATTGGTCTGGGGACAATGCCTATGCAGCCTTACGACTTGTATCCTAATCTGGTGAGACAGTTGTTGGCCACCTGTAGAGTGATATACCCTGACCAAGAGAGCAGGAGAGCTTCAGGAGGTTTCTTTACCTTCATGTGCTTAGGAGCCAGGTATCGGATTCCCCTTATCAATATCTGTAGGATTTATGGATTCAGCACTGAGCCGACGGGTATTGGTATGACTCTTGAGTGGGATGTGGAGGAAGCTCAGTATTTCTGGGAGTGTATTGGCAATGGTCGGTACAACTCGAGGACGACGAAGCTGATACAGGTCAGACATCCTGTTCTCCGATATGTCTTGCGCATCTTGGGATGTACTCTGTTGTGCAAATATGAAGCCAACAAGATGCGTAAGAACGAGATGGAGATGCTGTTCATTGGACTGAGGGACCAGTTTGAGGATACTGTTCTGAGAGATCCCACTAGAGGACTCAACTTGGGAGCTGTTTTTGCTCATCATTTATGCGACCTGCAGAAGAAGTAATTTTATGGTAAGGGCACTGAGACAGTAGGGAGTCCGCTTACTCCCATTTTCAGGCATTGCAGGATTCCCTTAGAGGGTACGGAGTGTAATGACAGCAAGGAGTTCCTTGATTTCAGCCACCTGCAGAGTGCTACATGGCTGAAGGAGGGACGTGTATGGGTCTATTATGACCCTGCCACTGAGAAGCGTGGTGTGGATATTCCTGCTGCTGGTTTGATACAGATCGATACGCTGGATGCCTTGATATTCTAGCCTCTACGAGAGATCAGCGCAGAGTTCCTTCTACGGCTCATCCGCTGGGAGAGCCTTCTACACGAGCTTCTACTTCATCTGCGCCTGCACCTGCTGCCCCTGTTGATGATGTTGGCCCTTATCCCGAGCCTTCGATGCCTTTTGGTGATATGTCTGAGGCAGAGTGGAGAGAGCGTGAGGATGGTATTCTACGGAGCATCTGGAACTTCATGCATACCTGCACTTGCAGGAGACAGCCGCAGATACACCATCCAGGACCTTCTCGACATAGACAGCGATCTCCGACTCCCGGTTCTTCGAATGGTATTGATCGCATTGATGGGATGGAGTACGAGTGAGAGTAGCGAGCATTTTCAGACTACGGTTCTCTGTATTTCTTTTTCACTTTTCTTTTGCATTTTTCTTTTGATTTCTTAGGATACTTATGTTTGGATGCTGTGATTGGTTTGAGACTATTAGTTGCTTTGATTTTCTCTATTTTCTGTGATCTTCAGCTTGCAGGTTTGAAATTTGATGATTTCTCACGGACTAACCTGCTAACTTGCTGACTGTTCTCGGATATCGCAGTGCGTCGATCGACACAACCTTGTGTCGATCGTCACAAAACGAGAAATCGCACTGCAGCGATCGTTGCGGAGCAACGATCGACACATGACGAAAAATTGCCTACCAACGGTCGTTACATTTATGTAACGATCGATGCATGAGCTACAGAGGCAAAAATAAGACAGAACTCAACACATCCATTAACATTTTCTTTCTTTTTACCAACCCTTAGCTTAACACTACTGGGGACAGTGTGTTTCAAGTGGGGGGAGGTACTACTGACTTTTGTCTTTCTGTTTTCTTAGAGTCAGTCCAGTTTTCAAAAAATTTTGTTTTATTGAGTCAAAACCAGTTTAAGTAAGAAACAGTGAATTTTGGAGAAGTTAACAACATCTTGCAGGAACTTAAGTAACCATTGGGATGAAGCTGAAAGATCTATCTATGACTATTTGAAAACCCAACACGGATCAACCTACTGAGGACACCCATATCAATTCAGGTATTCAGAGGATCCTTTTACTGGCTTCACCCTTAACTTGACTTTAATTTCTCACCTAAGGGCTTGGTATACCTTGAGTCGGACTCCTTTGTTAGTTCTGACACAGCTTGTAAACCTGTACGAGTATGGTTCCCTTCTCCCCTTCCATAAAATAAAAAAGAGAGTAATAAACTGAGGATGAGTTAGTAACTCCTAAGTGGTCACGGGAGTAGTAGCAAACACTATTACCTCATGTGCTATCCATGGAATGTGTCCAAAGTACACCCCTTAACGGGAAGAGCACTGATAAAAAAAAAATGATACCCAATGGGGAAAAATCAGAATGCTAAGGAAGGGAAAAGAGAAGAAAAAGGAACCAGAAAAGATAGTATGGTGGTCTAGAGCTGACAAAGTAAGAATTCATGTGCCCTTTGATCGATAATCCTTAGGTGAGACCGCACTTAATATGCTTAAGAAGTCAGTAGGGTGAATTTGAATTGCTTGGATTGATTGTGGAGTTTACTTAGGACAGTTGCTAAGTGTGGGGGAAGTACATGTTGGTCTTGATATCTTGCAGTTGATTCTTTCAGTGGTTTACTAAGGGTTTGTTGTTGCTTCTAGGACAAAAAGAGTTTCTGAAAGTTTTAGATCCTCTTCACCATGTTTTAGATCTCTGTTTTGCTTGAGGGCAAGCAAAGGCTAAGTGTGGGGGAGTTGATATATCATGGTTTTTACCGGTTTTATGCCATGATATAAGTATGTTTTAGAGTCTTTTGGTGTTCTTTTAGAGTCTTTTACAGGTGTTATTAGGCACACACACGTTTGGAGTGGATTTGGAGATTATGGAGCTAAATGGAGCATTTTGGAGTTTTGACCCGAGAGTTTGTGCTGACTGTCCGAAACAGAGGAGTGTGTCGATCGACGCACATCAGCATCGATCGATGCACAGCGTGTTGGGCCAGACTCGCGAGAGTTAATGAAGAATGATGATATTGCAAAAGTGCCCAGAAGTTCCAGATATTTAAACAGAAGCCCCAAGACGTGATTTAGCAATTTAATTAGGTTTTAACTTCAGTTTTTGGATATGCTATCATACTTTAGAGCAGAGAGTTTTTAGAGCTATTTGGGGCTGATCTGATCCTGTACTACACCTTATTTTTGGAGAAGATTTCGAACCCCTTTACTTTTTTAATCTCTTTTATGATATCTAATTATTCATTGATCATGTTTTCATTATCTATGTCTGAGTAGATTCATAGTTAGGTTTAGGGATTCTCAATAAGGATTTTATGACTTGCTAGATATAATTAATTCAGTTAAGGATTAATATCAATAGATGTTCTTCAAGCTAAATTGTGTTTAATGCTAGTTCTAACTTGATCACTTAGAATATGGATCTTAGGTTGCTAGATTGACACGATAGTAGAGTTTAGAATCTGAACTATTTAGGTTGAGCAATATAATTACTCGCAAAGAAATTTGGTTTAATTAGATTGTGAACATATCGAACTTGATCATTAAAGCTGGTTTAATCTGTTAGGAATTACAAAGACATTTGGATTTATGCAATTAAGCTTATAGAATTCTCACAACGAAAGTTGGTTAATTCTATATCTGTGTTTTGAGTTCTAGAACTGTGTTTAATTAGATCATGACTGAATGATTTGTCTGCTTGTCTGATTTCCTGAGAACTCCCTAGACTTAGCGCCCTTAGTTAATTGCTTACAACCAAACTTGCTACTTGTTTACTTTCTTGCATTGCTTTTCGTTTCTCAATACAATTTGCTTTCTCCTAGTTTAAGCTTGACCGTTCTAATTCTATTGTTGCCTAGAGTCCTCGTGGATTCGATCCTTAAGTACTACATTGATATTGCTGTGCACTTGCAGTTAGTATAGGGTTAAAACGTTACACCTATCAATTTTCATAGACTGTTTTTATTCCTTTCGGAGTTGTGAACTTTACGCACTGGTGGTAGGTCGACGGTACGGCTTTCATGTCGTATATCCATGGTCGACCTAGAATGGCGTTGTAGGGAGCTGGTCGATCCACTATGACGAACTCTGTCATTCTTCGGACTCCTCCAGCTATTACTGGGGCAAAGGGAGCCCATTGTATATGTTGTTTCGCCAGCGAAGCCCACTAGGGGTGTTTGTACTTCGACAATCTTGGAGTCTTCGAACTCCATCTTTTTGAATGCGTCGTAAAAGAGGACATCCACTGAGCTTCATGTGTAGATCATTATTCTCGAGAGTTCGACATCCCCGACTAGCAAGCACAAGAGGGGTGCATCGTCATGTGGCTTGTCGAGGTCTCTCGTCTCGCTCTCCTAGAAGGTGATGTCATGGTCTGGACCTTGCATTGGGATTTTCTCCCGTTTATCGGTTTCGACCCTTCGCTGAAGAGATTTTATCGAATTGATCGAGTCTCGGCATATCTTGGAGCCGCCAAAGATGAAGTCAACTCGTTTAGGGGGTATAGCCCGTACACCCCCCCCCCCCCCCCGCAAAGGCGAGAGAGATTGATTCGTGAGCGTAAACTCTTGACAGGGTCCAGAGGTGGAGGTAAGCCGAGCCTCCCGGGGTACCGCATAAACTGAGATCGCCGAGGATGACTTCGACTCGTTTCCGCGACCCTTGAGGGAGAGCTTAAGGGGATCCTGACACCTTAGAGCGCTCTCGTTTATTCTGGGAAGGCTTTTTTGACTCTTTGGTCTGCTTGTTTTCCTTTTTGTCTGAGGGAGTCTCCTCCTCGACTTCGGATTCTTGGTTGTTTTCGAACTCTCGTTTTTGCGCATCGACCTTGGCTCGAGTGTAGCACTCTTCGGTCGAGTGTCCTTTTTGTTGCGAATGTCACATAATTTGTCTTTGTCGAACTCGAATTTCTTCGGACTCTCAACCGCGTTGACATTTCCGGATTTACGGGAATCCTTCTTCGAATTCGAGCTTTACGAGCCTGACTGATTCCTTTCTTTTCTGTGTTTCTTTATGAGGATCGTAGTTTCGTCCTCGAGGCGAGCGAAGGCCGATGCGCGATGAAGGGCGTCATCGAGTGTGAGAGTTTCACGGACTGTTATTTCCTCGCGGAATTTTGTCGAGTACCATAGTCCACGCCTCAGTGCCTCTATAGCTACTTCGTCGTTTGGGTTCGCGATTTTAGATTTTATTTCCTTGAATCGATCAATGAACGAGCGAAGTGTTTCATCGGGTTTTTGAGGGACGCCATGTTGGGATTATGTCCTGAAATCACATTGTACGAACTCTAGAGATAGTTGTACTGTCGAGATCGGACAATTCATGTGGTACTGGGTAGTCATAACGTTTTGCTAGAAACCGCTTATGACAAATGAGTTGTAACTCAATTCCAGTATCATGTGAACCTACAGGGTCACACACCTAAGCAAGTTGGATATACTCTGCATGGGATAGATCATTGGCATATGGTCTGATCGATGTGTATTAGATACGCATCGAATTAAGTTTCAAAGAGGTGTATCAATCGACACCATTAGGTGCGTCGGTCGATACAAGACTTGTGTCGATCGACACCAATGGATATGTCGGTCGACACAGTGGCGAATCCGAAACTGATGTTTCGGTTTATGACAGAGTCGATATATAAGTGATCTTATTATTCGACCTAAGAGACATGAGCCGCCCAGACAGTTTTCTGAGACAGAAAACAGAAGCTCTTCCTCTAGAAACTAAGGTCCCAAAGAGATCCGAGCACCGGCGCTAGCAACCCGGCGGATTCCAGCCTGTGTGCGTGTAGACTACGATAGAGGCGCAGCATCTGAGGCGCAATAGATCTCGTGCTACCTGATCAATCTTCCGCTGCCAAACACCAGGTAATCACAAGGTGAGATCATGATTCAATTAACTAGACCCTAGATCCTAGGCTATCGGGAACTCGCGAGCATTCTGAATCTGGTAGAATTGGCTCGAATTCCCAACAGTGGTATCAGAGCCTTAGGGTTTAACCATTGAATCCATGGCATTTAAATCGAATACTGATGAATTTGATTAGTTTAATGCTTTAAAATCGTGTTTTGGAGAATTGAATCTTGGATTATTTCTCTGCTGAAAAACGATGAACTGCTGTTTTCGCATGGTGTCGATCGACACACTGGGTGTGTCGGTCGACTCAATGCAGACTCGGTCGAGTGTCGATCGACACAGTTTATGTGTCGGTCGACACAGAACGATATTCGGCGGCTAGGGTTTTCTAGTAGAAAACCTAAAAGGCCTACGCGTCGATCGACACAGGTTGAGTGTCGATCGACACAGGCCGAGCGAATGGTTAATCGGTTCAATTGGATTGGACCGGTAATCATGCTTGGTTAAGTCCGAATAGATCGGTTTAAATTGGATCAATTAGTTCAATTGGATTGAACTGATTATCTCAATTTTTTTTTTTTTGTTGAAATGTAATATTATTTATCAACAAAGAAAAAAATTGTTACAATGTTGGTTTAGTCATGAATGACCATGCCGTAAGAGAATTCAGAAAAACAGAAGTGAAAGTCTATCGACCAAAATAAACCAAAGCTAAGAGTTAGCTCATCTTGTGATTTCCAGCCATCGTTCTAGTAGCGAGTTGTCCTCTCCTTCTCGAAGCTTTAAAGACGTCATTCTATTGCGCATCTCAAGTTTTATATGGTGTATCATCGAATCTGAAGAGTTGAACTGTCTGTTGTGGATACGTCCATTTCGTTCTCTCCATATCCAATAGATGACAGCTTGAAGTAACATTTTCAGGAGGATCAAGTCTAGTTTTGGGAGCCGGTTACGTAACAAGGAAGTGATGGTGCGATTCCAGTCTGGGTTAGCACGGTTGCCCAGTAGTCTCGCAACAAGGGAAGTCCACACTGTGTAGGAATAGGGGCAAGCCAAGTATAGGTGGTCTCGGCTCTCATCGGGCTCCCCACAGAGTGTACATGCTTGATTTTGTCCCCATAGTTTCGTTCTGTCCCCTATAGCTAGTCTATTGTGAAATGCTAGCCAAGATATAAAAGCATGTCTCGGAAGAGCTTGCTTGAACCATACGAGCCTATGCCAGACGACTTTTGGACGAGGGGCACGAATTTGCTGCCATGTCTTCTTTGCATTGAACTTGTTCTCATATTCATCCGAGTTCTGCTTCCAAATATAGTGATCTGAACCCGCTGTTGAGTTTGGGATCGGATGCTCTCTGATAAGATGACAAAGATCCCAAAACCTCACATGACATCTTCTTTGCAGGCGCCAAACATTCCCTCGGACTGCATCTGCTATAGTTGATCTCCGACTGATACCAAGAGCACGAACACCAGCATCTCCGACCATTTCGAATAATGTTTCGTCTTTCAGCCATTTATCAAACCAAAAGGAAGCTTCCGTACCATCTCGAACAAGTACACGGAGAAAGTTTGCTGCGACTGGTCGTAGCTTGAGTAACTTTCTCCATATCCATGAGCCCTTCGTTGACTTAACCGAGATGTCCCAAAATGATATATCCCGGATTAAGTAGCGCTTAGTCCAAGTAACCCATAGCGAGCCTGAGTTCTCAAATAGTCTCCAAATGAGTTTCAGCGAGAAAACCGTACTCATGTCTTTCAGCTTGCGAATGCCTAACCCCCCTTCATCTTTTGGAGCACAAAGGATATCCCACGCAATTTTTGATTTGGTGGTAATATTAGGCGATCCTGACCATAGATAGGCTGCACACATACGTTCGATAGTGTTCAAACATGCTGTAGGAAGCCTAAAAGCAGAGCACCAAAAGTTGATCGTACTGAAGATAACCGATTTGATGAGCTGTAAACGGCCCGCGTAGGTGAGTGTTTTCGCTGACCAGGAAAGGAAGCGAGATCGAATCTTGTCAATGAGGGGCTCATAGTCCGTTTTCTTCATGGTCTTAGTGGTTAGAGGCAAGCCGAGATAACGAATAGGCAGCTGTTCCAATGGAATGCCGAGGAGAGTGGCCGTTTCTTGCAGCTCATGGAGTGTTTTCCCAGCCATGAACAAGGCTGATTTGCTCATGTTAATCGCCAAACCTGACTCTTGTTCAAAGTGATGTAGAACATCTGCAATACCTCTGAGAGAGTAGGCTGAACCATCGGTGAAGATAACCATATCATCTGCAAAACTTAGATGCGTTAGATGCACCTCTTTACACTTCGGATGGTATCCGATCCTTCCTTGCTTTGCGGCATCGTTGAGGCGATGGGATAGAACATTGATAGCCATGACAAATAGAAGGGGGGAGAGAGAGCATCCCTGCCTTAGACCTCTGGAGCTAGTGAAAAAGCCTTCAAGAGTACCATTAACAAAAACCGAGAAGGAAGCTGTTGAGATACAACCTTTGATCCAGTGGATGAACATCATCGGAATGCCCATAGCTTCTAGCATATTTATCACAAAATCCCATTTAACAGTATCAAAAGCTTTTGTGATGTCTATCTTGAAAGCACAGCGGGGAGAGATTCCATCCTTATGGTAGTCCTTGACTAATTCCGTTGCTAACGACACGTTCTCAAGCAATAACCGACCTTTTATAAAAGCACTTTGGTTCGGGAGCATCGCTTCAGGCAGCAGTTGCTTTAATCTGGTTGCCATTATTTTCGATATTACTTTGTATACCGTGTTGCAACAGGCAATAGGACGATAATCCTTCATTACTTCCGCATCTATCTTCTTTGGAATCAAGGTCAAGGCAGTAGCATTAACACCATTGGGCATATATCCATTAATAAAAAAGGATTTAACAGCACTTACAAAGTCTGGTCCGATGATCGACCATGCTGCGACGAAGAATTCTTTTGTATAACCATCTGGTCCAGGTGTCTTACCCGAAGGTAGAGCAAAAAGAGTCTTCCGGATCTCTTCCTCAGTAACCTCAGAAGTCAACCGGTCAGCCATGATATCAGAACAACGAAAATCAAGGAGGTTCGATAAATCATTGTGTTCCACAGGAGTCTCCTGTGGTCTTTGGAGAAACTCTTTGAAATATTGTACTGCCATTTCCTTGATCTCTTTTGAATCAGTAACACTATCTCCAGCTGCATTACACAGCCTACGAATAGTGTTTTTGGATCTACGGACTTGCACCATTCGATGGAAGAATTTCGTATTCTTATCTCCATGCTGAAGGTTATTGATTCTTGATTTCTGCTGAAAAAATTGTTCCTCCACCGAAATCAAATGCTCCCATTGGTTCATAGCTTCCGCTTCTTCTTCGAAGGTCTGAGTACAGGGGTTCCTCAAAGCGAGGTTCTGTTTTCCACATAGCACGGTGTAAGCATCCTCTGCCTTGGTAGTTATGTCTCCATATTTGGTACGATTTAGAGCTCGTAAATAAGGTTTCAGATTTTTCAACTTTTTACTCAGACGATGGAGAGCCATCCGAGAGGGGAATATGGGTTCCATTGATGCCCAAGTATCTGCCACTGTATCAAGAAATTGGGGATGACTCGTCAAGAAGTTAAAGAATTGAAAGTGCCTCCGTTTATCCTTTACTTGAACCTCTAACTGCACAACACACCTCGTATGATCAGATATACCATTGGTTTCAAAAGCTGCGAAAGCATTTGGAAATGTGTTCCCCCAGTCATCATTCACAAAAGCTCTATCTAGTTTTTTTCCAATTGGATCCTCGGATCTCTTATTCCACCATGTAAACTTTGGTCCCGTATATCCCAGATCAGTAAGTCCGCAAGCCACGACCAAGTTTTGAAACTCCAGCATTCCCGTCTGATCACCAAGATTCTCAGTAACCCGAGAATGTTCATCAGATGCTAATGTTACGTTGTAGTCCCCGAGAAGAATCCATGGCAGATTTGAGTGCTCAATAAGGTCTCTGTTTTGCTTGATCTCTTCCCATAGCATCTCTCTATCTCGTCTGAAGTTTGATGCATAGATACAAGTACAAATAAAGCGTTCCCCTTTCACAGTTTCGACACCAGCAGTGATGAGTTGTGGGCTTTTATATAGAATCGTGATATCCACCTCGTCGGACCAGACCAACCAAATCCGACCAAGCCTATGATAATCGTAGTTTGTTTCATATTTCCATCCCGGGAAAACCCGAGTAATAATACCAGAACTTTTCTCCTCATTAACTCTTGTCTCAAGAAGACAACCAAAAGAAGGCTTTACCGAATCAATCCAAGACCGTACATGATTATGTTTGCGCATTTTGTTGAATCCACGGGTATTCCACGCAAAGAAGGTCGTCATATCATCAGTTCCTCCGTGAGGAGGATTTCTTGGTTTGATTTGTGACGCGGAAAGGTTGTTGATCTTTACGAGGAGCAGAAGGCTTTCGCTGATTAGTTTTCTTCTTGGTTTGCGTGTTTACTGGCTTCTGCGAGGTCTGTCTAATGGGGATGTCTTCCTCAGATGAGGAAGAAGATGATGATGTTCCAGTGTCCTTCTCGCTTTCCTGTTCTACATCTAAAGGGATTTCACCTTCCTCCATGCCTTCCTCTTCCATCATATCCGAGAGGATATTGTAACGAGATGGAGATATGCATGTACCATCTGTAGCAGAAGCTGTTTCGGTTGACAGTTTACTTGGGGATGCTTTTCCTTGCTTGGTAACATGAATCCAAGGTTTCTCACCATCTTCAATGAATTCCACATTTTCCATTTGAGCACCTGCATTCTCCTTATTTGTTGAAATATAATCCTTTCCACACACCTCTCCTTCAGTAGCAGATTCTAATTCCTTGGGAATATCTGCCTTCTGCTTTCCCTCACTTAGCAAAGTATCCGAATCTTTGGAATTCTCTGCTTCTGTATCAGTTGGCTTCGTCTTGTTTGGACCATTAGCTATCACATAACCCATCTTCATCTGCTCACATTCACTCCCTTGGTGACCCCATGTGTTGCATTTTTCACACCTAGAAGGCAACCATGGGTAGCTGATAGGAATCAAAATTTCCTCCGAGTCCAATGCAATCATAGAAGGGAGGGGCTTTTCCAAGTTGACTATCACCAGTACTCTTGCTACGTCTAACCTTAAACAGCGTTCTGTTGTAGGGTGAAGTTTACTTGCCTTGCCAATTATATCTCCCAAGAAGAATAAACCTTTCTCGGAGAACAGGTGGTCAGGGACATCCTTAAAATCCACCCAAATAGGCATGGATGATAAGTCAGGCTTCATCGATGCGGTTTTAGGACTCCATTCTTGGACCACAAGGGGAACATCACTGATGTGCCAAATATGCCTTTTAAGTACTCTTGTACGCATAGTCGGGTCCTCTATACGAAAGAGAACAGTCTTAGGGTTTAAAAACTGAACATCAATCTTTGATGTCTTGGATTGATTTACCCATATTCGGTTGACCGTAGCATGAACTTTTCCAATGTGGGGAGCATCACCAATGAAGTAGCCCACTACATAGTTACACCATAGCGGCTGCGTATTCTTAAGTAGGTCAGAAGGGATCGAAGTCCTAGCAACTCCATCCACAACCTGAACATGAACCGATTATCTCAATTAGCATGAACCGATGGGATAAATCAGTTTGATTGGATAAGTCGGTTCAATGGTATTGGACTGGTTATCACAATTAGTTGAAACTGGTTTAAACGGTTTAAATTGGATGAATTGGTTCAATTGGATTGAACTGATCATCCCAATTAGTATAAACCGATTGGTTAAGATCAGTTTGATCAGATAAGTCGGTTCAATTGGATTGGACCGGTTATCAAAACGATCTTCGGTTTAGGTCTATGTCGACCGTCACACATGGGTTGTGACGATCGACATGACCGGTTCGATGAACCGGGTTAATTAAATTAACTAGTTATTGAAGTCTGGTTTTGTTTGGTAGTGTCGATCGACAGACATTGTCTGCGTCGATCGACACAGTATTCGAAATTTTGGTTATTGAACCTTGAATTTGCAGAAACCAAACTAGACTTAAACATTGATCAAAGATTAGCTTCAATGTGGTCAACTGTCAAGACTCGTTTAGTTGTGTGATGTCTAGCCAAGAGCTTGGTGTCCACAATTACGTGAGTAAGGCAGGTAATAACATTGATGGACTTGCAGTGCATTAACATCAACAATTACATGACCTAAGAAATTGATTTACTAAACTTTTGGGTTTAGTTTCCTCAACTAAATATCAAGTAACCTTGATGTCTTGCCCAACCTTGTCTACTGTCAAAACTTGTTTCATTGTTGGATAATCTTGGAGTCCTTGGTATCCACAGTGACAATGAGTAAGACAGGTGGTCATTGATAGACTTGCAGTGCAACTGTCAATGATCACAAGACAGAAAAGGATTGGTTGTACTTGACTGGGCTATCAGAAGTTCTGAGCCCAGAGACATCAGAGTGGATTAGACATAGTTTGTCTCATCTACGACCAAGAGTTGTACTGAGTACAATTAGCAATGATTTGCTTACCTAGATAACCAAAATCTGAGTAAGGCGAGTCGCCCACTCGAATTTTAGTAATCTGAGGATCTTGGATCATTATATTCATAGAGGAAACATTGTTTGAATATAATGCGAGTTTTCTTATAGTTATAAGATTTCTCATCATATACATAACTAAGTCTTTGTTTTTCTTGGATTTCAGCTTATGTCTATGACTACTTTCTCGTTGCGATACGTCCTTGAGAAGGACAAGTTAAATGGATCCAACTTCCTGGATTGGTATCGGAATCTGAGATTCATTCTCAAGCAGGAGAGCAAGGACTATGTCCTTGAGAAAGCTCTTCCAGAAAGGCTTGGGACCAATCGCTCGCGTGCAGTGTATAATGCTTGGAATAAGCATTATATGGATGTGGTAGATGTGCGTGATCTGATGTTGGCTACCATGAACTCAGACTTGAAGAGTCAGTATGAGAACATGGAGTCGCCAATAGAGATGATCACCAGTCTGAAACTGAAGTTTCAGGATCTGGCACGAGTTGAGAGATTCCAGATGGTGAAGTCTCTCACTGGGTGCAAACTACCAGAAGATGCTCCAGTCAGTCCTCATGTCATTAAACTGATGGGTTACGTTGATAACCTGGGGAGACTGGGATGTCCTGTCAGCTTAGAGTTGGCTACTGACATCATTCTGCAGTCACTGCCGTCTAGCTATGACAAGTTCGTTAAGAACTATATCAAGAAAGGCTTGACGAAGAAGTTGACTGAGCTGCATAGCATGCTCAAGACAGCAGAGCAAAACATCAAAAGGGGTAAAAGATTTGAGAAATCTTGTATAGAAAAGGGTGAAGGCAAGGCCGTCCAGATTTGGAATCAGGATAAGCCTGTGTCATCTTATAAGCCCAAATCAAGCCCATCTGGTGTTAGTAAGTGCTTCTACTGTAATGAGTCGGGGCATTGGAAGAGAGATTGCAATAAATTCTTGGAAGATTCACAAGAGATGGAGAAGATGTATGGTACTTCTTCTTCAGGTATTGTGTTATTAATTCAAGTTCTACATAAGTATTGGATGCTTGTTGTGGTACTGATATTTTTGAAATACGCAGGACCTAAGCAACAGTAGAACGTTGAAGAAAGGACAAGTGGAACTGCGTGTCTGGTTGAAGCAATGGTTGCTACATAAGCCGTAGAGATTCTTCACTTGTAGGAGCCTTTCATACTTGGTTTTAGAAATTAAGTAATTGCTACTATGTATCTGCCTTGTGCAGAAATGTCTTTCATTTTCTTTTGAGAATTTGGATGTTTTTCATCTTGATAAAAGACAAGTTCTTTGGATCTTAATGAAATATTCTGTGGTAGCACCCCGTTTAGAATGGGTTTTATATCTTAAACCAGCAGAAGTTAAATATAACACAAATACTAAAGGTTTAAGTCTGATGACTCAAACTCGATTTTCTTTGGTATAGTCATTTAACCACAAGAGTGAAGCAGATTCAGTAAATCCATAGTTTTGGACTCTTTTGATTTTAATCAATTGAGACATGAATCCTGCTTGCTGGACCAAATGACTAAGGCCCATTTAGCAGAGCTAAAAGGAAACGGGCCAGAGGCTTATTGGGCCCTACACATACTGATGTATGCGGCCCAACTAGCATTATTGCCAAAGGAAATATTCTATACTTCATTACTTTATTGATGGATTCAATAAGCATGGCTGTGTTCATTTGATGAGACACAAGCTGGAATCCCTTAAGGGAGTTCCAAGATGAAGTGTAGAACCAATTTGACAGAAGTATTGAGATCCTCGATTGAATCGCGGAGGAAAATACTATAGTCAAGAATTGGGTGATCATCTGAAAGAATGAATCAGATCTTATGAGAGGTGATTCGATTGATGATAAGTCACATGAATCTTCCATAACCATTTAAGAATACGTTCTGAAATGTCTATGTTCACGCTAAAAGGTTTCTATCAGAATCAGTGAAAAACACCACATTGGATGTGGACTGGGTGATTTCCAAATTTGTTTTTCTGATGAATTGGGATTGCAAGGTTTGTATAAGACAGCAGTCAACAAACAAACTTGAATCCATACTTGATAAGTTCTACCTCGCTGGTTGTCCTGAGGAAACCAAGGCTTAGTGCTTTTGTTGCCCAGAACTGTGTCTTTTAAGAAAGGTGATACTTTCAAAAGGAACAGTGGGAGTAAAAGTACACATCGAAGAAATTCGATAAACACAGTAAGCTGTTCAACCTGTTAAGGGAGAGCAGCGATGAGATCTACAAAGTGATGTAGGATCTGCACCTGTGGAGCCTGAAATTCGCAGATCCGAAAGGATCCGTCACTAACTCGAGAGTGATATCTCGTAACCTATTGTCGTGATCTGCTGATCATTGAAAAGTGACGAACATGCGAAATTCGAAGAAGCGATGGTGAGGCCCAACTCCGAAAATTGGATGGGTATGCATGTTAGTTTCACCGATCCATTTCTGGATTGAAACAAACATCTTGGAGTTGGAATCAACATTCTGACAGATTGGTCAAAGGTTTTGACTTGATCAGAAAGAAAAGAAACCATGCGTTTACAAGAAGACTAGTGGGAACGTAATGGCAATTCTCACACAGTATGTAGATAACATACTTGAATCTCATGAACGACGTTCCGACGCTAAAGTCTTGTTAAGATTTGGGTCGAAAGTCAAATTTAAACAAAAGACATGGGAGTAGCCGAGTGAATTCTTGGAATAAGAATCTATTGACATAGATTGAGTAAGCTAATTGGGTAGTGTCAAAATCCTTATGTTGATAAGGTATTGGACAGCTCTAAGGTGCTTGATTCCAAGAATGGCTTCATACCAAAGGTCTTATGGCAATAATCTAAGCAAGATGAAGTGTCTTGGACACTGGCTGAGTTGGTAACGATATTAGCAAGAAGAAGTGTTTTGAACACTGTCTGAACTAGTATTAATGAGTGTGATTACTTATGCTGATGCAATAGAATCCATCATGAATGCCATATTTTGCGCTCGTCTAGATGCAGCTTAAGCATAAAGTATGACGAGAAAATACCAATGTACTCCGGTAATAGTCACTGAATAGTTACCAGAATTATCCCAAGTGTTGAGAAACACTAAGGATAGGTTCGTGGTGAACTGATAAAGTGACGAACCAGTTGAAAGTAGTTAGTCGGACAAAGACGATTCCCGGTTCCCACCTGGTTATGTCTCTTTGTCTGAATAGCGGTACTAACTGTTGGAAAGGCTCCAAGCAGTAGACCGTAGAATAGTGCTTTTATCTGAATGGCGGTGTAATTTGTTGAAATTGTTTCAAGCAATAGCACCGCTCTCTCTCCCACAACCTAAGCACGGAATTTATTATGTTGCTGTAGGTATAAGATATCTGAAAAGATGATCTTGATTCTAGTGGGAGTTATTTTAGTTATGTTGTAAACTTTACATAGACATGCTTTGGCAGTGTTTGTGTAAATTAAAACTGACATCAGTATTATTTAATTATTGGATAATTAAATAATGGTCCCAAAGTACTTTATGGTCATCTTATAGGTCATCAAGTTGAAGACTTGATCATGAAACCCTATAAGTAAAAGATGACATAAATTATGATTGTCCCTAGTCAAGGTTGTTAAGATGGGACACTAACAACCGCGCAGACTAGTATGTGAGGTAACTGTTGGACTAAGTTTCATGAAGTCAATGATATGATTATCACAGTCAGTCACATAGATGTATGTTAGTGAACATATGATTGGACATGACCCGCTTAATGAGAACTCCACAGGATAGTTATATATAAGTGTCATGGGAGGTTCTCATTACGACTATAGAGTATAGTCCTTAGACCTGAGTTCATCATGCTTTCTAGCATATGAATTGGTGCGCTTTGACCTTGTCAAACATCGTTTCGTAACTGGCGGCTATAACGGCATTGCTTGTGCGTATCATGAAGTATGTGTAGAAACAGGGATGGAACAAAATGGAATTTGTCCCTCCTGTATAACGGGAGATAAATATCTCAGGGCCCATCGAAGATTTGATACTGAGAAAATGCATGGCCGTGCTCAAACGAGGTGATTGTCAGTCGTTTGTTTATCAGTATAGATCAGAAGTTCGATGAACATGATGTTGGCTATAATAAGGATGACACAGTCTCTTGCCTTATGCCATATCGAGATATAGAGACGAAAGGATTATAGGAATAGGTGATTCCAGTACAAGTGGGAGATTGTTGGGATTATGTCCTGAAATCACATTGTACGAACTCTAGAGATAGTTGTACTGTCGAGATCGGAAAATTCATGTGGTACTGGGAAGTCATAACGTTTTGCTAGAAACCGCTTATGACAAATGAGTTATAACTCAATTCGAGTATCATGTGAACCTACAGGGTCACACACCTAAGCAAGTTGGATATACTCTGCATGGGATAGATCATTGGCATATGGTCTAATCGATGTGTATTAGATACACATCGAATTAAGTTTCAAAGAGGTGTATCGATCGACACCATTAGGTGCGTCGGTCGATACAAGACTTGTGTCGATCGACACCAATGGATATGTCGGTCGACACAGTGGCGAATCCGAAACTGATGTTTCGGTTTATGACAGAGTCGATATATAAGTGATCTTATTATTCGACCTAAGAGACATGAGCAGCCCAGACAGTTTTCTGAGACAGGAAACAGAAGCTCTTCCTCTAGAAACTAAGGTCCCAAAGAGATCCGAGCACCGGCGCTAGCAACCCGGCGGATTCCAGCCTGTGTGCGTGTGGACTACGATAGAGGCGCAGCATCTGAGGCGCAATAGATCTCGTGCTACCTGATCAATCTTCCGCTGCCAAACACCAGGTAATCACGAGGTGAGATCATGATTCAATTAACTAGACCCTAGATCCTAGGCTATCGGGAACTCGCGAGCATTCTGAATCTGGTAGAATTGGCTCGAATTCCCAACACGCCAATAAGGCTGCCTCGGTAGTCTTTACCTCAATAAAGACGGAGTATTGTTTAAGAAAATCCGTCATGAACTGGGTAAAGTTATCGATGGACTTCTCCTCCAGTCCGGCGAACCATTCTAGGGCAGAGCCCGATTGGTTCTCGGCGAAGAGTCTGCAGAAAGCCAGTTCTCTCTCCTCGTCAGCGAGGTATACTCTTGACATTGCTAGTCGGAATGCTCTGATGTGGGCTTTGGGTCCGATTTTTCGGAGAATTCTGGGAACTTAGTTTTCTTGATTTCTCGAATTGTCGCGAAAGCGATTCGATCTGTGAACGGCGTTCGGCGCATTTCTTCAATTACTCGATCGATGTCAGGTGATGCGATTGTGTCCATGTGGACCTTCAAGCTTAGGCTCATAAACTTGGCGTTAGCCTGTTCGATGTATTCCCTTAGCACTTCATGTTCATCGCTTGCTAGGGCTGCGAACTGTGTTTGTGGTAGGGCGGTGGCTGTCCCAATGATATTTGATCGGTTAGATCGACCGTCGGGATTGGTCTCGTTTGGTAGAGCAGAGGTGTTTAGAATGGCGTTGGATTCAACCCTAGTGGGTATCCAAAGTTTGAAGCGAAGGTCGAGCCTCCAAGCTGCCTTGGCCTGATACCAGAGTCTCTTTGCAAGGGAGGTGGCCCGGGTAGTGGTCGGTTTCCCAACCCGCTTGGATCCGTAACCAAAGAGCTTGAGCTGAAAGGAGTCGGTGTTACTGTAGGGGTCACGATAGGGCGGAAGCCGCTATTAGACGTGCCGGCGACATTTTCCGATGCTCCTGGTGGTGTTATTGCTGGAGAAAAGTCCAGACGCGTCCGGGGTGGAGGACTTAGTGGAGGTCTTGAATCATGTATCGATCGACCCCCTTGGTGTTGGCTGGCGAGTTCTTCGAGACGAGCGTTAATACATCGTTCTTGTTCGTCGAGCTGCGTGGCCAGAGCGCGGTTTGCTATCTCTTGATCCCGGGCGCTTGCCTTGTTGCTTCTTGTCCGGTTTACCAATAGGGTAAGCATCGAATGGATTTCAGCGAGGTCGTCTGGACTTTGTCACGGTGGAGTAGGAGGCTGTGGCAGGTTAGGCATGGGCGTTCCAGATCCGCCTCCTAGGGAGGGGGTGGGAATCGAATCATTCCTCATCCACACCCAGTTCTTGCTCGGATCGTTAGTTCCTGACAAAACATTTGTTGGAGTCTGGCTCGTCGCGATTGTTTGAGCGATTGAGCTAGCTGGTGCCGAAGTCGTGGAGACCGAGGCTGAGCTCGTCAACACAGCATCGGTCTGACCCGTAGTTCTTACCCCGGCGGTGTTCTGAGGAACGTCGCCGACCATCTGAGGGAGGTCGACTGGTGGAGTGGCGCTAGGAGAGCCAGATTGGTCGGGATTCACTTGATCTATCGAACCTAGGATCTGATTCTTAAGATAGGAAAGCTATAGATTGTCCCCACAGTCGGCGCCAAATGTGAGATCGGAGATTCACACCAAGGATTTGTAATCGTGGATTTGGACTTTTTATATGAAAATGAAATAGATTTCCTATGAACCAAAGATTTTATTGAGGTTGTATGTCGAGATAGAACAAACACAATCGAATAGAGAGTACAGAGTTATGTGAATCGAGTTATCTAGTCGAAGTGTTCTTGATTAGGGTTGGAATTGTCTTGAATGAATCGCCACTTCTTCTTTAAATAGTTCTCTCCTCTAATCTTCTTGTTCCGATCTTTCGGCCTCGCCATGATAACGATCTCCGGGATTCGCGGGGATCGATTTAACTGGCAAAGACCAGGTCGTTCTTCCTCTACATCCTCTTCTATCGAGCTCGAGCTCGACTACTTCTCACTTCGTTATTTGGGCCTTGGTTAAATCACGGTCGGATGGGCCCAGGATCTATGATAGTCGAGCTCGTCTCTTTGATTGTGGATTGGACTCATAATTATGGGCCTTTGTTTTTTTTTGTTAGTGGGCCGGATTTCCTAGAGGGAAATCCAGCACCAACAGAAACCGCGATCTCGGCTTACGCCAACGCAACTACATGATCAAGTACCAAGCTAATAACACCTTGCACAACAGCCATCCGAAGGATCACCACACAATCTACACAACTAGATACTTAACTGTACACGCGCGCTCGGGCACCAACCAACAACACACACCCATGAACCGGCGAGTACGCCTCACACAACCGGCACCAACCGACATCCACCGCGGGGAGGCGCGTCACACCCCCTCCGACGACCTTCAAAGGGACACGCAACTTCCTTCTCAGTACCAGGTCATGTGCCCCGCCACACAAGCCCATCATAGACACCTACCAACAAATAAATCACACAAGCCATAAATCACAACCAACGTTTTAGTTTAAGCGATAACCTAACAGTTCCACATTCTTTCAATCACATCAAGCGCTTCACCAAACCGGGGGTACCTAGGAAAGACGATATTAACAAGTGACTCACGCCCCCAAATTGAGATAAAGAAAGAAGAGATCACGACCGCTCCTCACCTTGGAAAAAGAAGGGAAACAACACATTTTAGGAACGTCAGACGCTCGAACGGACTTCATATCTGGACATATGACAGAAAATTGAGTTAGTTAGGCTTTCGTTTCGCTAAAATTGGCCTAATGACGGCTTGTTATGACCACTTGAAGTTGTTGACTAAAAGTCAACGGTCTAAGTAAAAGTCAACTGGTCAACCCGGACCCAAACCCAAACCCAGATTGAACCAAGCCCAATTGCATAACCAGCCCAAACCAACTAAATCGATCTAAACCAAACTAAACCGTATAAAATTGGGTTAACCAAAAATTTGGATTAGACCTAACCAAACCAATCAACAAACCAGACTGAGTTGACTCGACCGCCGGCGAGTTGACTCATTGAGCGGCGGCGGACAGCGGCTCCGGCGGTCAGCGATGGCGGTGCATGGCGAAAGGCGACCGTGCATGGATCTCACGCGCTGATCTTTTCCTGGAATGTGCAGGCGCGTCCGATGTCGGATGGAGGTGCGGTTGGTGGCTACGGCTTCGTCTTGTCGAGCTGAATGCGATGGTAGCTTTCGATTATCGTGATTTTTTACGGTTTGAAAGTTATGAAGGTTTTAGTACTTGAGTTAAGGGAAAAAAGATCTGAAAATAGGTTTACCAGATTACCTTTGTCTCTAGACGGTGAATGAATAATATATCTTGCCTTGGAGGATGGTGGCTGCGACGGAAGACGGACATTGCTTCATTAATGGTTTTTTCTTCACATTTTCCAAGAGGTGGCTACCACTATTTATAAGGAAGGGAGGCAAGAGAGACTAGAGTTTTGGAAAAGGGAATGGGCTTTGCGTTTTGGGGTTGGGAAGAGAATTTTAAAACAACCCAAAAATTTAAATTTGGGCTGTTACAATCCCCCCTCCCCTTAATAGGAATCATACCGAATTTTATGGCGAGAGCTCTCCTCTGCAACTCTCTACTGCCAACAAAACACAACGAAGCACACAGAACATAACTCAATTTGACCAACTTATCCTTTGAAAAGAACTTGTCATCGAATCCATAAGATTGCTTCCCCCCCCCCTAATTAAAACCACGCTCTGAAGTGTCATTCCCCTCGTTACCATGCGAACAACATCTTCTTAAATGTCTTACGAATACCAGTTATCACCACCCATGTTCATTAGGGTCGGTTTCAAACTTGATGATATGGTTTACGCTTCCCGCGTCCATTGCTAAGAAAAAGTCAACTACCACATCACATTTGCCGCTTGAGCCAAACGAGTTACCGTCTGTATCCTTGAGACTGGTCACCACTAACGCTTAGAAATATGAGCAAAGGGGACGACCAATGTCATAGCTAATACTTACAATATTTAGAAACAACAATCATCCTTCGAGTGGTTCTAATACTTGAATGAGATTCTCCACTTCCATATCGGTACTCAACGGTTTTCCATTATCGTGCCACAGTGTATGATCCACTTCCAAATGGATTCTCTTCAACGTTTTTCAATTACCGTGCACTATGGCTTTGACTGCCGTACAAGCGGAGATCATTGCTTATTCTTGGTGAAGTATGAGGCTAAACATTTCCATTATGGCTACCTGACATGTGGGGAACGACCCACCACGCTTCCGTTGCACACTCTGACTTCCAAACCGACTTCCAATCAGACTTCCAACTCAAGGTTTCCTACCTTGTGATCCAGCTGTGGTGTTTGCCAAACACCATCCTTTGGGTTTCCTTTCCCCTTGAGCTTTCCCTCCTTCGCTTTCCTTTGCAACTTCTTTCCAATCCGCCATAGTGTTTTCCTAACACTTTGTTGTTGGATTTCCATCTCGAATAACCTGCTTTTATCCACTGGTGCTTGCAACCAACATAATTCCAGTTGACTAGGAAATTTCAAATGCCACGACTCTACTTTCCCAAAACCTTTTGGGACAGCCTTTACCTCTTGACGAAATTCCATTTGCTGCTCCAGTAACACACAATAAACTCCACAACAGACCGTTACCTTTCTGGTCCCACTGTTGATTATCGAGCCCGCAATACCACGAAGGTCTCCTGCTACGTCCAGCTTGATCAGACTTCAAACAAGCCGTCCATAACACATTGAAGTTTATGTCCCAAAACTGATTCCAAGATTCCATACTTAGAATAGATTGAACAGTTTCATAGTGCTCCTTGTGCACAAAGCAACACGAATGACTCTTGACGCTTACCCCCATTACATCACTGCCACTTCCTATGGCTTCCTTGCAATCCAAGCTTTTCCATCGACCATGTACTCTTGGTCCACAACTCTTTCTGGTTCAATCGATAGGTGCCTCCTAAACTCCAACTTTTCCAGAAGGTGATTTTCTTACACCAATCGTATTCAAACTCTGGTAGTCCACACTAAGTCTGAAACCTTTGTAACTCTTCCTTACTACATGACAATGCTCACATGGTGAACTGCATGGTATAATTAATCCTTTCTTTAATAGTTCCTTTAGCTGCTTCTTCGACTCATTCAGCTCTACTGGTACCAAACAATAAGATGCATTTTCCACGGGCGCTATCCTGGAATCCAATTCCATTGCAAAGCATCATCTCCTGAAACTCTTGCAGCACTCCTTGCTGCTTCTACAACGCCTCTTGCAACTCCTTCAACACTTCCTGCAACTCTTGCAGCTCCTGCTACAACCCTTGCATTGGCCTCTCTGGTGAACGTCTCAGCATCCTTATCGCCTTACCACACTTGGTTGGAAAACACTCCTAACAAATGGTAATCCGAACACACTCCTCAATGGCATATACTACCCCCCAAAGTCATACAGCACAACATACATCTCAACATGAACCTTAATGGCCCACATCACGACATACCTCTCGGCACACATCTTAAGGGAAATAGCACCACTAAGGTCTAACGGCACCGACCACAACCTGCAAAGAAGTCATAACTAGACTAAAATCAAAGCAGAGAGCAATTGATGATATAGTTGGTGTTTGAAAAATTCTTTTGCAAAGTAACCTCATTTTTAAACTTTCACAAACACTTTTCTCAAACATAAATAAGGTTTAAGAAAACGACATAAGCTGATCCCTCAGGTAGGACTAAGGGACCTTAACCCATGCTCTGATACCAATTGAAACAGCTTGTTCCCAGCGAACCGGAAATGACGTCATTGGGGCATCCATTGAACCGGAACAGTCAACCGGAATGCCTTTCCATGGTCCCAAGATCACGCGCGCTCCCTTCGATTCAAATCTACCAACGTACACCAGCCGATCGATCATTTTGCATCCGGACCTGTGAGGGAGGAAGAGGGAGAAAAGGGAAAAGGACTGGCTCACCACACAACCTACACAACTAGTTACATGTCCATAGATGCGCGCTCGGGCCCCAACCAACCACACACACCCATGAACTGGAGAGTACGCCCCACAGAACCGGCACCAACCGACATCCACCGTGGGGAGGCGTGTCACACCCCCATTTTGACGATCTTCAAATGGACACGAGACTTCCTTATTGGTACCATGTCACGTGCCCCACCAAACAAGCTCATCACATGCACTTACCACAACAACTAACTCACACAAGCCATTAATCATAATCAACGTTTTCGGTTTAAGCGATAACCTAGCAGTTCTACGTTCTTTCAATCACATCAATCGCTTCACTAAACTTGAGCTACCTAGGAAAGATTCTATTAACAAGGGACTCCCGCCCCGGAATTGAGATAGAGCAAGAAGAGATCACGACCGGTCCTCACTTTAGCCAAAGAAAGGAAAAAAGCGTAATCTAGGAACTCTAGACGCCCGACGAACTTCATATCTGGGCAGAGGATGGAAATTGAGTGAGTTAGCCGTTCGTTTCGCTAAAATCGACCTAAGGACGAGCTAGTTAGGACCACTTAAAGTTGTTGACTGTCGGTACTGGATTTCGCAATCCGGCCCATTAGCTAACAGAGAGGCTCAACTACTGTTCAAATAATGTATAATCCATAAGTCAATGGAAGCCCAAATAGATCGACATATCGATTCTAAACAGGTCGAGGTCGTTAAGGTCGACCTCGTGGAAAAGAATGTGGTTCTAATCGGAGATCGAGTCAATATATGTTGAAACTACCTCCGCGAATCAAGGATAGAGGGAGATCGACGCTAACAAAATACCAGAAAATCAGAACAAGAAGATCGAGATCGAGGCTATAAAAGGAGGGAGAAATATCATTCTAAGGACATTCCAACTTCGGGAAAAAGACTTCGTTTATATAACTTCGATCTTATTTTTAATACTTCACTTCGATTGTATAAGTTCATATTTCTACGATCAATCCTAAACATATCTTTGATTCATAGAAAATCTATATTTAAATTCGTTCAAAGTCTAAATCCACGTAATACAAATCCTTGGTGTGAATCACAATCTCACATTGATTAAAAGACAACGGTCCGAGTCAAAGTCAATCGGTCAACCTTATCAACCAAGACCCAAACCCAAACCCAGATTAAACTAGGCCCATTCGCATAACCAGCCCAAACTAGCTAAACCGATCTAAACCGAACTAAACCGACTTGAAAAGAGATTCCCCACTCTTCTTTGATCCGTCTTAGGACCGAGTGGCAGCCTTGACCCGAGCGGAAATGCGATGTGTCTAGAAACTGGGTTAACCAGAAATTATGATTGGACCTAACCAAATCGGTCAAACCGGTCAACAAACTGGACCAAGTTGACTCGGCCACCGGTGAGCTGACTCGGTGGCCACCGGCGGCGGCGCATGGTGGAAGGCGGAAGCAGCCCGTGGAGAATCCGGTCGCGCGTAGATCTCATGCGCCGATCTTTTCCAGGTGTGTGTAGGCTCGTCCGATGTCAGATGGAGATATGTTTATGGCTACGGCTTCGTATCGTCGAGCTTAACGCGGTAATAGATTAAGATTTGCGATATTCCTCACGGTTTGAAAGTTATGAAAGTTTTAATACTTGGGTTAAGGGAAAATATATCTGGAAATAAGTTTACCGGGTTACCTTTGACTCTAGACGAAGAATGAATAGTAAATCTGGGTTTGGAGTTGTAATTGCACCGGGAGACGGACAGGGCTTCGCCAGATGCTTTTTCTTCACATTTTGCAAGAGGTGGTTACCACTATTTATAAGGAAGGGAGGCAAGGGAGACTATGGTTTTAGAAAAGGGAATAGACTTTAGGCTTTGGGCTTGGGAAGAGAATTTAAAACAAATCCAAATTTTTAAAAATTTGGACCATTACATTTATGCTTTTCGGTAGCATTTTCAAGAGTGGGTATGGAGCGGACAATATGATGTTTTAATCATATTCCATGATTTTTTTTTTATTAGTGGAATATAATTAAAGTTGAAAACTTCAAAACATTGTCTTAGGAGGATATCTTCATTTAACTTAAACGAAAAGACTGACTAGTTCTCCGGTCTTCCATCATTTCCACCAAATCTGAGCAATATGTGAAACATGAATTTTGGAATGTTTCTATCTCGTAGACACGACATAGCCCTTATAGACATGTCTATATCGACATGGAATGCTGATAGGCTTCGACAACCGCCTTGCATTCCAAAAAACTTTGTCCCCATTGGATCTCTATAGTACCACCTGAAACCACTGATAGGGTCCATGATGATATAAGAGGCATAAGTTTGACATATCGGAGTTTGAGTGCCCACATAGAGTTCAAGAGAGTCTCCCAAATCATCTTGCGTCTCCAGTTCTTCCTCCTCATCATTTTGTTTTACTACCCTCCAACATTCCTTTTTCAAAGTGACAATCTAGAGGGTTTTTAATCGCGAAATGTTCTTCCCATTAAATACTTTTTCGTTCTTTTCTTCTAGATAGATCATAAAATCCATGGATAGGTATCAATTCGGTGTTGTTGTTGGTATAATTTGTTTATTCTACAAAATAGGAAGTATATATTCTAGAAGAGCAAAGAGCTCAGAAAGGTGTTCAATCATGACATATAGTCCAATAAGGGCCAAACTTGAAGTGCTGGTGGATATTCGAAGAGCACATAATTAATTGATCCTTCAGGATTACCATACCTAAGACAACTCGTATTGGTGATCATGTCTATATCTGGATCATTCGCACGTTGCAAGATACCCTAAAAAGATTTGACGCATGAAGTGCTTTTTCTTTAAAGTAATGCAAAATTTTCACAAGTGCTTTATATATATGAAAGTTTGTGCATACCATTAAACCTGAGTAGTTCGCCCTAGAGTGAAAACCTCTCAAGCGCTCTTACCGAGGAGATCCACCTGCTGCCATGAATGGCCTTTCCAATAATTTCACTGCCACGCTCCTCCTCCCCGTAGCCCAAGATTTTGTTCCCCAACCATGGTGATGTTGTCTACCGCAGCAGTCTGTCCTGCCACCGTTCCTCTACCACCGTCGAAGCCGCCTAGCCCAAATTTCCCTATCTCACTGTTTCCAGAACCACCGTTTCCCCGGGTTTCTCCGGAACCTCCTCCTCCGGTGGTCTCCTGCCGTTTGTCGATCGCTCTAGTGTTCCTAGTTGTCGACTCTCGACGTCGCATTCTCTCATCCTTCCCATCGCCGGCTGCTGGGTTGGTTGTGTCATCTCGATTTGCTCCTTGGACAAGAGTGCATCCACATGCCGTCGTCAACCAGTCTCCGCGGCCGCAAGGATTCTTCTCTCTGGAGCCTTTCGTACTTGCGTGGAGATTCTCAGGCGCCACTTTCACTTTTCCTCTCACTTCTCTACGGTTGTCGATTCACTCAGCTTCCCGGCTTGTAACCTCAACTTCGCGAGGTATGGCCTCTTTGGTTCAGTTTGAACCTCTTTGGATTTGATCTTGGCATAAGATCTTGCTTCTCCCATTTAATTATCAGTTCATCATTATTACCTCAGTTTGAGGTTTGTTGGCTGTGTTTAGGCATTTACCTAACCTCGTATGAGATACTTGGATTCATGTTCTGCCTGTTGTTACCCTGTTTTGTGGCTCATTCACATCAGTGTGAGGTCTCATGAGGGTGTTACTCAACCTCTTTTGAAGGTCTCTTTACTTCTTTTTGAGGATGTTACCCTGACCTCTGTATGAGGATGTTATCAGACCTCTGATTTCTATGTTTGTGAATTCTTTTGTTCTGCTGGTTTTATTACCAGATGAATCATGTTTACACTCCATGAAACTAAGAGATGAACTCACCAACACCAATCTTGGATCCGTAGTATCAAAGTTGGTTTGGTGGGTGAGGATTTTCTCATATTTCTCAGGCTCATCAAAACGATACTTAGTCATCTCGGTAGCCATTCTTCTTGCTGCGTCTAAGGCACTAGTTGTTGCAGTTTGTTCGGGAAATGAAGCACCAAGTTTATTTAGGATCGATTTTAAATAATGATGTGATTTATACAAATAATATCATTTTAAAAACGATGCAAACAACAAAATTGACGTCGATTTTGTCAAGCGACGTAATAATTTTATTTAGCCTTATTTCAAACTTTTGATGCAAACATTGGATTAACATCATTCTACAATTGGCGCAAAAAAGGATAGAAACGCTTTTGTAAATTGACTCAAATATATTTTAGCATCATTCCAAATTTACGATGCAAACAATCATTATAACATTATCTTAAGAACGATGTTAGAGTAAACTTCGCAACGTTTATTTAATGATCTAAATCTCAAATAAATGATGCTTGATTTTAATATTGTCGTCGTTTACAGAAATGATGCTAAAATTTTTTAGCTTCACTGGATTTAGCGTTACTTATTAAATTAATCTTATAATGCTAACATCATTTTTTAAAAAGCGATATTAAGTATTATTAAAAACGATGCAGCGGCTGATCTAGCCTATTTGGCTTTTGTATGTAGTCTCTTGAACAATTAGTCCATAGATGGAGAGTAAGCTTTATAAAAAAAAATGGGTATGTATCCACATTTTACAATTTTATTATTTATTTTGTTTCTAATAAATTTAATATTTACTTTGCTTTTGTAAAATTACAGAAGTTCGGATTTTTCAGATTGAATACAAATGTACAACGGATAGAAGCAAATTTAACGGACATTATGTCGACCCAAAGAACATGGGATCTTGCGCCAACTGAAATGAATAGATACAACCAAGCTCCATCGTTGATTCATCTGCTACGCGACAGAAAGAAGATTAAATTCTTACCTCCATTAGGCATTACAAATACAGACCTATACACTTGGTGACTTGGATTAGATTTGTTGGGGAATTTGAACGGTAAGGAATCAACTTATCTTTGAAAACATTAAAAAGAAACAATCGCAGATGCAAAAGAGTGGCAAGAAGCTCAATATCACCTTGCTAAGATCAAACCGACCAGTGCTCATTCGTCGGAAGCAGCTACAATTTCAAGTATTTCGTATAACGTAGATGGTTCTTGGTGTAAAGATTCTTCAGTGTGGTATGAGAGCAGTGTTCTGTGACGATACGGATGAAATGTTTCATGCAAGAAACTTGGTAAACTCAGCATTTAGAGGCATGGTAAAGGCGAGGACACGACACATACAAGAAGTAACTCTTCTCTCTGATGCTCAAGTTCTTATTAATTTGATCAATGGAGGAGAAAAAATAGTGGAAATTTCGAATATCCTAGATGATATACATGCAATAGCATGTGAATTGTTCTCATTTTAACAGAATAAAAAGAGACAGGTAGACTAAAAAATTAATAACAAAACAGTCTCAGTTCCTCCAATTTATATCACTGAATCGTAAACATTTCTGATTTTCACTTAACATCCAAACACTGCAATAGCATGGACAGTCACACATTCATCGATCATTTTCTTTTTATTCATAATATTCTCTATTATTAAAGAAAACCTTTTAATTACTCCGTCATGTCGACATTAAAAGGAGAAGAAAATTTATACATATCTTAGCATATACCAGTGAGTAATACAATTCCCAACTGACCCCACAAAAACCAGAGCTGTGGCTTCATTTTTTTCTTTAACCACCGATACATACACAACCTTAGCCTAAACATCTTTTCAGCATCATCATAATAATCATTTCATTATGTCGTAGCCACGTCACAATCTCTCTTCCTAGTGAGTGAGAGCCACTGCAGCTTCTTGAACCAGCGGCTGAGTAACATGCACAAAATGCTCAGCTTCACGCTCCACTTCTTCCCAACACCTATGAGAGTCTCTCCCTTCACCCATTTTCTTCACAAACCCTACAAATTTTCCCCAATTATCCGCCTTAAAAAGCTCCGGATTCATCCTCAGGTAAGTAAACGCACACATCTCTCTGTTTTCTCCCTCGCTCTTCTCGTCAAAGCTCAGTGCCGACGCCTTGAGGATCTGCTCGTGCGCATAGTCATCGTACCTAGGCAACGCGTTTTCACCAGCTAGAGGAACTTCTGCAGCTAGAGTTGCTAGAGCCACCTGGTTCACTAGCTTCTCAGGTGCACAAAGCGCGTCCTGTGGCTGCTCGTGGTCTCTCATCTCGATACACGTGAAGTTGAATATGGCGTTGTGTCTGGCTAACATTTGGGCGATCGGAAGGTATCCGTCTCTGAACCTTGTGTTGTAGTATCCTGCTGTGAGTTCAGGGGCGTGAGAGCGAGTCCCGTAGTGCCAGTGGATTCCAGCGATTTTGACTGATATTTTGACACCCGTGTTTTCGAATATCGATTTGGCTGAGGAAAGGATCCGCTCACCATGATCCAGCAACATCTGAGAGTACCACGTGAGGAAGAACTCTCCATACTCTGTGTTCCAACCACCGTCTTCTTTTTTGAAGAACTGAGTGTCTTCTGGCCAGTTATTGTAGTGACCAGCATCGGTTGGGCCAGTACCGCCCCACTCTGGCTTCCCATAAGCCTCAGCTGCTGCTTTCAAGCTGCTTAACGAGTACTGCATCAATCATAGCATGTAAAACAGTTGAGTATTACATTCTTTGCAAAATGAATCAGTGGATATTCAGTATTAAAGAGTGATTTGTGGAGATTACCTTGTCATAGCACTGGAAGGCTCCAATTCCTGGGAACTTCCATATCCCATCCTGCTCGGGGTATGAAGGATATCGCAGCTCTCCTGCTGGTCCCATTCCCACTTGGATTTCCTGAATAACAAATATAATCGAAACTCCATCATTCCAGCAAACATAGTATAGTGAAAGAGAAAGAGACATGTTTTGATATGAAGCAGGAAATTTGTAGAGAGAAGGTGGAATTACCACAATGGTGTCTCCAAGAAGATGCTTGAAGTTGTCTCTGAAAGCACGCATGAAATCGGAATAGCATTGCACGGGTGTTCTACCTTTGAGAACTGGGAGTGTATCAGCGCCAAGTGATATATACTCGTGGTTCCTTCTTCCCCACTGATCAGTGTATGCAAGGTCTGGATCCTTGTCAACCTCTTCAACAACCCACTGAGGCAGAGGAATACTGGAGAAGAAAATAAAAAAGTTCCCAATCAGAACACGCCAAAATCTCATTCATGAAATGACCAGACAGCGACTTCACCCATACAAAAATAACATGACTAATTCTCTGCCAAATAATTCATTCGTTCCTTTGATTGTTCAACTGTTGCATCTAAAGTAAACCTCTTGGCTATCAAATCAATCTTTTGTAATCAATCTTGAATGAAACGTGAGAAGAAGAAAAAAAGAATAAAAAAAAAACAAGGGAGAAAACGACGAACAAGTCAATTAGAGAGACGCTCACGTAATAAACAAGAAGATGTGGCTCTTTTAGAATCTTGAACCTCTAGAACATCACGTGTCAACGCAATTCCCGTGCACGTTACCCAGTTATTCAATGAAAAGTTTTAACAATTTTAATAAACTATTCCCAATTGATCATTTCAATTCTAAAAATCCCTAAAAAATTCAAAACATTTTACTCCAATATCATATAGAGACTCTTCCTAACCGAAAATAAACATCCATAAACTCTCTGTAAATCCAATCCTTAGGAAGACAAGAGTACTTACGTGACAGAGTCACCAACGTTACCACCGCACTGATGAAAAGACATAACAGCCTGAACCTTGAGTCCAAGCTTCTTCGCCATCTCAAGCAGCTCATTGTAACCTCCCCAATTATAAGCTCCCGGAGATTCCCTCTCCACCAAACCCCACCACACATCTATCATGATTCCCTCCACACCAGCACTCTTCAACGCCTGAAGACTCGCTTTCATCGCTTTCCTCCGATTCACCGTGTTCCCCATCGTCACACTGTCAAGCGGCATCATAACGAAAACAGGAACTCCTCCATTCTCTTTCTTTCCTCCAACCCCTCCTTCTTTGTACGTTCTCTGTTCCTCCTCCAAAGTCTCAACACCCATAGCTTGACTCTCCACCGCGAAAGCTTTACACGCCACCGACAGATCTGCTCGCGTCGCACCCATAATCGGACTCATCGGCGGCGATAAGTTTCTATTCGGATCTATTCCGTGAGCCCTGTAATTCAGATTCATCGCTTTAGGCATCATCGCCGATGGTGGTGAAACCGATAAAGACGAATCCACCGACGGTGTGGTCATTTCACCGGATTTAATCGGAGTTCCGGCAAGAGCTCCAAGCTGATGTGATAAATTAAGCGCCATTTCTCTCTCTCTCTCTCTCTCTGCTAATTTGAGTGTTCCTTTTTTTTTACAATAACAAATTGGTTTTCTTTTTTTGTTGAGGGAGGAGATCTGGAGAGGAAGAAATGGGAGATATTTATAAGGAAAGCATAAAAGATAAGATTAAAATAATCTTTGATTGAATTGCTGATCAAATGACACGTGTATAAACGTACGATGTGGATAAAGACACGACTTCTGGATTAGAGCCAGAATGGACGGTGATGTGAACATTGCGCGTGAACTTTCTAGCAGACGCGCTTCCAACCTCAGAAAAATTTGTGGTGAAAAGATTCATTTGATCAGGGACCATAATAATAAAGATTTTATTGTTGAATTATTTTTCGTTTTTATTGTTAAACTACAATAAATAAAAAGGTTAATTGGGTGAATATTAGAAAGTGGGTCAAAAATTAGGTGTATAAAAAGTTTATACCCTTATTTAGGTAAATGACAGCACACAACAATTTTAACACGCAAAATCGGACAACCATATCCTTGTTACCTCGTCTGCGACATCTAACCCAAAAGTGACAGGTCGCTGAAAAGCGACAGATACTTTTGCGAATTGTATGACCACTACGAAAAAGTTTTGGCCGGTAGTCATTTATTTTGAGCAGTAACGTCGACAACTTTTACCTATACCTATCCATAGCTGAGCTGGCAGTAACGTCGACAACTTTTGGAGGTAACAATTGCCCGCTCAAAATTTCAAGGAGAAATATCTTCAAGGGACCCTATCTTCAACCCCATATACAATCAGTAGGACTTATCTGGTCCCTTGAACAACAGAAAATCTTTACCTCCATTGGGTCATCTACATTCCTCGGAATTTATCTGGTCCCTTGTCAGAGTAAGAATCTGACATCCATTTTGTCACAAAAAATCGTAGACGACTATTTAGAGTTGTAGACAAAGTGGAATACTTTGCTAAAGATCTAACTTTTAATTGGCTGTAGATGGATGGAAGGAAGACAATTTTGCTGCTCAGAGGGAAATGGCGTGAAGGTAACACTGGAATTTGGAGCTTCGAGGTCGAGAAAAAAGGAAACACCAAAGCTATTTGGTTAAGCTCAAGGTCAACTTTTGACTATCTTGAGAAGATAGTCAAAGAAAAGATGGATATCAAAGAAGATCGAGTTGTGGAAATAACATACCAATGGCCGCAGTACATGTTGATGGATGAGGGAAGAGACGCACCACCTGTTCTGGTTCAAAACGACGACGATGTGTCCCTGTTTGTGGAAATGAGATGTGAAATTGATCAACTCAACTTGTGTGTGACTTTGAAAGATACTGAAATTGTAGAGAATGATGTTGGTAAGTTTTCTTCGTAAATAGTCGACTACTGTTTGCTTTTAACGGATTCTGATTTTTTAGTAGTTGACTACTTTCATGGGTTAACAGATATGGTTGACTGCTTTAACGCTGGAAAAGGGATGACACCTCAGAAGAGTGGTAAGATTCACCTAAACGGTGTTACAATATCGTGTTATAATGGTATGATATGGTCTAACACTGTTTCTGCAACGTATAAACTAGCTATGGTGTTGTTTCAAAACCCAGAAGAGAAAGTTCCTGATACTAAGATTGAAGGTGAGATAGTCGAATACTTAGTTTTATTTATAAGTAGCTGAATACTCAGGTTGTTTTTAATGGGAATACTTGTTTGATTGTAGTCATATACATAGGTAGTTGAATACTTAGTATTGTATAGTTGACTACTTTGTAACAAACTCTGTAGCTTTGCTTGCATTGAACGACCTGGACAACGACGAAGAAGTACCAGAAGATCTCGAAGAGATGGAAGATATGGCGATACTCTGTCTTGACGGAGAAGATATTGATAAGGGAAAAGGTGTAGACACTTCTGCGAATAACTCTGATGAAGAATGGCATGAATTTGCAGTTGACGAAAATGACGAGAAAAACCCTGCTGCAGGTTTTAAATCGGACAATGGTGAATACAAATCAGGTGAAAAAGCTGATGAAGAGCCTGAGAGCAGTACACAAGGGTCTAAGAGGTTTAGCTGTGCAAAAGAAACGATTGATGGAGTTTTCGAAGACACGGAAGATCCGCCAGCTATGTTTGGAAGAGATGCTCCACCAATCGTTGATGAGTTGCCAGGTGATGGTACGTCGTTCCATACTTATTGCTACATACTTAGTTTGCGTAGACAACTATTTATAGTTATCAACATATATTTTCAAATGCTTACTTCTACACAACATTTTGAGTAGTCAACGATTTGTAGATAACTATTATTTTGCACCATTGATGATTTCTTATGCAGGGATAGACCAAGCGTCCGAAAACCATCACTACAAGAAAACTGCCAGGATAGGACCACCGTTTGCGACTGAAGATATGGTCGCAAAAGTAGCGACTGAATTGCGACTCTTAAACGACATAATAGAGACGATAAAGAAACAGTCGTACATTAGTCGCAAAGTTACGTCCAAATATTATGGTCTTAACTCAGTCGCAAAGTTGCGACTAATACGCGACTGATAAGCGTCCACTGAAGTTTAGTCGCTTCTTAGTCGCAAAAGAACGACCGTTTTACGACTGCAGGTACGTCGTACATTGTAGTCGTAAAACGGTCGCTTGTTTGCGACTAAGAAGCGACTACCCATATTTGCGACTAAGAAGCGACTACCCATATATTAGTCGTGAAAAACAGTTATACGCACATTTTATATACTTTTCGATTTAGTTATAACAACTTCTTACAACTTTCGTAGTAGTCGCAAAACAGTCGCAAAACGGTCACAATGACCTTTTATATATACGTCTTCATCCTCATTTCTATAATAAACACACAACTTTCTTACAAAACCACTACAAAGAGAAAACGTATCGGAAAAAAAATCGTTTTTTTTACAAAATGTCGGGTTATAATTCCCGAGAATGGATGTATCAGAGGATAGATCAAGATACGCGAAGTTTCTCGGCGGAGTTCGAAATGGGGGTCGAACAATTCGTGGGTTTTGCAAGTAACCAACCCTTTGCGCTAAATAATGGAGGTAGGTTTTTCTGTCCTTGTAAGTTCTGCAAAAATGAGAAAGTAATTTCGGGGAATAAAATTTGGAATCATCTGCTAAGTAGAGGATTTATGGAAGATTATTATATTTGGTATAAGCATGGAGAAGAAATTGATGTGGGTTTAGGACCAAGTCATGTTAATATGACGCATTTGGATAATGCGTCAGAAGATAGATATGTGGATATGGTGAATGATGCGTTTCGCGATAACGTGAGTTTTGACAACTATCCTGATGATAGTTGTCCGAATGTAGAAGAACCGGTACGCAACCATTCCCAAAAATTCTACGACTTGTTAGAAGGGGCGAAAAATCCATTATACGATGGTTGTCGTGAAGGTCACTCTCAATTATCCTTGGCTGCTCGGGTCCTGCAAAACAAGACGGACTACAATATGACGGAAAAGTGTGTGGATTCATGGTGCGAGGTGTTGTCAGAATATTTACCGGACGGAAACCAATCAACCGGCTCCCACTATGAGACCGAGAAGTTGATGCGCAACTTAGGTCTCCCGTATCAGATAATTGACGTTTGTTATTACAATTGTATGATCTTCTGGAAAGAGGATGCAGAGTGGGATAAATGTCGATTTTGTGCCACACCAAGATGGAAGCCCAACGAAGGCAAACGTACCAAAATACCATATAATCGTATGTGGTATCTACCTATTACTGACAGATTGAAGAGGATGTATCAAAGCGAGAGGACTGCATCGGCAATGAGATGGCATGCTGAGCACCGAGCAAAGGACGGAGAAATGTCTCATCCATCTGATGCAGCAGAGTGGAAAAATTTTCAAGACCTGCATCCCCGCTTTGCCGAAGAACCCCGGAATGTTTATCTTGGATTATGTACAGATGGATTCAATCCATTTGGCATGACTCGCAATCATTCGTTGTGGCCTGTGATACTGACTCCATATAACTTGCCTCTTGGGATGTGCATGAACACAGAATACTTGTTTCTTACAATTCTAAATGAAGGACCAAATCATCCGCGAGCTAGTCTTGATATCTTCCTCCGACCTCTTATTGAGGAGCTAAAAGAGTTGTGGTCTACTGGAGTCCATGCATATGACGTGTCCTTGCATCAAAATTTCAATCTAAAAGCAGTGTTGATGTGGACGATAAGCGACTTTCCGGCGTATGGTATGTTATCGGGATGGACGACTCATGGTAAATTATCTTGTCCAATTTGCATGGAGGATACTAAGTCTTTTTATCTACCGAATGGACGGAAGACGTGTTGGTTTGATTGTCACCGTAGATTTCTTCCGTGTAGGCATCCCCTAAGGAAGAATAAAAAAGACTTCTTGAATGGAAAACACGCTGTGAATGAGTATCCACCTCAATCTTACACCGGGAAGCAAGTTTATTATGAGCGGTTGTATAGTGTCTTACCACCTAAAACAAAGGATTGCGGTGGAAACGGTCATGAGAAGAAGGCTGGCTATGGCACCGGGCACAACTGGCACAAAGAAAGCATATTCTGGGAGTTACCGTATTGGACAGACCTCACTCTCCGACATAATCTTGATGTGATGCATATTGAAAAGAATTTTTTCGACAACATCATGAATACTCTAATGAATGTTAAGGGTAAAACAAAAGACAACATCATATCACGAAGGGATATAGAACGATTCTGTTATCGACCACATTTACATGTTGATAGTGATGGTAAAGCTCCTTTCCCTATCTACACATTGACAACAGAAGCCAGAGAAAAGTTATTGGGATGGGTGAAACAACATGTTAAATTTCCAGATGGTTATTCATCAGACTTAGCCACTTGTGTTGATATGGCTAATAAAAAGTTTTTGGGCATGAAGAGTCATGACTGCCATGTTTTTATGGAGCGGCTATTTCCATTTATCTTTGCTGAACTCCTAGACAGGAACGTCCACCTTGTGTTATCAGGTACTAATAATACTTTCATTGGTTATCTCAACAAATTTCTAAGATTATATTATTTTATAATAATCGTTTTTCTTAATTGTATATGTTATTGTAGGGCTTGGAGCATTTTTTCGTGACTTATGTTCAAGAAATTTGCAGAAAATCCGCATCCAAATCCTAAAGCAAAACATAGTTCTGATCATATGCAATTTGGAAAAGATATTTCCTCCTTCTTTTTTCGACGTTATGTATCATTTGCCTATACATCTTCCTTACGAAGCTGAGTTAGGAGGCCCTGTGCAATATAGGTGGATGTATCCTTTTGAAAGGTTTTTCAAAAAGTTGAAAGGAAAGGCAAAGAACAAAAGATATGCAGCAGGATCGATTGTTCAATCGTATATCAATGACGAAATATCTTATTTCTCAGAGCAATACTTTGACGCAAATATACAAACAAAATCAAGGTAAACACTAAAGCTATTTCATTTGTAGATTATGTACATATTTAATGTGAGTTACCTTTCACCGCGTAGGTTAACAAGATTTGACGAAGGTGAAGCCCCAGTGTATCATGTCAAAGGAGTACCTGATATATTTTATCGCGTAGGTCGTCCAAGTGGAGAAATGCACCAAATATGGCTATCAGAGAAGGACTATAAATGTGCACATGCATATGTTCTGCGCAATTGTGATTATTTTCAGCCGTTTGAGAGGTAAAACTTGGAATTTAATTTATTTAGATTCATAAGCATGTGTTTTTATTTCTCACATATGTCTTCGTCTTATATATAGTATGTTCGAGGAGTACATTTCGGAAAAATATCCAGGACTCCCAGAAAAAGAAATTGTTGTGAAAAGAGCTGAGGAATATTCTACTTGGGTAAACGATTATGTATGTCTTCAAAAACCTTGCAAGTTTTGTGTGTATACATATTGTGGACACATGGTAATGTATATTTGAATGCAGGTTACTTACTGGAAGAACACAGTTCCTTTTCCTCCTTGGGTCAAAGAGATCGCAAATGGACCCGTGAATAAAGCTAAAACATGGCCTATCTATTTCACAAGAGGATATTTGTTTCATACTCAGAATCACGGCGAGGGACGGAAGACTTGTAATTATGGGGTATGTGTTAAAGGTCAGAATTATTCTAACGCATCAGATGAAGCAGATTTCTACGGGACCTTAACAGATATCATACAACTTGAGTACGAGGGGATAATTGATTTGAAAATCACACTTTTTAAGTGTAAGTGGTATGATCCTGTTATTGGTAGAGGCACTCGGAGAAGCAATGGTGGTGTTGTTGACGTTCTTTCATCGAGGAAATATAATAAATACGAACCATTTATTCTAGGTATGTATATACATACATATATCAATATCATATATTTATGTATTTTTAATTATATTCAATGTATTGATAATGCACAGCTTCACAAGCGGATCAGGTTTGTTATTTCCCGTACCCGTACACAAAAAGCCGAAGCAATCGTGGCTCAATGTTATAAAGGTAAATCCAAGGAGTTATATTTCAGGAGACTACGAAGTTATGGAACCAACTCTTCTGCAACAAGAAAACGATGATGATGTACTTTTAACTACAATTGACGAGATCGAAGTCGAAAATGTGGTACAAGATAATGAAACTCCATTAGATCTTGATTATGGTGTTGGAGATGCAGAACAAGAAGATGAATTTCAATGTAACGTATCATCGTCGGACGATGAAGATGACGAAGAATTGTACTAAATTTTAATATATAATTCAAGTTCAACAATTTGCAAAATTTTATATTTATTTTTAATTTTATAATCATGTTTAAGATCTGAAAAAAAAATTATTATTATGGGTTTAAAAAAATTGGGCCTACTAAATTATTGAAATTTCCTAGGGCCCATTAGGCCCAAACTTTTTTTTTCCCTAAAGCCTAAACTATTTTTTTCCCTAAAGCCCAAACTAATTATTTCCTAAGCCCAACCCTTTCCCGACTAACCCTAAAAATTTGTCTAAGGCATTTTGCCCTAATCCTACGCGATTTCAACATCACTCCGAGACTCAAATCCGGCGATCTCCTGTGCTCCAACGATGGCAAACAAAGGCCGCAGCAAGGCTGTCGGAGGCGGTGTTCAGAGGCGAACCGCGCCGAACATCACTCAGAGACCAGTAGGGTCAGCGCCGTTGAGAACTCAAACCCCTTTACCATCGCGATATGATTTCACGCCATCATCCTCATCTACGGTGCTCCAACGGCGAAACCCAAGCTCACCACCTCATTTCCGTGACTTCCCACCGCCGAGAGAGCTTTTTCAGGACTCCCAACCGCCACAAGCACCGCCACATCCACCGTCACAGCGAGAAATCGGACACTTCTGGCGCAAGTCGAAACCGGGAAACTCCATCACCTACACTCCAGAACTCCCAAGCGTCTCCAACGGCAATCTCCCAAGGTCAGAGTAACCCTACTGTAGATGAGGCCGGCTTTGATGGCGTAGATGATGGCGAAGATGATGAGATGTTATATGTTGAGCCGGTGCTCCAGGAAGATCTTCTACAACTCCTCAATACCCTGCTTCTGGTGCCAAACCGCGACCAATTTACCACGGTTCTTTCTCCCATACCAAAGCCAAATACAACGTGGTAAGTGAATGTTTTGATTTTTGAGATATTCGTGTGTGATTTGTTAGTGAATTTTGTGGATTTCTGAGCTATGCTTGTGCGACTTGTGACTGAACCAAACTTGGTGAGAAATTGTGTCTGAGATTTGATAATGTCTTGCCAATATATGATAATTTGTGAGCTATGCTTGTGTTTTGTGTCTGAAATTTGTCAAAGTAATAGATATAATGTCTGATTCTTCTCTTAGTGTTCTGTTTCTTGTCTAATTAATTGTTTTGTTTCTTGTTTAATACAATAGATCATAATGTCTGAGTTTCCTTAGTGCACTTAGCCGAGTGTTGGCTCTTATTAGTAGAAGAACTAGTGATAACTGATAAAACCATTAGGTAGCGTTTTAATGGTCATGTTCTGTTAAAGGCTTAATAGTTTAATGTTCTTGGGTAGCTAAACTCTCTGAAACGTTTGAATGTTTTGATTTTTGAGATGTTAGTGTGTGTTTTGTTAGTCAATTTTGTGGATTTCTGAGCTATGCTTGTGCGACTTGTGACTGAACCAAACTTGGTGAGAAATTGTGTCTGAAATTTGGTAATGTCTTGCCAATATATGATAATTTGTGAGCTATGCTTGTGTTTTGTGTCTGAAATTTGTCAAAGTAATAGATATAATGTCTGATTCTTCTCTTAGTGTTCTGTTTCTTGTCTAATTAATTGTTTTGTTTCTTGTTTAATACAATAGATCATAATGTCTGAGTTTCCTTAGTGCACTTAGCCGAGTGTTGGCTCTTATTAGTAGAAGAACTAGTGATAACTGATAAAACCATTATGTAGCGTTTTAATGGTCATGTTCTGTTAAAGGCTTAATAGTTTAATGTTCTTGGGTAGCTAAACTCTCTGAAACGTTTGAATGTTTTGATTTTTGAGATGTTAGTGTGTGATTTGTTAGTCAATTTTAGTGATTTATGAGCTATGTGTGTGCGTGTGAGATTACTGAGCTATGCTTGTGTTTGAATGTTCTGATTTTTGAGTTAATTTGTTATTATGTCTGAGCTATGCTTGTGTTTTGTGTCTGAAATTTGTCTAAGTTATTGATTGTTTTGTGTCTGAAATTTGATTGCTAAACTTTTGTTTTGTTTCTTGTCTAAACAAATAGATGATAATGTCTGAGGTTCCTTAGTCTTGTAGGTTTATTTTGGTTTCTGTCAGTATTAGCTTCAATGCTTCTCTGCTGCCTATTTGCGTTTTGTTATGCATCAGTTGATTGATGCATACTGATCCTTCAAGTTGCTATTACTCAATTGCTTGATTATGTTGTTAACAAATGGTTTATTTTTTTTGCAGGTTTGGTCGCGACAAAGGAGCACTTGTCTGGAAGATTACAAGAGTGTTCCTTAATAAGTTTGATGGTCCTTTTTATAGCTGGACAGTTGTGCCCCGGGACCGACAGGAGCGTTACTTCATTGAGTTCGCGGTAAAGGTTTCTTCATAATCTGTTAACATCTCTTTCTATTAGTTCTTCTTGTATTGTTCTTGACTAACACATTTTGTCTTTGAAATGCAGAAAACTCACACCTGGGATCCCTTAATCTCAGGGACAGTACAAATACATTTCGAGAGGATCTGTCAGAGAAGGATGAAAGGAATGATTAGCACCGTACGCACTACTCGAAAGTGGCCTCGTTGGATTGGCGGCACACTGTGGACAACGATGACGGATCACTGGGACACAGAAGACGCTAAAGCAAAGAGCCTTGCCGCTTCCAATGCTCGCAAATCTGATCGTGAAGGTCTTGGTATGGCCATACACCTATCGGGCCAGAAGTCGTATGAGCAAATCCAACAGGAAATGGTTAGTGATTTCCACATTTTCTATATCTTTAACCTCTGCAACTTTATAGTGTTTTTATTTTGAAATTTCAGGAAGAAGAGATGGGCAGACCTGTCAGTATTGGTGAGGTCTTTGTTAAGACGCATACGAAACCCGATGGCACGTTTGTTGATCTTAAGGCGAAGAATATAGCTGACACATATGAAAAAACTTGCAAGCTAAGAAGTCTGAGCTCGTGGCAGCCGCATCAGAAACTTCAGACAGTGATCCGAGACCTCCGGAGCTCACGGCAGATGACTACAATGAGATATTTCTTCAGGTAAAGTCCCTAACTGGTTTCATTTTTCATACCTTATGCGACTCATATAATCTGTGTTTTTTTTTGCAGTCTACTCTAACTGATGTTAGAGGACGTCCGTACGGAGTTGGAAGCCTCGAGAACACTCTTCAAAACGGCAAGCGTAAGCATCCGGGCAGTGCTTCTTCTTCTTTTGTGGCAATGCAAGAGCAGCTTCAGAAAGCTCAGCGCCAAATAGAAGAACAGTATGCGCATAATGTGGAGTGTGAAAAAGAGCATAATCGAGTGGTGGCTGAACAACAAAAGAAGATCGATAAATTGTCATTGGTGGAGAAGTTCTTGCTTGAAACAAACCCGGAGTTTGTGGACTTCATAGAATCTCAGTCTTCTCCATCCTAATAAGCTAAATTTTCTGATTCTCAATGTTAGATATCTAATGTAGATAGGTGTTTTTTGACAACTCCATTGCTTGGAGTTTTGTTAGCTAGACAAGCTTATCAAATGACTATGTATTTTGGATAAATGTTTTGGGTATGTTTTGTAAATGAAGCAAGTTTGTTATTATGTTATTAGGTATGTCATTTATGATTTTGAATGCTATTTAATTTTCCAGATTCGTAAGAATATAGCAACCAAATCATATTACCATATTTTAGAAAAGTCGAGATTTTGGTCGCACTTTGGTCGTACTAGGTGTCGCAATTTAGTCGTACAATAGTCGTATATTAGTCGCACATGACAGTCGCATATTAGTCGCAAATAATAGTCGTACATGAGTCGCAAAACAGTCGCACATTTGGCGACTAATATGCGACTGATATATGACGTAGTCTATGACACACATGACAGTCGCATATTAGTCGCAGATAACATTCGTACATGAGTCGCATAACAGTCACACATTTGGCGACTACTTTGCGACTGATATATGACGTAGTCTATGACACACATGACAGTCGCATATGAGTCGCAAAACCGCGACTAAAATGCGACTACACGTATTTGCGACGAGTACTAATACAACTACATACTTTAGTCGCATATTAGTCGCAAAATTAATTTTAGCGACTAAAGTGCGACTCATATTGTAGTCCTCATGTGGCAGTTTTCTTGTAGTGCATAAAACACCCACGAGTATCCATTAATAGAATTAAATAAAGGATTCAAATAAGGGTAAATACGGTTTTCAATAGAGAGAAACCATGAGAACCAAGCTAACGAAAACAATGAAACACCTAAAATGGATACAAATTTCAAATCTTGACAGTTTTTTTAATGAAAAAGTATGGAAATCTTGTTTGAAACTCATCTCAAACGGAAACAAGCATGAACACAAACTAATTTTACACGGAAACGCATTGTAGCTAAGCAACGATTTTCCAAAAAAACAGAGAAATCGGATCTTACCGATTTGAAGAGAGCTTCAGCCTGTCTAAGAAGAAGTCGGGTTCAGGGTTTCAAGATGATGGATATTATAGCCAGGGTTTGTTGATGGGCTCTTCAATGGTGGGGTCATATGGCAGTACAATGTCAGACCTAAAGGTAAAGTTGGGAGTGTTAGAGGCTATTTTCAAGAGTGTAGCCGAGATATTGGTGATGGGCAATCTCGACCTTTCCATCACCTCAAAAAACCACTTTTTATTCTCCTAATTTATGTCCAATTTATAGTCATACACCCCAATTTCTCTAAATAAAACGACTTTTTGTTTCTAACACGGTTTATATCGGTGAGATTTTTGCCTTTTTCTTACAAAGCAAATGGGGAGTCATGTCATATACGTTTTCTTTCATGGAAACGTACGTACGTTTCATATTAGTTGCTTCTGTGTAACTTATTTCTTTGAATAGATTAATAGAATTAATATGAATAGTTTGTTAAGGTCTCTAATTAGTTTATTATGTATATATAGGCTATCAACCATAACTTACGAATACCTTTCAGTTATTATCAAAAAGTAAAAATAAAATTTATGAACCAATTATTTGGAATTGAAATTCTCCTAATATTATCATATCTATTAAACAAGTGATTGAAGTTGAGCCAAAACAACTGGCTATGAACCGTCCAGGAAAAAAATGATGTGATCACTCACAAGTCACAACTATTTATTTGTTTTTTCTCCTAAAGATTTAAGTGACGCTATCCACGAACGTAAAATGAAATGGATAATTTGGTAGAGTACTGATTTCTTTTTAAATCGAACAATTTTCTTTCCGATGTAAATGTTTGATAATCAAATAGACTTGCTACTTGCTAGGTTTGAGTTAGGGTTGATATCGGACATATTTTTCTTCTTTCCCGATTAAATTTACTCCACATAATACTGTAACTCTCGTGTTGATTTTGTAAAGAAGGGAACTGCATGGCGACATTTATTTTCCATACGGATTGCTTCCTTATGAGGCGAACTTTTTCCACCAGACCTATAGTCTATAAAGTTTTTCCTTGGCAAAAAGAAAAAGTGATATATAATTAGGTATGAGTGTTGGGCGATTTATACAGGGTTCTAGGCCTGAGATTTAAAACCGAACCAAACCAAACCAGGTTTTGGAAAATTCGGTTTGGTTTAGTTTACAGATACTGAACCGATCGATAAATTTATAAATTAAATTCGATTTTTGGTTCAGGTTGGTTCGGTTCGAGATAACCAAACGGTTAACCGTTCCCACCAATCAGCTGCGTCATTGGCCCATGCGCATAGATAATTTTTAAGCGTGCATGCGAGATTCTATATATATAGTGTAAGTGTTGAGTTTCAAAATTTCTTATAACCGATGTGGGATGCATTATACACAAACAACCTCAAATAGGCTTTATGCAATTTGGGCCTCAGAAAATTGAACTAAGAAAATAGTAGCTCACAACATTAATTAATTTCAGCAAAATATATTTGTACCCATGGAAGGCTATCCAATTTGGATCGAGAGGTCCTTCTTCCTCCAAACAAATTATATTAGGCTTGAGACTTCGGTTCTTCGGTTCGGTTACGGTTTGGTTACTCGGTTTTTCGGGTTTTTTTTGTTTTTAAAAAACTTACCGATCGGTTTTTTTCTTCGGTTCGGTTCGGTTTCGGTTCATAAAACTTCGGTTCGCTTCGGTTCGATAATTTCGGTTCAATTTTATATTCCAAGGCTATATGTATATTTATATATCAAACACATAAACACAAACTGACAAAAGTATATATATATGGGAAGATTGAAACTTTTATGAAAATCAAAACCGATCGACAACTACAAGTCTACAATAATGAATAATAGGTCAGGGACTTCGGTCTTCGGTTCGGTTTTTTGGTTTTTTGGTTTTTTCTATTTTTAAAAAAACTACCAATCGGTTTTTTTCTTCGGTTCGGTTCGGTTTCGGTTCATTAAAATCTGGTTCGGTTTCGGTTCGATAATTTCGGTTCGGTTTTATATCCCAGGCCTAAATTATATTATCAGAACATCAAAACCTGTAAAGAAAATACTGGCGTCGGCAGCTATTCTCCAAGCAAGTGAAACCCTAATCGTTGAATTTTAAGATCGGATGTTTCACTAATTCTCTATTTCACTCTCTAGATCTGATTCTCCGTCCTCTTTTTCGATCTGATTCTTCTTTCTCTTTTTCAATCTGATTCCAAATTCTTCTTTTTCTTCTTTGTTCGAGTCTTTTTTTTTGAACAATGATTTGAGTCTTCTTTTTATGTCGATCTGATGAGTAACTCATGATACGATTTGATTCTCTACTTCTTTCCTTCCTCTCTCTCGATGGATCTGCCTCTCGTTCTTCCTCTTTTTTTTATGTCACATCGGTTAATTTTCGGTTTAAATCTCAAAATTAAAAATAACCTAAAACCGAACCGAACCATAGTAAATTTCGGTTCATTTCGGTAAATATTTTTAAAATCGAAATAACCGATAAACCGAACTAACCGAACCGATCGGTTTGGTTTAACCGAAGTCCCAGGGCTACGGGTTTCTATTGGTTTCATTTTTCAACCCAAGTGTATATTCAGCTATGTTGTCATTAATACATCTAGAGATCGCTAATATTATAATTCAGAGAATCTATTATTTTTTCTTTAACTATTTTTTGCATCAAAATTTATTTTTGTGTATTTTTTGTTTCGTTTTTGTCACCTCGCTTTTAATCTAAGTCAAAGTAGGCCGGATATTTCGGTTTTCTTGTGTAATTCTGAAATCCGACAAGTTATGATTTACAAGCAAAAACTCTCAACCTCGTATCCTAGCCCTTTTAGCAAGGATGTCGGCAATTATATTGTCACTACGGCCAAAATAGACCAGACTAAAATACAAAAATTTCTCTCTAATAGTGGCGACGATATCCAAATCTAAAATAAAGACCGACCAGTCCATCGGATATTCAATCATATTTAGGAGGTTCACATAGTCGGTTTGATTCTAATACTGAGAATACCCTTGTCACGAGACTCTCCATAGCCCAAATGAATTCGTCCAATTATGAAGCGATGATAGGCTTCTTCTGCACCCCTTCTTCTGTATTTTTTTATTTTATTTTATGAACCGAACCAACAATAATTTTATAATGAATCAAGCTCTAACTTCAAACCGAACCAACAAAAAACCCGACCAAGACGCTACATACAACCGGGTGGCCGCTGGCGAATAGATGCATGCACCACAAATCGGAGCTCCACTGTTGCATTGATTACCAGAGAAATCGAATACTAACGTCAAAGACAGAAATTCGGAAACCTCTACCACTGTCTAAGCGTATATACATAAGTTTTTTGCCATCGTGCAAGAACCACACAAAAAGAAGACGAAACATGACTATCACCTAAAGCAGAGGCACATGACCACTGTCGGTTACCTGAAAATTTACCGACAAAGGGCCATACGAGAACACAATACCAACATTCGTCAAAGAGGAATCTTCCACTATCAAGACAAACGCGCCAAAGGAGGGAAAAATGACCAAATTGATGGAGAAGACTCTGAAAATCCGGCAGAGAGTCCACCGTCCTTAAGAAGCACCACCAGACGAAAGAGGAATCCGAAAGGACTTCCGCTGACAGTCCACTCACCGACACACCACAAAAATGAGTTCATATCTGTCTAATCACGCCACGCCGAGCATGCAACCAAAAACCACCACAAGAAGGACACCAGAAAAAGAGAGAAACAACTGAACATTGAAATCAGCCTTACATAATCAGGAAAGGTCGAAACCCCACCTCCACCACACTACCAACTGTGACAAAGGCAATGAAACAACAAAAGAACTGGTTTTCCGAAAAGATGGAGAAAAAACCATGAATGAAGTACACGGCCGAACAAAAGACCACCAAATCTCTATAACCAGTGACAAAAAGACGTCGACGAAGAACCTTAAGATAAAATGGAAGGCAGCAGATGTTTAAGCGAACTCAGAAAATGGGAAGGGAGAGAAAATGCAACGCTTAGGCATATAACAACATAATCTGTAGTTTTCAATTTCACTATAGTCATTATATATGGATATATTTAATTCATAATTAAATATTTAAATTATACAATTCGAGATACCGTGAGCCAATATGAACCACATTAAATTTATTGTTTCTGGAAACGTAAAAAAATCTTATTTAGAGCTCAATACATTGCAATTCGCACAACTCTTGAATTAATTTTGGCTTGTAATAGGATAATACTATAAATTGAAGGACCGTCTTTGCATGTAATCAATACTATAGTGAGAGAAGTGTCTTTCCTGGTGTTGACACATCAACACCATTATTATATGAGAGTGTGAAAGCTCAGATTAATGAAAAAACACTCAAACCAATCAGAACAAAACGTTTGTCCACATCATTTACCATATGTGTAAACTTAACATTCTTTTTGATTCATCAGCTTCTTCATCGTTTCAATTAAAGAACAACAGAAGAAAGAAAACAAAGATGCTAAAAATGAAAGGATTCATCTGTTCTTCGTCTTCAGTAATGGATCCGTACATAACTCTTATGATCAGACCCGATTCATCTGAATACGAGGTTAAGAAAGCTTTTAGATAACTCGCCAAAAAAGTTTGACTTTTTATGCTCAATAATTTAGATCTGTTGTACCTTTGTTGCGAAAGATTCGATTTTTCATTGATTTGGTTATTAAGGTTTCTCAAATTTGATATCTTTCTGATCGATTTGAGTAGTATCATCCTGATGTTTGTAGAGGAAGCAATTGTGGGGTACAGTTCTAGACAATCAACGAAGCTTACGATGTAAGTGTGTGTTTATGAAGACATCTAAGATTAATTTGTTTGATTATAAAATTGATCTCATTTTTGTTTACTCATTACAAGAAAACATGCATCTTGGAACGTCTGTTTTAGTCCTAATATCGTCGTAAAAGGCCTTTTGGGATGGATTTATGACGAACGACGTTTCGTCATTAATCGTTCGACTTTAAAAAAATATTCGACGTAAATTCGTCGTAAAATTACGTCGATGAATGTTTCGTCGTAAATTCGATGTAACATATTTCATCGTAAAATCAATGTAACATTTACATCGAATTTACAACGAACATTTTCGTCCATGAATCGTTGCTAATAAGATGTAAAATTTACATCGATTTTACATCTTATTAAATTATAAAATGAGTTTAAAAAAAAACATTAGCATTAAATCGACGTTAATGTTTTCATCGTAAAAGCGACGTTAAACATAACACCGTTAATTCGACATTAAGGTGTACGTCGATTTAATGACGAGAAAATTAACGTCGATTTATGTTTTACGTCAATTTTACGACGAAAACATTAACGTCGATTTATCGGCATTTATAAACAAATTATCTTTTTATTAATTTATAATTTGATTTTAATATAAAAATATTTTCAATAAAACCAAAATATTTATATAAAATAAAATATTTTAGATACCCAAAATATAATAATATAATACATTATCTAAACTACGGTTCTTAAACATTTCTAATTATCTAAACTACCTAATTATTTATCTAAACAATTGAAAAATTAAATTTTTTTACAAAAAAGACAATTACCTCGAATTTCTGATGAATTAGGGGGTATTTGAAAACCTTTCTACGAGAGAAGTGAGGGAGAGAGTTTTCGCCGTTTGCGAAAATGAGAGGAAGGCTCGGTATATATAGAATTTGATGTACTCGCTAAATCGTCCCAATTTTAGGACGAATTTGCGAGGATAGAGGCAATTCTCCGAAAATCACTCAAATTCTCCCGCTCGTTGCACCAAATAAATCGACATATAATTGTTGTAAATTTACGACGATTTTACGTTGAATCGTATAAATCGCCGTAAAATTATTATTAAAAAACAAAAAACAAAAATACTTATTTCATTATTTCATTACTTCAAAATTTTTTTTATTGAATGTGAACTTTATTTATTAACAAAAAATGGGTTACAAAATTGGTTAAAGCTTGTTAGCTTAACCCCAACAAAGAAAAGAGTCTGACATTTAAATTTGAGAGGAAAAACAGAGCATGTCCCCATAACAGGTACTCAAGTAGAGCTTAAATCATTTCCACTATGTCAATCCATCTTTCCTTTAGGGAGTTTCTGTTGTAAAAGCTCGAGTGAACCCTAGAAGATATAATGTTTTGCGGAATACTTAGAGAGAAACGATATTGAGGCAAATACCCTTTTGTATAGGGTTTCTATATTTCGTGTGTGTTAATATTTACAAACCCTTAGACCCCTTTATATACTGCCCCAAAAAACCCGATACAATAGACAATAGAAAGTCCTAACGAGATCTTTTCATTCTCTCGATACAAGGGGAAACTAAAACCGCCATAGTGTACCGTCCCGCGGGGGGCTGCGCCCCTCGCATCCCCCAGATGTCATCTTCTGTCAGGCCCGTGACCTACTGATCTCTACTGACATTCCTTTGCTCACTCAAGAAAGGCCCCTTTGCAGTACCTTGAGATTTTAATCACCTTAGGATAACAAACTCCACCTTGACGAAAAATCTCAACAATGTCACCTTCTGACTTTCCTAATCATTTGAGGGGTCACCATCTTTCTCTAGCACCGGAAGATCTGGAGTAGCTCAAGACAATGTCTGAACTTCCCCGTAGGAACCGGCTTGGTCAACATGTCAGCTGCATTCTCCAACGTAGACACCTTCTGCAATAAGATCTCTCCAGAAGCTTCTAACTCCCTGATTTTATGAAACCTAATAGCGATGTGCTTCGTCCTTGCATGATACACTTGATTCTTTGCCAGATACAGCGCACTCTGGCTATCACAGTGTAGCTGAACTGCACCTTGCTCAACTCCCAACTCCGCCACAAGTCCTCGCACCCAAAGTGCCTCCTTAGCTGCCTCACCCATTGCCATATACTCAGCTTCCGTGGTTGACATAGCTACAACAGACTGTAACACGGATCTCCAGCAAATAGGTCCTCCTGATAGTGTAAACACATATCCCATAGTGGACCTTCTATTGTCTAGATCACCACCGTAATCTGAATCAACAAACCCCACAACTGATGCACTCTCCTGACCGCCAAACATAATCCCACAGTTAGCAGAACCCTTCAAATACATGAGTATCCATTTCACTGCTTCCCAATGATCTCTTCCAGGATTCGACATGTACTTACTAACTTGACTAACTGCTTGAGCCAAATCAGGCCTAGTGCAAACCATAGCATACATTAGGCAACCAACCGCACTTGCATAAGGAACTTGTGCCATATCTTTGATGTCTTCAATGGACTTAGGACACTGCTTCGCTGAGAGATTGAAGTGATTCGCCAAAGGTGTAAAAACTGTCCTTGCTTCCGACATGTCAAAGAGTTCTACCACCTTCTCTATGTAGCTCTTTTGAGAAATCCATAACCTCTTAGAGCTCCTCTCTCTGCGAATCTCCATCCCAAGGATCTTCTTTGCAGCACCAAGATCCTTCATTTCAAACTCTTTTCCCAGTAGTCCTTTCAACTCAGCAATATCATTCATATCGCTCGCAACAATAAGCATATCATCAACGTATAGCAGAAGGAATATGGGAGAATGTCATCAAGGTACCTTGTGTAAACGCAGCAATCATACTCACATCTTTGGTAGCCAATTTCCAGCATATAAGAGTCAAAACGTTTGTACCATTGTCTTGGAGCTTGCTTCAATCCGTATAAGGACTTCTTCAACTTACACACAAGCTTCTCCTCACCTGGCTTTACAAACCCCTCAGGCTGCTCCATATAGATTTCTTCTTTCAAATTTCCATGAAGAAACGCAGTCTTCACATCCATCTGTTCAAGATGATAATCCCATACCGCTACCAATGCTAACACAACTCGTATGGAAGTGTGTCTAACCACAGGTGAAAAAATCTCGTCATAATCCACCCCTTTCTTCTGTGAGTATCCTTTTGCCACCAACCTTGCCTTGAACCTTGATACTTCTTTTTCAGAGATTCCTGGTTTTACCTTGAAAACCCATTTGCATCTAACCGCCTTCTTTCCTTTAGGTAAAGGAACAAGATCCCATGTATGATTCTTGTCAAGACTCTCGATTTCCTCTGTTGCAGCTTCCAGCCATTGCTCTTTCTCCTGGCTACTAATAGCCTCTCGAAAATTGGCTGGATCATCAGTACCAACAACCAAGGCATAGTTCACCATGTCTTCAAAACCGAATCTTACTGGTGGTTTGGAAACTCTCTTTTCTCTGTTAGGTACCAAACTTTCCTCTGCTTTCTTTTTAACACGTTTTTTTCCACCTCAGGCTGCTCATCACTCTCTGCTGCTGGTCTATCTTCAATAGACTCCTCCTGAATTTCCCTAGAATCCGTGCTAGTCTCAATGGTTACAGGCACTTGTTCTGACCTCGCCTGCTGCACCATATACTGCTCATCGAAAACCACATCTCGACTAAACACCCTCTTCTTATCTTCAGGATCCCATAACTTGAAGCCCTTCACACCTTTCTCAAAACCCAGAAAGATGCACTTCTTTGACTTAGAATCAAGCTTTGATCTTTCGTCACCCAGAATAAGCATATAAGCTGGACATCCGAAAATCTTCAAGTTTGAAAGATCAACATCTTTCCCAGACCAAATTTCTTCAGTTATCTTTCCTTCCAAGGAACTCCTTGGCGATCTATTGATGAGATAGACCGCCATGTTTACTGCCTCTGCCCAGAACCGTTTTGAGAGCCCTGCATTCAACCTCAAACACCTAGCCTTCTCTGCAACTGAACGGTTCATCCTTTCACTGACACCGTTCTGCTGTGGTGTTTTCCGCACTGTGAAGTGCCTCTGAATACCATGCTCCTCACAAAACTTCTGGAACGCTCCATCAGTATACTCCGTGCCATTATCCGATCTCAGATACTTTACCCTTCTTCATGTCTGGTTTTCAACTTCAGCCTTCCAAATCTTGAACTTTTCGAATACTTCAGATTTCTGCCTCATGAAGTACACCCAGACTTTCCTGGAGAAGTCATCGATGAACAAAACAAAGTATCTAGATCCTCCCAATGACTGTTCCCGAGTTGGCCCCCACACATCAGAATGGACATAGTCTAGAAGACCTTTTGTCGTGTGTTGCCCTGTCTTGAACGAAACTTTGATCTGCTTTCCCATCACACGGAATTTGCAGAATTCCATCTTGCAGCTCTTCAAACGTTGAATCGTATAAATCGCCGTAAAATTATTATTAAAAAACAAAAAAACAAAAATACTTATTTCATTATTTCATTACTTCAAATTTTTTTTTTTGTTGAATGTGAACTTTATTTATTAACAAAAAATGGGTTACAAAATGGGTTAAAGCTTGTTAGCTTAACCCCAACAAAGAAAAGAGTCTGACATTTAAATTTGAGAGGAAAAACAGAGCATGTCCCCATAACAGGTACTCAAGTAGAGCTTAAATCATTTCCACTATGTCAATCCATCTTTCCTTTAGGGAGTTTCCTTCTTCACCAGAATGTTGCAGAGCTGTAAGCCTATTGTGAACTTCCTTACTGATCATGTGCACTAGAGTAGTGACATGAGTGTGATGCTGCTGGTGACGCCGTCCATTACGCTCCCGCCAAATCTAGTATACGACCGCTTGGAAGATCATTTTTACGAGAATAGCATCGGTTTTTTGCAGCCGGTTTCTAATCAGGGAGTTGATGCTGATATTCCAATCTGGATTCATTATTGCGCCCATCAATTTAGTTGCTAGAGACGTCCAGACTGTGTAAGTATATGGACAAGGTAAGGAATAAGTAATCTCGGGTTTCGTTTTGTTCGCCACAGAACATACAAGACAGAATGACGCCCCACTGCCTCGTATGATCACCTGTGGAGAGACGATCACAGACAACTAGCCAAAGAATAAACGCCTGTCGAGGGATCACTTGATGAAACAAGACAATCTTGTACCATGGGACTCAATCGCAATGGGTCCTAATGAGCTGCCAAGTTTTCTTAGTAATGAATCTGTTTTCATAACAGTCATCTCCTTGGTTCCACAGGGGGACATCTGCTTCTTGATCCTGCTGTGGTGGAGGAATGCTGCGAATCAGTCTCGATACTTCCTGAGCCTGCAACCCTCTTACTCTGCATAATTGTCGGCCATTAGAGTTCACAACATCTGCAACTTTGGCATTAATGTCAAACTGTCTAATGCCATCTTCTCCTGTCAGTCCGATCAGTGAGTCATTCTCAATCCATTTATCATACCAGAATTAGAAGAGCCATTATTAACCTTCATTCGAATCATCTCAGTAGCTACATGCCGGAGACGGAGAAGTTTCCTCGAGACCCAAGACCCTCTGTTTGTTTTCATTACTTCAAATTAAACAACATACATATTTATTTAGAACATAGATTCAATATGTTTATGATAATTTTATTCTTCGCCAGATTCAACATCGAAAACAAATACATTTATTCACCGTGGTGAATCCAAACAAAATAGTTTACCATATATTCTTTACTCATTAAGTGACGCCAAACCTTATCGTTTTTGATTAGTTTTGTATTCATGCAAGCCCGGCAAGGATATAACATTTTCCCGTTGGTTTGATTTGCTTGATTCATGAATATAGGGTTTAGGGTTTTGTGGGTTGTAAATTGTCGTTAAATTACATTGTATTCACAATGATTCAACGTATTAGGAAAAATATACGATTCTACGTAAAATCGTCGTAAATTTACAATGATTTTAAGTCGAATCGTATAAATCGATGTAATTTTTTTTTTTAAATAAAACAAAATACAAAAATAATTATTCATTACTTCATTACTTCAAATTAAACAACATACAAATTTTATTTAGAACATATATTCAATATGTTTATGATTATTTTATTCTTCGCCAGATTCAACACCGAAAACAAATACATTTATTCACCATGGTGAATCCAAACAAAATAGTTTACTGTAAATCCTTTACTCATTAAGTGACGCCAAACCTTATCGTTTTTTATTAGATTTGTATTCATGCAAGCCCGGCAAGAACATAACATTTTCCCGTTGGTTTGATTTGCTTGATCCATGAAACTTTTCACTCCGGTATGAAACTCTTTGGTCACCAATCCTTCCACATCTTTATGTTGATACATCCAACGGCGTTGCTCGTTTATCGCCACTTTTTAATAGAAATTTATAAAAAATATTTGGGATAGCTGTAAATTTTCTTTGGGTGAGGGGGGTATTTATAGGGATGAGGAGAGAATCAAAACAATATGCCATTGAGTATGCATTATTTGTTTTTTAAATAATAATAACAATTTACGTCATTTTTTTAGAAAATAGAATTAATCTAAACTATAAGTAAAAAAAATTGCAAAAAGCACCTATTCTATTAAACAAATTGCAAAAACACTTACTATTTAGAAAATAGATTCGAGTCATTTTGATCAGACTCAACATCGTCATCATCGTTAGATTACATTTTTTCTGACTGGCCTACTTCTTTGGTATCATCCCGGAGATGATCAACTTGCCGATTACGAGGATCTATAAGTAAAATGTCGTATATACTCTCGTTGGGCGTGGTAACAAATTCACATCAATCTGGTTTCAATTGCGGCATTTCATCCACTCCGATTATACGACCTCTAGGTGCAACTTTTATAACTGACAACCATCGGATCCCAGATGTTCGAGTACGTAGATACGAGAGAAATGTGACTTGCTCTGCTTGCGAGGCTAATATAAACGGCTCAAATTTGTTGTAACGTCTTGTTGCATTAACGTCCACAACTCCAAATTTGTTAACTCAAACTCCTCGTCCATCAATATGATCGAAACAATCACATTTGAAGAGGACGGTTTTCAAGTTAATCAATCCCGGATACTCAATCTCGATTATTTCTTTCAGAACTCCATAAAAATCTGTCTCGCCTCTAACACATACACCATAGTTTGTAGCCGCACATTGTTGGCCATACTTGTATATGTGAAAAACATAACCGCGTGCGAAATACATTGGTGCGGTTGTTATCTGAGCAAGGGGACCCAAAAGCAATTCGGGCAACCATGGCGGATATCGTGGATTCGATGTAAATTCGCCGTTTGTTGAAATATATTGGATGTTAATTCGTCGTAAATTAACATCGACTTTACGATGAAATGTTGTTCGTTGTAAAATCTAGGCGTAGGCATTTTTATCCGGACCCGAGGACCCGACCCGGAACCGACCCGAATAAGGCAGGTTCAGGTTAGAACCTAGTTTAGTCATTTTAACCTGTTGGGTCCAGATGTTGAAGACCCGCGGGTACAGGTTCGGGTATTACCCACAGGTCTTTCGGGTACCCATATAAACCTGTATAAATATATAAATATATATATATATATTAATAATATATATGTATATATATATATATATATAAATATATATATATATATATATATATATATATATATATATATATATTAAATATTTTAATAACATGTTCCAAACTTGTAGCCAACCTGTTCCGAACCTGTTCTCAGCCTGTTCCGAACCTGTTCCGAATCTGTTTCGAATTTGTTTCTAACCTGTTCCGAACCTGCTCGAACCTGTAACCGAACATGTATCTGAACCTGTTCAAACCTGTTCAAACTTGTATCCGAACTTGAACCGATTAGTATCCGAATAAAAACGGGTATTGGCAGGTAAGCTAACCTAAGACCCGACATGGACCCGGCAGTACCCGACCTGAACCCGACCTGAAACTAACAGGTCCTTAAATGGGTCCTTCATTTCTTCTACACGGTGGACCCGGACCCGACCGAGACCCGACCCGAACCCGACCCGAGGACCCGAATGCCCAGGCCTAGTAAAATCGTCGTAAAATGGATGCAAAATTTCGTCGAATATAATTCGTTTTAAAATTTCGTCCCAATGATATTGTTTTCTTGTAGTGATTGGATTTTTGAAGATTGTGTTGAAGCAAATAAATAATCAAATGGAGGGAACAAATGAATTTGAGCCATTCGATGTATATGACGAGGGGTTCAACAGAATGAATGATCCAGATTGTGACACTTGGGAGGAATGGATGGGATGGGAAGGTGCAGGAACCAAATATTACTCCGATCACGTGAATCCTTACGCTTGAATGAAGATGCCGACGACTCTGTGCACATAAATAACAACTGAGACTGATAAGGAACCATGTAAATAGATGAAAATTTGTCTCGTGAATGGTATCTTAAATGTAAATAAACATAATTTCATGATTTAGGAGGATTAAAGTTTTAAGCTTTCGTGAATTTTGGATCTAATAATAATATTAGATTTAAAGTTTGTTTGATCTTGTTCATTTGTCCGAGACATGCGGCGGCTGTGGCATGTGGCTAGATGTTATGGTTAGACGCAATAATTGTTATTCGTTTGATAGACGTGCATTTGGCTGCAGTCTCAAGTCTGTTCGTTTGTCAAACCCGATTTTGCCGCAAATGCATGCAAGTCCAATCGCAAAGCTGGGTTTTTCTATACTCAAAATCTCGGATGCATACCGCAACGTTTAAACGCAGCGTTGGCCGTAGGAAACTGCATCTATCAAACAAACATATTTTAGATGGAGCCACATGTCTCCTGTGTCTGAAAAATGAACATCACCCTTTTCAAACCGTCAAGGGTCAATTCTACAAGTCAACAGTTGAGTAGAGCCAAGAACACAACTTGAAATAGGTATTTAACATCAAACTGTGTTGTTGTCAACATGCTCATTACGTCTTCTAAATGTCTCGACATCTCTTTCTAAGATGTTTTGAATGTGGATGAGGTTTGAGTTGTTTAACGTGAATGAGTATCCTTTATATAGTTGATATATTAGTGGGTAAGACCCGAATGGATCCAAAAACATTTTTACTGTAAGATACAAATAAAATCTAAAAGATAATAAAACATATAAAAATAGCTATAAAATCATTTTCCATTTACAATATATTATTTTTAAGTTTTCAAATACTAAAAGTAGCATTAATTTGTACTAAAAACTATTTCCATGCAATTGATTTTTGAAGATTATCTTACATATATAAATACTGAAATGGTAGTAAATTTAGAAATTTATATAGATAAGAATAAAATAGTTATCTATATTTTGTAAAATAAACTTTTCATTCCTTACAGACCATGAGGCACTGGAAAGACTTACGTTTATAATACACTAATCTCCAAGCTCCGCTCACAGAAACGAATAGTCCTTCCAGTTGCAACATCAGATATAGCTGCAACACTTTTACCGGGTGGTAGAACGACACATTCACGGTTTAAAAATCTTTTAGACCTGCATGACGAGTCAATGTGTGACATCAAAGCGAACACATTGCTTGCAGAACTTATCCAAGAAGCAGCTCTAATCATATGGGATGAGGCACCAATGGCACATCGAAACACAATTAAAGCATTGGATAGAACGCTCAAAGATATCATGAGTTATGTTGATTCAACTGCTACCAAAAAACTCTTTGGAGGGAAAACAGTCTTGCTAGGGGGAGGTTTTCGTCAAGTATTGCCAGTAATCCCACAAGGAACAAAACAAGATACAGTCCTCGCGTCGCTGAATAGATTTTATGTATGGGAAAACTGCAACATAAGCATCTTATCAAAAAACATGCGAGTGCATCAAGATGAGAAAGAGTTTGCTAAATGGATATTGGAAGTTGGCAATGGTGATGCCAAAACAAATTCCTCTCAAGAAGAAGACAATCTTGATTATGAAAGTATAGGAATCGACGATTCACTACTTCTGTCCGGGAGAGAAAGCCCTTTAGAAAAAAGAGGCAGATGAAAACCGACGAATGACATAAAGGATAGAAGTGGAGCACAAGAAAGAAGGAAAAGCAGAACAATCGAATATATCCATATACATAAATTTGGATTTAAATTGTCTTCTTGTTTTTCGAATAAGGAAAAAACATAGTTTTCGAAATTCTTTTTTAATTCTTCATGTTCACATTAAACTAATTTTTAATTAACAAAACTTAGAATATGCTACTATACAACATTTGTATACATTTTCAAAAAAAAACAATTTCTTTTAAAAAAAACTTCCCTGTATAGCGCTGACCCATACCTAATAATATTTTAATACGCTTATCCAACTTTGAGCAACAAATAAGATATCATGATATATAGTCATACTTTAACTGTAAGAAATATCATTTGCTCATAGAATGCTAAGTAGAGCTTGGTAAAGAATTATAAATTGTTTAGATTTACTATTTCATATGGGATCTCACACGAATTAAGAAGATATTTGGAATATTTGATCCGGATCAAGATCAAAACATTTGATCCATTTATAAGTCATAATCTCATTATCAGCATTTTTGTGCTAAGGATTACGTAATAAAAACATGCCTTAATCTAAAAGATATATGTAATTAGAACCATTTTGAACAAAAAAAGAGAGTTAGAACCATTTACCCTAAAAGAAATAACGTGATTAAGGAAAACACATGGACTTGTTTTGTAAACATCACTACAGGAAATTCGCGTATTAATAGCTGCCGAAAAACGCTATGTATCGATACGATAGCGTTGTGTTACCCGCTATGTCATCGACCGCGATAAAAAGTCTGGCACTTTAGATAGCGTTTTTTGTAAATGCTATGAAATATATTTTTAAGATATCGTTTTACTGTCTGCAATATATTAAACTACAATAGCGTTTTAATATATGCAATAGATTAAAATACAATAGAATTTATTCAGTATTATGAATTAGCTATATAATAGCATTACGTAAATATCATCTATACATATGTTTGATTGATAAGCTATTAATAATAAATATATATATGAAATTAATAAAAAACTAAATTACACAATTATTTATAAAATCATAAATTGAATGAATTAAATAAAAATGAAAATGATATTAAAATACTTTATTAATAAACTTAAACCGATTATCGGTTTTTGATTACAATTAAACCAATGACCCCAACCGACCATGGTCCCAGGGCGAGAAAACGCGAGTCCTCGATCATACATCCGTTGAATCTCTTCTTCGTATTCAGTCAGAGACTGATCAGGAATTGGTGGAGTCGGTTCTAACTGGTTCATCCATTGTCCATCACTACTGTGTGCAAAGACTGATACCTAAAATAAATGAAAATACTAAGTTAGATTCGTAAAACTTTAACAAGCCACAACTGAAAGCAAAGGTGTATGAACTCATCCATTGAACTTGGGATGAGTTAATGTAATCCTTGAGCTTTCCAGGAACTTCAGACCATAAACTATGAACTACTCCTAAGGCTTTGTAACAATCTCCTTCGTTGTTAACAATCAAACGTAACCCATGAATGTCGTGGATTTCTTTCCAGCTTGGCTCTGTAATGCTTCAAACCTTATGCTCCTGAACACAATATCATGGTCTAGAACAAACTTCACGCCTCCATTACAGAGATTGCAAACACCTACATAGCCAGAAATGTTAATAAGAACAGTTGTATGTAATCAACTGTAAATAAAAGGAGCCGGTTTTAATTGTAATCAGCGATTAGGTAAACATGACTACCGTCGAACAACATGCTCTTCAGCTCCACCACCTGCTGTTCCAATGGCGTGTATTTCCTGGAGGATGTTATGGGGACAAATGAGACAGATTAGGCTTCTTGGGTGACGCGGCGATGATGTGGTCGGAGAGAAGATACGGTGACAGAAATCTTCGGAGAGTCCAAACACAAAAGCGGATTATTGAAAAACTACACTCAGTTTAAAAGTGAAAATCGCAAAATCAAAACCCAAAACACACAAAAGAAGAAACCTTAATTAAAAATAAAGTGAGACCTGGAAAGTGATGAGAAGGGGCTTTCGTGAAACCATGGAGCCCTAAATGCAAAACTCGAAACCCTAAATCAGAAACCATGGAAGAGATGGGCGACTGATTTAGCAGAAACTAGTATGTGATGAGAAAGAGCTTTCGTGAAAAAAGATGAGAAGAGGAATTGAAGACAATGAGTTATGTCCGTTGATTTTATTATGATCTAACGGTGGATAATGAAAAAAGTGTGATCCTTATTTCTATGTCTTAGCCAATGAAAAACCAGTTTTTTATTTGTTGTTTTTTTAAGACCAGATTTTTTCATTACAGTTTCAAGTTTAACATTTCTGTTATTTTATTCCTTTTAATTTTTTTTGTCAATTATTTCCTTTTAATTAGTGTGTTATTTTTACAATATGTGGTAACTCAATAAAAATAAATTATATATTTTTCAATGTTTTGTTATATTATTCAAAGTATTAAATTTTTGTTATATTATTCAATGTTTAAAAAATTAGTGTTAAATGATTAAGGGTTAAAAGTTTAGGGTTTAGGGTATAGAAATAATATTTTTAGGGTTTAGGATATAGAGATAAAGTTTTAAAATTTCAAATCTAGTGTTTATGATTAAGGATTAAAAATTTAGGGTTTAGGGTTTGTGTTTAGTGAGGAATTAAGGTTTTAGATTTAGGGTTTAATGTTACAAGTGTAGGATTTAAGTCTTTAAGGTTTGAGTTTATAGCCTAGATTTATGGTTTTGGGGTATAGGATTAGGGTTCAAACCCTAAACCTTATTTATACTCTAAAAGAAATTATTATTAGTTTGTCTATACAACAAGTATATTATAAGTGAGAAATAAAAAGAAGTTTTGGGGTTGAGGGTATAGATGTGGTTTTGATTTCACACCCTGGTAATTCTTTAGCAAATTGGACCTTTTAGGATGGGTATAAATCCTTAGTAGAATGTCTCATCTCATTTCTCCACTAAATTAAAAGTATACATCTATTTAGACGCAAAACAAAAGTTAAAAAAACTTATATATATACACAATCCAATAGAAGACAATGGATCTTGTCATGCTCCTTCAGCAAGAACAATCACCACATGACCACTCTCCTTGAGCCATTTCTCTATCTACTCCAAGAGTCCACCTTCTCCTTCGAGGTAAAATGGTGACTCAGGAATCAAGCAGCAATCAACATCTCTGCTGGCTAATGTAGCATACATCGCTATGAATCCTGTAGAATAACCTTTACTCAGTAACAACTCGAAAGGTTTTTAACTGTAATGTTCAAAGCAAAAACACAAGACAAGGATAACTTACCACTGTGACGACCCATAAGCTTAACTGTACCGTTCTCGTTACTCCCACAGCAATGTTCAAAGCAAGAACACAAGACAAGGACATGCTGTACATTTGACTCCTTAATCAGAATTTCTTTCACCTGCAACCATATCAGAAAAATCTTCTGATTATACATTCATGCTTACCTTGGAAACTCGATTTTATAAAATTAAATCTTAATTGATTGAACCATCTCTTACCAAATGTAATGAATGAGAAGTTAAACCAAATGCATGCAAGCAGACCAAAAAGCTCTTAACCAAATGCAATGAATGAGAATTAAAAGTTGCATCTCTTCAGAGAAAACCATCATTACACCTCTCTGCAAGTCATTTCAAATCAAATTAATTAGTAAAATAATAAAAAAACAATAGAAACTATTTGGTTTCTCACGGTTATTTCCCTATAAATAGAGGGAGTTAGGTTTCTTTTTTCTCATCTACTTTTCTCTGCAAATCCACAAAAAGAAAGAAATCACAAGCCATTCAGTAACATCATGTTGTGGTACAACAAGCTTTCGGAGTTGGAAGTTAATGACAAACTCAGAGCTTGGCGTTTTAGAGTGAAGATAATCAGGATCCACTCATATCACATTTTCCAAGATGGACCGTTTTGAAGTTACATATTGGCAGACGAGGCTGTAAGTTTAAACTTTAAATCTTAGACTGAACACATCATACATGCAATTAACACATCTGACCATATCTAAATTTGCAGGGAACTAAGACTGAGATGATAATTTATCCATCAGAAGCAAGCAGATTTAAAGGACTTGAGGAACAAGAGGGCAAGTGGGTCGAGATTTTCAGGGTTCATGTTGAGAAGGCGTTTGCAGGTTTCAAGCCTATAAACTCTCCCTTCAGACTTAGTGTCATGGACGAGACTCAGATCAAACGCATCGCCCTCTCAACAACTATCACTACATGGATTTCAAATGTATGGGGCATATCCCTCACATCAATATCGACACTCCTATAGGTATGATTGCTAAACACTAACCAACACATAATCCTAAATCATGAATAAAATATAAGTAACCATATTTGAGAAACTTATCTTGTAGATATAATGGGCGTGGTCTTCAACGTGGAACCCCTTGGAGTCTGTTGGGCAGACCGTAAAAGGTCACGGCTTGTGTTCCACATAAGAGACAACATGTAAATCAAGAGAATTTATAATCACAAGTTTACTATATTCACAAGTCTGTTATGACAGAAGGTTTTTTTGCATAACAGAGACCATCAAATTAAATGTGTTGCAAATGGGGACACTGCTTTTGCAATCAGGGATGAGTGGGAAAACACTAGGGGTCTTGGAGTGGTGATTGTGGTGTTAAAGATGTGGAGGATCCATAAGCACTTGCGCGGTGATGATGAGGCATGGCTGGAAACCCATAGAGGCTTATCTGATTTCAGATTCAACCCCCGGATGGTAGATGTTGATGATTTTAGGAGAGATCTAGCAAATAGTGACCTGTATGTTGTCAGACACGGTGCTATTGTGCCTCTCTAAGACCTGAGTTTTATCTGCCCTATGTCTCTTCTCTGTCTCTTTAACTTAAACATGATGTGTTGTTAAACTTATCTCTTTTATTTTCTTGTTTCGGATCTTTAATTATATATGGTTGTTTGTTTTTAATTTATGTTTTGTCTTTAGTTTTCTGTTTCATATAGAACTGTTAGAAAACTTAGATGTATCTAACCTGGATAAGGTTATGCGGATTGGTTTTCTCAGTCCAACTGTTGTCTGCTCTCTGCTTCAGCTACAGAGTCAGGCGCTTCTGCAAGAATCCCTAAATGGACAAAAAATAAACAAAGGGTCCTGAGAAGTGAGGAAGATTTCTTGTTAGATGAATCATGTTCCAAAAGCAGGTACTCACAAGAATCGATTGTTTGCTTGTAAAAGCTCTCCAGCAATTCTTTGGAGTCTAGAGGACTATACCTGCAGATCATATCAACTGTATAAGACTCTTAAAAAATCTTTCATAATAACATTCATATTGAGCTCTTGATCACAAGTCTGAATAGCAAAATACCCGAGTCCAACCGCTAGCTCCCGAGACACCTTTTGGTTAATCTCAGTTGAATCTCCAACAATGTAGATTGATGCCCCTTTAAGAAGCTGCATCATTCCAGCAGTCAAAGACTCCCATGATTCAACAATACCAGTCAATATGTTCTGTTCAAATCCGTATCACTTGCGTCTATTACGATCTCAAGTTCTGTACCCCAAAGTTCTCTGCAAAAAAAACCCAGCTTCGATTTAAGATTGTAAACAATATAACCAAACACAAATTCAAAGTACTACCCTTTAAATTTCACATACCTTTAGCAGATTTGAGCCGTGATATCTCTCTATAAAACAACAAAATAAACGGATAGAGTCAGCATAATCGATATTTATCTACTTCGTATCAACACATATTCTAACTCAGATTTACCTTTGATGTCTGATTTTGCTTCGTTTGAGAAATTATCGAGAACCCAAGATTCCTAGGCAACTAAGAGTCAAATTAGGGTTTCGATTTGGCGATAACACTGAGTAATTGAGTGAAAAGTGCGAAATCGAGCCAAGATGATGAACATGCAAGAACGAAGAAGAGAGAGTGACCAAGATTAATCGAAGAAGGTGATTTGAGATTTTAAGCTAAATTGAGTTAAAGAAGATGATAAATCGTGACAGTAGAAACCCGAAATTGAGTGTCATAGTGAGAAATCGAGAGGGATATAGAGATTTCTAGCTCATGAACAAATTGGACAAAGAGAGAAAGAGAGTAATTGGAGTATAGAGGTCGATGTGTGTTTGGTTTTAGTCAAGCGGGACATAGAATTATTTTTGCTGCTTAACGAATTCATAGCGGTTTAGAGTTAATTCATTGGCACCAAGTAATAAAAATTTGGTCCGCGTGAATTTTTTGTCTCGCTCAAAGCATTAATAGCGTTTAGATATAACCAAACGCTATCTTTAATTCACGGTTCAGTCAAAGATAGCTTAAACATCAAAAACGCTATCTGGTTATGCTATCAGTAATCAAATTTCTTGTAGTGCATTAATCGCTTATATTAATATATTTTAGAGGGTAAAAGATCAACTTTATTTAAATATTATCATGATTTAATATTATCTTTTAAAAACTTTTGAAAATTAGTTCTATTAGCTTGAGTTAGGAAGTGATAATCAACTAAATAAATTACCACCTTCGTACTTACATAAAGGTTTCATGTTTTTCATTTTAGTTTGAGCCAAGTCAAAAATGTAACAACTAGTATATGTTTAAGATATTATTAAGCATATATCTACAATGAGGCTATTTCCTCCGACGAGATTTGATTTTCGTGGAGTTTTGGTGGGTTTTGGTTGTTTGTTGATAACCGTGTTCCAATTAATGTTACGGATCTGTTTAGTTGGTTTGGAGGTTTGAAGAGTGTGCGCGTGATCGACATTTCTTTGGATGTGTTAATTTGTTTGAGGGTATGGCATAACTGCTTTTACCGTCGTTTTTGGGTCTTAGTCACAGCTATTCGGGTTTTTGGCTGGACTTTCGGGTGGCTTGTGTGGTCTGGTTGAATTTCTTATATGGGAATTTTTGTGTATAAACGAGCTTTTCAATTAGAATTCCAGGATATATGGGGTTTCCTCAGTTTGCTCGTGGCTCTGTCCATTCTAGTCATGCAGTAAGTGCAATATATTGAGTATGATTGTTATATATATATATATATATATATATATATGAGTACGATTTTCCTTCAGTCTCTTTAATAATTAGGCAAGGTGTTGGTATTTCTCCTTGTTGCTTCTAAATTCTAATGCAGTTATCTTTGTCGTCTCTTTTTTTTGTTTATCTGATAATCTCATTCTTTTTTTTTTCTTTTTCTTTTTGGTTTGGGATTCTAATTTTGGTTAGTTGTTGTTAGTGTCACAATGTTTGGGTTTGTTTTTCTCTTTTATGGGTTATAGTTTCCAGAGTTGATTTTAGGCCTCGAATGGTGACGTGTAAAAAGATATTTTTCAAATGCGTTTTTTAAAAACCGCTTTTAAGTTACTAGTTATATATATTTTTTTTAATTGATATTTAAAAAACGGTTATTTACATTTTTTTAAACAAATGAAAATTGTATTTACCTTGTAAATATATATATTTTTGAATCGTATTGCACTTAAATTTTACCGTATTTTAAAATTGTTCCGCAAAACACGGTTACTATTCAGAGTTTTAGTGTATTCCAACAATGTATCTCGAATATATATTGTAGCCTTATGTAATAAAAGGTAGATGAAAATAACCCTTTTTAAATAAAAAGGTAGATGAAAAATAATAAAACTAGTATCTAGACATATGAAGAAAATATCTACCATATATTGAATAAAAGAAACAAAGCTTCGTGCAGAAGCTCCCTGACCCGTTTTTCGAGGCGACAAAGAAAGTTTTAGATCGAAGCCGTTCGTGTCTCTCCGGTGTCCGGTTCCCTTCGTTGGAGCCGGGGAGGAGTCTCTTGTTGTTGTTTTAAGCTTGCGGTGGTCGTCTTCCTCTTCTCCTCCTCGGCGACGACGAGATTTTCCGTCTTGGCCTCCGTCGTCTGGTTTGGTGGTGCTACCTGTGAGGTCTCTTACCTCGGGTTGGGTCGTCTCCTTCAAGTCAGGCGGGTTTATTGCCGCGTGATCCTTCGGCGTTTTGGAGCTGGGTTTTCCGGTGAAGTTGTGCGATCGGTTCGGTGGTCGTCTTCTCCGGTTTGGCCCTCATCGTCTGGTCTCGGCAGCTCGGTCCGTGGATCGCTTGGACTGGTGGACCTCGGTGTGGTGTGCTCGGTCGTTATGGGCGTCACCGGTTTTCTTCCGGCGATGTTGGTTCGTGACGTTCGGCTAGCTTTTTCGGGTTTCATTCGGATTCTCAGGCTGACAAGTTTGCGTTTGTCGTTTTTAGGGGTGGTTTTATATGGAAGTGCGACCGGTTTAGTTGTAGTTGTTTCTCTCTTAAGTTGGCTCAAGCTACAACGGTTATAGGACATGTTTATCTTCTCATCCGGTGGTTTGTGGCTTTAGTGGTAAATAAGTTGTTGCCCTTTGTTCTAGATTCGCAGTGTGGCTTCTTGGGTGATGGATTGGTGGTCTTAGGCTTTGGTTTAGGTTTGGTTTTGCTTCGGCTAGTTTATTTTCTTATGCGTTGAATCTTGAAAGTTAGTCTCCTTCGTGCCACTTTTAGTTTAGGTGAATAATGAGTCTTGTCCTCTAGTCGTTTCGTTTATCGTTTCTAGTAAGGCTAACCTCATGTGGGGATGCATAGATATCGGTTTAGACATGGTAGGATTAAGATTAGGTGTGGAGGGGTTAGATTCGCGTATCATTTTTCTTTGTATCTCCTAGTCGTAGTTCATGGGTTTAGTTTTAGCGGTTTGCCATGGCCTGTAGGTTTCTCTGCTTGTCGAAGTTTCCTTTTATCTTTGTCTAAGGAGTGGTAGTTTTCGCGTCTATGTCTCTCTTCCATCCCTTTCTTACTTGAGAGCTTTTACTGTTGGTATCGGTTCATTGTGGTTTAGTCGTCCGTTTATAGGTTTTGTTGCCCGTCTGTGGGTTCTAGTTCACGGAAGGAATGTATTCCTTGCCACCTTAGTTGTGTTCGAAGTTTGTAATCCGTAGTTGTTTCATTTGAATATAATCCACGGGATGTTAAAAAAAAAAAAAACAACGATCGTACACGGGCACAAAATTGTACGTCGATGATAATTCATACAAGATATTGAATGGTGGAGAAAGGTGAACTAATATTGAAGTTTCTTTTGTAAGCATAACACGTGCCCCGGTTATGTGGTCCTCTTTATTTGGTTCGGAGTGACGAGTTCCCGTCTCCTCGGATGACTTTTCTTGATTGATTGTTCAAAAACCGATGGCTGAGATTGAACCAAGTTGCTGCTCATCAAATCTATTTTGGACACTTTTAAGATAAAAAAGCCGAACGTGTTAAGATAATATAAAAATATATTATTATAAATATCTATACTACACCGACTTGATTATGCCCCTATATAATATATAAAGGACTCCTCCCTTGTGATTTCTGTGAATGAGATACATACAAAAAAACAATATACACATCAATATAAAGTAGTGTATCATGGCCGTGGGCAAGGAAGAAGTTTCAACACTAGAAGAAATAATAATTTCCAGATAAATTAAGGTGGTCGTGCCATAAAGAAGCCGACCAATAATGCTTGTTACAGATGCGGCATGAAAGGGCATTGGGAACATATATGCCGCACCCCAAAACACTCTGCCGATCTGTATCAACCATCAAAAAAGGCCGCGGTTAATAATGTTGAAACCAACTTCATCGATGATGAAGCCGGCCCTTCTTCTAGCAGCATAAATGAGGACACTCATCTAGATGTTGCAGATTTCCTCATCGATGAACCATAAATGAGTTGCGAAGGATACTATCTATAATAAATCTTAATGTTTTCATATTGTCTAATATATTTTTGTAACAAAAGTTTTAATAAGCTTATGTAATATGCTTTTGTTATAAGAGATATTTTAATATCTTCTTATCTTATGACATAGAAGATGTCGCATATTGAGAATCATGATGGAGATATATGTCTAGCAGACAGTGCTACGACACATATTATCCTTAAGGATAAACGATTTTTCTTATGTCTCAAAATCAAAGACTTCGCCGAAAGCGTGAGCACCATTTCTAGTAATGCAAAAATAATACTAGGCTCTGGAGAAGCTGGTTTTTCAATGCCAAAAGGAACTAAATTTAAGATAAATAATGCATTATATTCCTCTAAATCTCACCGAAACTTGATAAGAATTATGGATAAGAATAGCATTGAATATCTATGCATTACGTCTGAGAAAAAATATGTATTGGAAGAGCTACCAATGTTAGCCTCCGGATTATATTGCACAAAAATAAACATTACTGAATCCTATGCTATAATAAACCAAGAGGTTTCCAATACCTTTCGAGTTTGCCATGAAAGGGTAGAACAACCAGGATCAATAATGATGAGAAGAATTGTTAAACTTCTAGTGGTCACCCATCGAAAAACGAAAAGATTTTTCAATCGGGAGAGTTTCCATGTAATGCTTGTTCTCAAGGGAAACTCATCACTCGGCCATCACCAGCAAAAGTTGGGAATGAATCCCCATTATTCTTAGAAAGAATACATGGAGATATATGTGGACCTATCCATCCACCATGCGGGCCGTTTCGATATTATATGGTATTTGTTGACGCATCTAGTAGATGGTCACATGTGTGTCTTCTGACCACAAGAAATACGGCTTTCGCAAGACTCATTACCCAAATAATCAGGTTGAGAGCGCAATTCCCTGATTATCCCATTAAGAAAGTAATACTTGATAACGCTGGTGAATTCACTTCACAAGCTTTCAATAATTATTGTATGTCAATGGGAATCGATGTTGAGCATCCAATACCCCATGTACATACACAAAATGGCATGACCGAAAGTTTAATAAAACGGTTGCAATGGATTGCAAGACCACTGATATTGAGAACAAAACTCCCAATTTCTATATGGGGACATGCTATATTGCATGCGGCCGACGGATAAGACCAAGTGCATATAATAAATATTCCCCATTACAATTGAGATCTGGTCAAGAACCTAATATATCCCATCTCCGAGTTTTTGGGTGTGCAGTCTATGTTCCTATATCGCCACCACAAAGAACAAAAATGGGGCCGCAACGGAGATTGGGAATATATGTCGGGTATACATCACCAAGTATAATAAGGTATCTGGAACCACAAACCGGTGATATGTTTACATCACGGTTTGCTGATTGCCATTTCAATGAAGCTGAATTCCCCGCGTTAGGGGGAGGATTGAGAGAATCACCAAAAGATATCACATGGATTATCTTGATCCTCCTACTAATCAACGCGAGTTGGAGTTCAGAAAATTATACATTTAGAAAGTTTGGCAAATCGACCAGACCAATTTACAGATACAAAGAAGGTGACCAAATCGTATAAACCCGCTGCAAATGCTCCATCTAGAATTGAAATTCCGAAAGAAAAAAATGATGGAAGCATTGCTAATGAACCTTAAGTTCAGTTAAAAAGGGGATGGCCATTGGGCTCTAATGATAAAAATCTCCGAAAGAAAAAGAAGTTGGGAGAACAAAATGAAAAGGTTCAAGCGGAGCCGAATGCTGAAAAATGTCCAGAAGAAATTTATGAAAAGGTTCATGAAGAACCTGATGAAGAGAAAAACCTCGAAGTCGTGCTTGATGAAGAAAAGTGTGAGATTTCCATTAATTACGTCCATGACGGAAAAATATGGATTAGATATGAAATTGATGATATAAATGGAATATTCTCCTTTTCTATCTCCAAAGACATTGATAATGATAATGATGATCCGGATCCAAGATCCATATCAGAGTGCCAAAAAGGCCCGATTGGGAGAAATGGCAAGAAGCCATGAGAAATGAATTACTCTCCCTTAATAAGAGAAACGTTTTCGGACCAGTTGGTATTACAGCTGCAGATGTAATACCAGTGAGATGTAAATGGGTCTTTGTGAGAAAAAGAAATGAAAATAATGAAGTCACCAGATATAAAGCTCGACTTGTGGCACAAGGGTTTTCTCAAAGACCGGGAATTGATTATGATGAAACATATTCCCCGGTAATGGATGCAATCACATTCAGGTACTTAATGAGCCTAACGGCATCGAAAAATTTAGAAATGTACCTTATGAGTGTTGTAACTGCATATCTATATGGATCACTAGATAGTGATATATATATGAAAATCCCAGAATGATTTAAGATCCCAGAAGGGTCGAAGATTCCAAAGGAATCTGTGAAAATTTGTTTAGTCAAATTAAAACGATCACTTTACAGATTGAAACAATCCGGACGCATGTGGTATAATCGCTTAAATTTGGCTCTAAAGATAAAAATCCCCGAAAGAAAAAGAAGTTGGGAAAACAAAATGAAAAGGTTCAAGCGGAGCCGAATGATGAAAAATGTCCAGAAGACATTTATGAAAAGGTTCATGCAGAACCTGATGAAGAGAAAAACCTCGAAGTCGTGCATGATGAAGAAAAGTGTGAGATTTCCATTAATTACGTCCATGACGGAAAAGTATGGATTAGATATAAAATTGATGATATAGATGGAATATTTTCCTTTTCTATCTCCAAAGACATTGATAATGATAATGATGATCCGGATCCAAGATCCATATCGGAGTGCCAGAAAAGGCCCGATTGGTAAAAATGGCAAGAAGCCATGAGAAATGAATTACTCTCCCTTAATAAGAGAAAAGTTTTCGGACCAGTTGGTATTACAGCTGCAGATATAATACCAGTGGGATGTAAATGGGTTTTTGTGAGAAAAAGAAATGAAAATAATCAAGTCACCAGATATAAAGCTCGACTTGTGGCACAAGGATTTTCTCAAAGACCGGGGATTGATTATGATGAAACATATTACCAATAATGGATGCAATCACATTCAGGTACTTAATGAGCCTAACGACATCGAAAAATTTAGAAATGTACCTTTATGGGTGTTGTGACTGCATATCTATATGGATCACTAGATAGTGATATATATATGAAAATCCCAGAAGGATTTAAGATCCCAGAAGGGTCGAAGATTCTAAAGGAATCTGAGAAAATTTGTTCGGTCAAATTACAACGATCACTTTACGGATTGAAACAATCCGGACGCATGTGGTATAATCGCTTAAGCGAATCTTTGTTGACGAAAGGATTTGTCAACAATGCAATATGCCCTTGCGTATTTATAAGGAAATCCACATCTCCATTTGTGATCATTGGAACTCAAAAGAAGTTGATGATGCAAGAACTCATATGAAAGGAGAGTTTGAGATGAAAGATCTTGGAAAGACAAAATTTTGTTTTGGGCTCCAAATAGAGCATTTCCAAGATGGTATATTTGTGCATCAATCAAATTACACCACAAGGGTGTTAAAACGCTTTAATATGGATAAAACAAATCCTTTGAGTACTCCAATGGTCAGTAGATCGCTTAATGTTGACAAAGATCCATTTTGACCTTGCGAAGATAACGAGAAAATATTGGGTCCAAAAATACCTTATATGAGCGCTATAGGTGCACTCATATATCTTGTAAACTGTATCAGACCAGATATAGTTTTTGCTACAAATTTGCTTGCAAGATACAGTTCATCTCCTACGCAGAGACATTGGACCGGGAAAAAACATATCCTTCGATATTTCCGAGGTACGATTGACTTGGGACTATATTATCCTCAAAATTCTGCGCTTGGTCTAGTTGGTTTTAGCAGATGCAGGATATTTATCTGATCCGCATAAAGCTCGATTGTAAACTGGATACGTTTTTACAAAGGGAGGAACTGCGATCTCGTGGCGTTCTCAAAAGCAGACTCTAGTCGCCACTTCTTCCAATTAAGCGGAGACAATTGCACTTCATGAATCATGTCGAGAATGTATATGGTTGAGATCTATGACTCATCATATACAAGAAGCTAGTGGGATAGTTACGAACAAAGAACCAACGATAGTATTTGAAGACAATTCTGCATGTGTTGCTCAACTCAAGGAAGGCTATATCAAGAACGACTAAACAAAGCATATTCCCCCAAAAATTTTCTCCTACATTCAAGAGCTCGAGTAAAATCAAGAAGTGGACATCCAATATATCCACTCAAATGATAATGCAACATATCTCTTTACAAAAGCGCTTCCCACTACAACATTCAAGAAACATATTCAAAACATAGGAATCTGCTATTTGCGAGATTTATGAACAAAAGATCATATCATCTATTAGGGGGAGTTTATATTATTGTACTCTTTTCTTTGTCATGATTTTTATTCCACTGAATTTTTTCATGGTAAGGTTTTTAATAAGACAATACGTAATATAAAATAGATATTTAAGGGGAAGTGTTAAGATAATATAAAAATATATTATTATAAATATCTATACTACACCGACTTGATCTTATGGCCCTATATATAAAGGGCTCCTCCTTTGTGATTTCTGTGAATAAGATACATACAAAAAAACAATATACACATCAATATAAAGTAGTGTATCAAATCTCCTTCTCTCTTGCTCTCTATCTCTGGCTTTTTAGTTTTTATTTTATAACAGAACGTGAATTGTCTACTTTGTTTGCACAAGAAAAAGTTGTCTACTCCAGTGAAAAAAAAAAAATTGTCTACTTTTTTTTTTTTTTTTGCATGAAACGGAGTAATGGGATTATTGATCTCTGGCGTGTACTAGAATCTTTTTTCCTTGTTTTTTTTCCTTCTTTCATGACGATCAGTGTTTCAGGTCAAGTTTGTTAATTAAGAATGTTTAAGAGTATTTAACTTTTATACAAAGCATAATAAGCAGGAAAAAGAAAACAGAAAATACATGTAATGTGAAATGATTTTAAATTTATATGAAAAGGGGTTGCATTCCATTTTGATAAATGATAACTGATTAATTAATATCTCTCGCTCATCGATCTAGTATCCAAATTCAAGTTCGATCTACACTGGATTCACATTTAGCTATGCTAAGAGAGAAAACTTTAATGGGAGAAATTAAGACTATGAGAACGAATGTGACATGTCCCGTCCTAGATGAATTGGGAACGACATCGTGCGGCACCGGTTGGACCAGTACGGTCCAAACCGGGCTGTTTTCAAACCGATTCCAAGAACCCGTACGCTTCCTTCGATTCAAATCCACCAAGTACATCAGTCGATCGGTCAAATCTTGCATCCGGACATGCGAGTAAAAAAGGACGGGGAAAGAAAGAAGAATGAGTAATTGTTTCAAAATACAATTACCAAGTGAGGTCAACCCGAGTTGCCTTAGCTCGGCCGAGTCGACTCAGTTCGCCGGGGAGTCAACTCGAACGAACGAACTGCGGGAGGGCTAGTCAGGACCCTCCTCCGACGATCAAGGACAATTGCAGAACGAACCTCACACCTCGTCCTGCCAACCAATTTCTACCACAGCCTAATCCACACAAGCCATCAATCACAAGAAACGTTTTCGGCTAAGCGGTAACCTATTTTTTAGGTGCTTTCAGTCATATCCGCACAATCAATGTTTCAATTCAAGCGATAACCTAGCCATTCTACGTTCCAACAATCACAAGGTGCACACTAACGATTCTATGCTACCTAGAAAAGACGACATTAACGAAGGACTCGCATCCAGAATTGACATGGAGTAAGCAAGGGTTACGTCTGGTCCTCACTGTAATACCCTGTATCAAAAATTGGTCAACGGGCAGTCAAGAAGTCAACGAGAGGCATTTCTGTAATTTCTAAGAGTTAAGGGGCATTTTGATAATTTTACCAAAATGTGAGCCGGAAGCTAAGACGGGCCAAATGTTATTCTTTTTAAATAAAGAAAATATTTAGAAGACTAAGAAGGTGGAGACGGACCATAGGTGAGTTTTTCGGATTATCGGGAAGGAAACCGATAAAACCGAAGAAACTTGTAAAATCTATAACCGGAGCTACGGGAGTCCGATGGAGGTGAAACGACTTTCTAAATTCTTATAAAATAATCTAGTATTTAAAAAAAAATATTTTTGAGGAGTCTATTCAGAAGCTACGTTGATTTGTGGAGGAAAATTATTTGAAAAAATAATGGTGATTTAATCATCAAAAATCACATTTATTGGTTATAAGAGATATGACTAATAAAAAAAAACAATGCTTGTCTGAGTAAATTTGCTAAAGAAAAGAAAGGTGTCGTGGATATTGGAGGAGGAAAAGAGGAGAAGTTAAAAAGAATGTACACATATGGAATGAGGTGGCATGGAGAGAGAGGTTTATGGGAGTGCACAGTATTTCTTTTATTTTGGTGGTTAACGTGGCAAGAGACAAATAAACAAAGGAAGTAAGGTAAATCTAACAAGTTTTTGGAGTGGTAATCGTGGCTGAATGTGGAGAAAAGGAGTGACATTTGTCATTCATCAAGCCATTCCCTTTTTACTATATAAGAAAGCTAGCCCTTCCAATTTCATTCATCACTCAACAAAGAAGAGAGAAAGAAGAGAAGGAGAGAAGAAGAGAAGAATCGTGAGGGAGAGGAAGGAGGAGGAGGAGGAGGAGGAGGAGGAGGAGGAGGAGGAGGAGGAGGAGGAGGAGGAGGAGGAGAAATCTAGCCCTTCCAATTTCATTCATCACTCAACAAAGAAGAGAGAAAGAAGAGAAGGAGAGAAGAAGAGAAGAATCGTGAGGGAGAGGAAGGAAGAGAAGAAGAAGGAGGAGGAGGAGGAGGAGGAGGAAGAGGAGGAGGAGGAGGAGGAGGAGGAGGAGGAGGAGGAGGAGGAGGAGGAGGAGGAGGAGGAGGAGGAGGAGGAGGAGGAGGAGGAGGAGGAGAAGAAGAAGAAGAGAGAGAGAAAGAGGCGTGAAGAAGAAGAAGAGAGAGAGAGAAGCTTGAAGAAGAAGAAGAAGGAGAGAAGATGAAGTTTGAAGAAGAAGAAGCATGAAGGGGAGAGAGAGAAGATGAAGCTTGAAGAAGAAGAAGAAGAGAGAGAGATGGAGGATAACCGGAGGAGATAGAGAACCGAAAGAGAGAGAAAGAGAGAGAGAACCGTAGGAGAGAGAGAGAAGGAGAGAGAAGATGAAGATGGTCCAGAGGCTCGATCAGAATCACGAAGGTCAACGGTACGGTCAAGTGCGGGTCAAGGTCGGGTCAAAGCAACGGAGGATCGGGGAAGGTTCGGGATAGCGTCGGATTCGTGCCGGGTCTCATTGTTCCGCTAGTCCGTCAATCCGCCTATCCGTCGCCATAATAACACTGTGAGTCGGCTAATTGTGTGTTGCATTTAGTTAAGATCATATAGTTCCGTAATTGATAAACCGTAGTTTAGGTTGCATACCCGATTAATTGAATTTGTTAGAACGGCTAGGTTGATTAATAACTCGGTTAGTCAATGAGATGGTTAGGGTAAGGGATGCATGCTAGTTCGCTTATATCCGTAATCATTGCTAGTTCGTTGTTGCTTGATTGGGTGTTGCATTAAGTGATTGATAGTTCGTTGATTGCTTGATTAGGTGATGCATACATATAGAATGGCATGCTAGGACGTATATGCATATATAACTATTTAAGAACGTATCTAAATGAATCTATATACGGGGAATTATGAGTTGATTAAAATACGGTTAAAAGACATAACACACTTAGAATATAATAACGGGGGTGTGTTAATTAGTCTGGTTAAGGGTAATGAATGAAAGTTAATGAATAATGAGATGTCGGGGAGTTAGTAATCTTACTAACTCTAAACTGACAGATCGAGGACGTATTAAAAGATACTTAGGAAGTGATAAGTAAAGGAAGTGGTGTGATTGATGGGCCGTCTTCGGGATTAGTAATCCACTAATCCCAAGATAGCGGATTGAATGAATAAAGGTTAAGGATTGAATGAGTGAAGGTTAAGAAAATGTTAAGAGACTAATAAACCTAAAAAACTGTTTGTGTGGTGTTGTGATTGTGTGGTTGTGTGTCTACTTCGGTGTTGGGCCGAGTAGACTGTTGATTGTGTGGTTGTGTATCTACTTCGGTGTTGGGTCGAGTAGACTATTGATTGTATGATTGTGTATCTACCTCGGTGTTGGGCCGAGTAGACTGTTGATTGTTTGTGTGTTTGTGTATCTACTTCGGTGTTGGGCCGTGTGGACTGTTGATTGCTTGATTGTTTATCTACTTTGGTGTTGGGCCGAGTAGACTGTACTGGTAGATACTTACTCTGGTGCGGGACCGAGTAAGTTTGGGTGATGTGGAGGTTGGTGATAGGACTTGCGGGATGAATCGGGGATTGTGATAATAGTTCTAGTTGACCTTGTTGGTATTGCGTGATAGAGTCCCAGTGAGTCTGCTTGTTTACATTGCTGCTGTAGGACTCTATAGGGCGCGTTAGATCCCGCAAGTCTAAAGATGGCGTTCCGGTACTTCCGACCCGATTGGATCCTCGGGGTGTTACCTGATCGGACACGTTCCTTCGGGCAGTGGTGCTGGTTATGGTGTTATCCTACTGAGTGACGCCGGTAGGTGTGTGGTCCGGAGAATACGGGGTCGCGTCCTAGGGCTGGACTGCATGGAAACTCGGGTTGTCGGGGGAAACTTGAGTCACCGCGTATCGATGGACGGAGAACGGTGTCCTAGCCGTTGTACTTCGTGTTATCGTCTAGGAGTCGTGGGAGGATTTAGCAACCGTGGCGGAAAATAAGTGTTCCCGTGGAAGTCACCGAGTTCGCAAAGTGGGCCCAGATGGTGTGGAGTTGTGTAGTGCCGCGATAGATAGATCGAGTCTAATCAAGAACATGTGCCGAAGTGTTCTCGATTTTCGTCGTTGGTGATTGTGTTGTTATTTGAATGATTGTGTGTTGTGGAGCTCATCACGTCTTGGTAGCACGTGATCGGCTATTATACTTGATTATTATTTTGGGTTTGGGCGGGATTATTAGATTGATAGCGGCCTTTAGTTGGGAGCCGTCTCACTGGGTAATCTTAGATTGCTCATTAGACTCTTTTGTGTTTTTCAGGTTTGGCGTAGCTCGGCGGACGCGTAGGGCACTCGGAGTAGTCTCGGGTTGGAATTGGGTATCGGTTGTTACGCATTTTGACTATACTTTCGGTTTCGGATTTTGTTGGAACGTTCCGCTAAATGTTTTTTATTAGACCGTATATTGTTATGAATAAGATTTATATTTTTTCAAGTAATAAAAACGGAATAATTCCCTGATATGGTTTCGTCCGAACCGAACACAACTCGTGGAAACGGTACGGGTTGAAAAGCCTCGTATCGTGGAAACGAGGTAAACAAAGTCAAAGATGGTTTGGTTCGAGCCTTTGTCTCAAACCGAACTGTCTCTTGCTTTCGTATTGTGACAAACTCTTCTCGTATGACTGCTCGGGTTTGATCGGTCATGTTCTTGTTTGATTGTTGGCCGGTCAGCTCGTCGGTCAGCTCGTCGGTCAGCGTAAAACGGGAAGGGGGCGTTACAACAGGTGGTATCAGAGCATGGTTCGTCATGGGTTTGAAAATTCCGATTTTTCAAAATTTTATCGAGTCGAAATGTGTCGCCAATGCAAGCATTAGGAATCCGAGTCGCGTCCGTCAAAACCGGGGAATGGGTATCTTATTAGGATTGTGCTAATCATTTTTCTTTTGGTGCAGTCACACAGCAGATTTGTCCTGAGAGGAGCGGTGTGTATGTCTGGTTTGCGATGACATGATGAGCGACATCAGCATGGAGAACCGTGAGTCCGTTGGGTCTACTCCAGCTGGTCCAGGTCTATACTTCCAGATTGCGAAGTGTTCCCATATTTCACAGCCTATTCCGGAGCATGTGATTACCGGTGCCGAGCGAGTTTCCGCTCCACTCCTTTCGCGGCCTTCTTATGATACATCAACGTTCGGAGTACCACCGTCAGCAGCACCTGCACCACCGATATTCATTCATGATGACATGATGGTCTAGTATATCCCCGGAATATGCGATCTACCACCACCAGATATTCCATTAATCCGACACGCATCTCTGCATTGGATCCTTCGCGCCTCGCCTACGGCGCTAAGGGTTTCCGTTTTATTGGTGCCAGTTGTTTACTCGGGAGTATCAGTCGTCGTCACCACCAACATAGCTCCTGCCTTATTTCCTTTGAGGCCGAGAAGTACGTTGCGTTCCTTTCCCATCATGATCGAGACCGCATCGCTCCGCCACCACCACTGCACTCATTTCATCCTCCTAGCGCACCTGTCGGTTAGGATCCACATGAGTTGTACCGCTCACGTTGGAGATTAGGAAATGGATTAGGCCCCGGTAAGTAACGGCTCTAACTCGTTGGTTGATGTGTATCGGCTTGCATTCGTCTCTGACGATTCAGTTGTGTGAAGCGGTGTTTCTTGTGGGACGGATTGGTAACCGCTAGTATGTAGACTCCGACGGACATACGTATCTAAAACTCTATGGGGAGAATAGATGTTTTGTTTACGTAGTGGATGTGGAGTATCTCGGTTGTCGTTTTGAGTAGAGGAGTGGTTATATTGCATACTCATGATGGTTGTGAATGCAATATAGTTACAATGTGAAAACAAATGATGGTCCGAACAAACGGTTTCCATCAGAACCCAGAGAGACGACTGAAATCGCCGATTTGCTTGATTTATTGTGTGTGATTGATTGCCTTGCTAGGTTGTGAGAATTGTGAATTGCTGTGATTGCTTGCTAGGTTGGTAATTGTTGATTTTGAATCTCTGCATTTTTTTTAATCGCTAGGTTTCTAGCATTGCGTTTGTTTGATCGCTAGGGCGTTAGCCTGATTGATGCAGTGCATTGTTCGCTAGATTGATAGATTTTAATTGCAGCATTCATTTGATGGATAGGATGGTAGCATGGCATTTGCATGATCGTTAGGTTGTTAGAATTTCCGTGTTGCATTGCGAATGAATGCTAGGTTGGTAGGTGGTTAATTGAGATTGCTGCATTAATCATCTCGTTAAGTTGCTAGATTGTGGACCGGTTATGGATGGAATTGCTAGGTTGTTAGAAGGTGCATTTGAGAACTATCGCATTGTTGGTTTGTTAAGTGGACTTTTAAGGTTTGGTTAGCGACTCGTATAGATCGATGGTTAGCGATAAGTGTTTCGGTAAGAATTAATTCACTAAACTGGTGTAGTTAGAATGATAAGTTATCGGTTACTTGAGATTGAGCGGAATTATAAGATATTTATAATCAGCCATGTATAACCGTTGGGTACGTGACTAAATACCACTATCCCTATAAGGAAGTGATATCGGGAAGTGAGTTAGAAAGGTCTAACCGTTCCGGTGTTGTTGAGATTGTTGATGTAGGACGTGTTGGACGATTTGACGAGGACACGAGACCGAACTCAAACCCGAGAGACAAGATGTTATTTCAGGAAACAGTTTGACCCGAGCCTGCAAGAAAGTCAATGTGGATTCAGAAAAGAGTTTGGGTACCAGGGGCAGAAGAGATCAAGACGAATGAGTTTGATGAGTTAGCGAAGAGATTCAGAAGCATCAAAGTCAGTGGAGGAGTCCGTTCGAGGATATAAGTGGGAAGAACAGTTTTGGAGCCAGTGAAGCATGGAGATCAGTGATCGAGGAAGTTCGAGGCATGCCTGAGTATGGCAGTTTAGATGGAAGGGAGCGGTAATCATTGGAAACAAGTTAAGCGACGGGAATGGAGGACGAGTTATTATGACGTGATCGGGGAAGTCAAGACAAAGTGGGGAAGCCGGGAGTATTGGTCGGCGCAGATAAATTCATGAAGCGGAGTATAGCAATTCAGTCAGAATTGGTGGAATTGGGGATTAGAGACAGAATCAACGAAGCAATCAAATGGAGAAGTCGGGATTGGTCGAGATTCAAGCCATATCGCGGGGGGAATTTAAGATGTCAATGGGATGGGAGTTGGAGCAAAACCATGTTTCAAGAATTAGTTGAGCATTGGGAGTGTAGTTACTATTGATTCAGAGATCAAGCAGTATCATGTGGCGCAGATGGAAACAAGACTCAGGATGGAGTCGTGCAGTCAAGAGAAATGAATAATCAGAGAGCATATCGGTGTAGAGAAGTTTTGTGCAAACCAGTGGTTCGGAAGTCAGTATGCATCGGAAGAGCGGTTTCACCTTGAGATCAGAGCGTAAGCAGCAAAGTAGAGTTGGATTGGAATCAAAAACCCGAGTAAAGCAGTTCAGTCAAGATCATTGGTATTGAGAATCAAGATCGAAGTCTGTAAAGCAATAAGATGAGAAACCAGAAGTGATCGTGAGTCAAGTTTTCGGTATGGGAAGTTCAAGATGTCAGCATAATGAGGGCTTGAGCAAGACGGTGTTTCAGAAGTCAGTAAGCGTCGAGAGTATAGTCCACTCGATTCAGCGTTCAGATGTTGGAGCAGTCATATCAGTTTCACGAGTAACAACTTACGGGGTGTAGTTCCGATTCGAAGTTTGTTAGTAACAGAGAATTCGGGGACCAAATTTCTGTAAGTGGGGAAGAATGTAATACCCTGTATCGAGAATTGGTCAACGGGCAATAAGAAAGTCAATAGGGGAATTTCTGTAATTTCCAAGAGTTAAGGGGCATTTTGGTAATTTTACCAAAATGCGAGCCAGAAGCTAAGACGGGCCAAATGTTATTCTTTTTAAATAAAGAAAATATTTAGAAGACCAAGAATGGTGGAAACGGACCGTAGATAAGTTTTTCGGGTTATCACTAATGTAAACCGATAAAACCGACAAAATTTGTAAAATTAATTACGGGAGCCGGATTGAGGTCATTCAAATATCTAAATTCATCTAAGAGCATCTGGAATCTGAAAATGAGGCTTAGTGGATTTATAGAAGCAGATAGAGAGTTTTTAAAATATTAAACGTAAAACAAGTTTTTCTGAGAAAATCGATAAAATGTTCGGGCAAGCGAGAGGACCCTATAAAGCCCACCAAAAATTATGAAATTCTGATCACAGCTCCATTAAAAGATTTAGAAGCTATGGTTAAAAGAATTTAGCAAGATTTGATTCCTAAATTAAGTTATAAAGTTTAGATCATTAATGGGTAATTAATGACTAAAAATCCAAAATAAAATCAAGTGAGTTTGGGATTGGATCAGGATGATTAGGGCTGATAAATGAAGTTATTTTGAACCTAATTCAAGCCCATTAGGAAGCTTGGGCCACGAAATCTTGCTCGAGAGAAGATGAAGCTTTGTTGTGTTTTGGTGCATGAATCTACAAAAATTTATTGGCCCAAACCCAAGGGGCTTTTAGATGGGCTCTACAGGTGCAAGATGAATGCATGGATTTGTTGAATATGGACTTGCATGGGAGAGGGGACGTGGAAGAAGAATGGGGGAGAAGAGTGGAGTGGACACTTGTTACCAATATAAGCAATTGGTTTTCCTATATAAAGAAGCCATCCCCTTCTCATTTCTTCAAACCACAACAAAAAAAACAAAGAAAAAGAGAGGAAGAAAGGCGTGGGATAAGGATAAGAAGAAGAAGAAGGAGAAGGAGGAGGAGAAGAAGAAGGAGGAGGAGAAGAAGGAGGAGGAGAAGCCGGAGGAGGAGAAGAAGAACAAGGAGGAGGAAGAAGAAGAAGAAGCCGGAGGAAGAAGAAGAGAGAGAGAGAGAGAGAGAGAGAGAGAGAGAGAGAGAGAGAGAGAGAGAGAGAGAGAGAGAGAGAGAGAGAGAGAGAAGATGAAGCTTGAAGAAGAAGAAGAGAGAGAGAGAGAGATGGAGGAGAAGATGAAGTGTGAGACAAGAAGAAGAGAGAGATGGAGGATAATCGGAAGAGAAAGAGAGAGAGAACCAGAGGAGAGAGAGAACCAGAGGAGAGAGAAAAGGAGGAGAGAGAAGATGGTCCGGAGGCTCGATCAGAATCATTAAGGTCAACGGTACGGTCAAGTGCGGGTCAAGGCCGAGCCAAATCAACAGAGGTTTGGGGAAGGTTCGGGTTAGCGGCGGATTCGTGCCAGGTATCGTTGTTCCGCTAGTCCGTCAATCATCCGTCCGTCGTCATAATAACACTGTGAGTCGGCTAAATTATGTGTTGCTTTTAGTTAAAATCATATAGATCTGGAATTGATAAACCGTAGTTTAGGTTGCATACCCGATTGATTGAATTGGTTAGAACGGCTAGGTTGATTTAATAACTCGGTTAATCAATGAAATGGTTAGGGTAAGGGATGCATGCTAGTTAGCTTATATCCGTAATTATTGATAGTTCGTTGATTGCTTGATTGGGTGTTGCATTGAGTGATTGATAGTTCGTTGATTGCTTGATTGTGTGATGCATTCATATAGAATGGCATGCTAGGACGTATATGCATATATAAGTATTTAAGAACGTATCTAAAGGAATCTATATACGAGGAATTATGAGTTGATTAAAATACGGTTAAGAGATATAACACACTTAGAATATAATAACGGAGTGGGTTAATTACTCGGGTTAAGGGTAATGAATGGAAGTTAATGAATAATGAGATGTCGGGGAGTTAGTAATCTTACTAAATCTAAACCGACAGATCGAGGACTTATTAAAAGATACTTAGGAAGTGATAAGTAAAGAAGTAGTGTGATTGATGGGCCATCTACGGGATTAGTAATCCACTAATCCCAAGGTAGCAGATTGAATGAGTAAAGGTTAAGGATTGAATGAGTGAAGGTTAAAAAAGGTTAAAAGACTAATAAACCTAATTAACTGTTTGTGTGGTGTTATGATTGTGTGGTTGTGTATCTAATTCGGTGTTGGGCTGAGTAGACTGTTGATTGTGTGACTGTGTATCTACTTCGGTGTTGGGCCGAGTAGACTGTTGATTGTTTGTGTGATTGTGTATCTACTTCGGTGTTGGGCAAAATTGACTATATTGGTAGATACTTACGGGATAGGACTTGCGAGATGGACTGGGGATTAAGATAGTGTTTTTATTTGACCTTGTAGGTCTTGCGTGATAGAGTCCCAGTGAGTCTGCTTGTTTACATTGCTGTTATTAAGACTCTATAGGGTGCGTTAGATCCCGCAAGTCTAGAGATGGCGTTCTGGTACTTCCTGCCCGATTGGATCCTTGGGAGTTGAGAACCTGGTCAGTTCACGTACCTTCGGTAGTGGTTCTGGCAGGTGTTAACCTATGGAGTGACGTCTGTAGGTGTGTGGTCCGGAGATTAAGGGGTCGCGTCCTAGGGACGCACTACATGGAAGCTATGATTATCTAGGGGTAACCCGAGTCACCGCATATCGATGGACAAAGAACCGTGTCCTAGTCGAGATATGACTAATAGAAGAAAAAAACAATGCTTGTCTGAGTAAATTTGCTAAAGAAAAGAAAGGTGTCATGGCATATTGGAGGAGGAAAAGAGGAGAAGTTAAAAGAATGTACACATATGGAATGAGGTGGCATGAAGAGAGAGGTTTATTGGAGTGCAAGGTATTTCTTTTATTTTGGTGGTTAACATGGCAAGAGACAAATAAACAGAGGAAGTGAGGTGAATCTAGCAAGTTTAAGGAGTGGTAAGTGGCTTTAGGAGTGACATTTGTTATTCATCAAGCCATTCCCTTTTTACCATATAAGAAAGCTAGCCCTTCCAATTTCATTCATCACTCAACAAAGAAGAGAGAAAGAAGAGAAGGAGAGAAGAAGAGAAGAAGTGTGAGGGAGAGGAAGGAAGAGAAGAAGAAGAAGAAGAAGGAGGAGGAGAAGAAGAAGAAGAAGAAGAAGAGAGAGAGAGAGAGAGAGAGAGAGAGAGGAGTGAGGAAGAAGAAGAAGAGAGCTAGAGAGAGGCGTGAAGAAGAAGAGAGAGAGAGACGTGACGAAGAAGAAGAGAGAGAGAGGCATGAAGAAGAAGAAGAGAGAGAGAGAAGCTTGAAGAAGAAGAAGAGGGAGAGAAGATGAATTTTGAAGAAGAAGAAGAAGCATGAAGGAGAGAGAGAGAGAAGATGAAGCTTGAAGAAGAAGAAGAGAGAGAGATGGAGGATAACCGGAGGAGAGAGAGAACCAGAAGAGAGAGAGAGAACCAGAGGAGAGAGAGAGAAGGAGAGGGAAGTTGAGGGTGGTCCGGAGGCTCGATCAGAACCGTGAAGGTCAAAGGTACGGTCAAGTGCGGGTCAAGGTCGGGTCAAAGCAACAAAGGATCGGGGAAGGTTCGGGATAGCGTCGGGTTCGTGCCGGGTCTCATTGTTCTGCTAGTCCATCAATCCGTCCGTCACCATAATAACACTGTGAGTCAGCTAATTGTGTGTTGCATTTAGTTAAGATCATATAGATCCGTAATTGATAAACCGTAGTTTAGGTTGCATACCCGATTGATTGAATTGGTTAGAACGGCTAGGTTGATTAATAACTTGGTTAATCAATGAGATAGTTTGGGTAAGAAATGCATGCTAGTTCGCTTATATCCGTAATCATTGCTAGTTCGTTGTTGCTTGATTGGGTGTTGCATTAAGTGATTGATAGTTCGTTGATTGCTTGATTAGGTGATGCATACATATAGAATGGCATGCTAGGACGTATATGCATATATAACTATTTAAGAACGTATCTAAATGAATCTATATACGGGGAATTATGAGTTGATTAAAATACGGTTAAAAGACATAACACACTTAGAATATAATAACGGGGGTGTGTTAATTAGTCTGGTTAAGGGTAATGAATGAAAGTTAATGAATAATGAAATGTCGGGGAGTTAGTAATCTTACTAACTCTAAACCGACAGATCGAGGACGTATTAAAAGATACTTAGGAAGTGATAAGTAAAGGAAGTGGTGTGATTGATGGGCCGTCTACGGGATTAGTAATCCACTAATCCCAAGGTAGCGGATTGAATGAGTAAAGGTTAAGGATTGAATGAGTGAAGGTTAAGAAAAGATTAAAAGACTAATAAACCTAAAAAACTGTTTGTGTGGTTGTGTATCCACTTCGATGTTGGGCCGAGTAAACTGTTGATTGTGTTGTTGTGTATCTACTTCGGTGTTGGGTCGAGTAGACTGTTGATTGTGTGATTGTGTATCTACCTCAGTGTTGGGCCGAGTAGACTGTTGATTGTTTGTGTGTTTGTGTATCAACTTCGGTGTTGGGCCGTGTGGACTGTTGATTGCTTGATTATTTATCTACTTCGGTGTTGGGCCGAGTAGACTGTAGTAGTAGATACTTACTCTGGTGCGGGACCGAGTAAGTTTGGGTGATGTGGAGGTTGGTGATAGGATTTGCGGGATGAATTGGGGATTGTGATAATAGTTCTAGTTGACCTTGTTGGTATTGCGTGATAGAGTCCCAGTGAGTCTGCTTGTTTACATTGCTGCTGTAGGACTCTATAGGGCGCGTTAGATCCCGCAAGTCTAAAGATGACGTTCCGGTACTTCCGAACCGATTGGATCCTCGGGTAGTTACCTGATCGGACACGTGCCTTGGGCAGTGATGCTGGTTATGGTGTTAACCTACTGAGTGACGCCGGTAGGTGTGTGGTCCAGAGAATACGGGGTCGCATCCTAGGGCCGGACTGCATGGAAACTCGGGTTGCCGGGGTAACTTGAGTCACAGCATATCGATGGACGGAGAATGGTGTCCTAGCCGTTGGAATTCGTGTTATCGTCTAGGAGTCGTGGGAGGTTTTAGCTACCGTGACGGCAGCCAAGTGTTCCCGTGGAAGTCACCGAGTTCGCAAAGTGGGCCCAAATGGTGTGGAGTTGTGTAGTGCCGAGATAGATAGATCAAGTCTAAACATGTTCCGCAATGTTCTCAATTTCCTTCGTTGGTGATTGTGTTGTTATTTGAATGATTGTGTGTTCTGGAGCTCATCACATCTTAGTAGCACGTGATCGGCTATTATACTTGGATTATTATTTTGGGTTTGGGCGGGATTATTAGATTGATAGCAGCCTTTAGTTGGGAGCCGTCTCACTGGGTAATCTTAGATTGCTCATTAGACTCTTTTGTGTTTTTCAGGTTTGGCGTAGCTCGGCGGACGCGTAGGGCACTCGGAGTAGTCTCGGGTTGGCATTGGGTATCGGTTGTTACGCATTTTGACTATACTTTCGGTTTCGGATTTTGTTGGAACGTTCCGCTAAATGTTTTTTATTAGACCGTATATTGTTATGAATAAGATTTATATTTTTTCAAAAAATAAAAACGGAATAATTCCCTGATATGGTTTCGTCCGAACCGAACACAACTCGTGGAAACGGTACGGGTAGAAAAGCCTTGTATCGTGGAAACGAGGTAAACAGAGTCAAAGATGGTTTGGTTCGAGACTTTGTCTCAAACCGAACTGTCTTTGGCTTTCATATTGTGATAAACTCTGCTCGTATGACTGGTCGGGTTCGATCGGTCATGTTCTTGTTTGATTTTTGGCCGGTCAGCTCGTCGGTCAGCGGAAAACGGGAAGGGGGAGTTACACTCACATTGGCCAAAGAAGGGCAGAAGCATAACTGGGAAGTTCCTGACGCCCAAACGGACTTCATAAATGGAAAGAGCACGGAAAAAAAGCGAATCAGGTTTTCGTTTCGTTCGAATCGGACTAAGGACGGTCTTGTTATGGCAACTTGAAGTTAGTTGACTAAAAGTCAAGGGTCAGGGTAAAGTCAACCGGTCAATCCGATCAACCAAGACCCATACCCAAACCCAGACTGAACCAGGCCCATTCCATAACCAGCCTAAATGACCCTAACCAATCCTAAACTGGAAATTCTAATTGGACAGACTAAGCCGAAATTGAATTGGAATTAAACTGAAATTGGAATTGGACCGAGTCAAACCAGGTCAACCCGATTAAACCTGGCCAATCCCAGTTGACTGCCCGACCGAGTCGACTCAGTTCGCCAGAGAGTCAACTTGGCGGTGGCGGCTCCGGCGCGTGGGGCGCGTGGCGGCAAAGCTCGGTGGTGCGTGACCGCGCATGATATCCAAACACCTGGTCTTCCTCCGGCGCATGCAGACGGGTGTGGCGGCGCGTGGTTGAGCTGCTGACGTCTCCGGCTTCGTCTCGTCGAGCTGAACGCAATGGTGGCTTCGGATTTACGAAATTCCAAGCATTTTAGGAGTTATGGATAAAAACGTCTCGAATTCTCAAAAAACAAGGCTAGATCTAGGATTATGGGAGTTACCTGGTGGTTGAATGAGACATGGACGACGGATCTCGCTTCCTAGGTGCACTATACCACTTTTTAGTGTATTAAAAAATGTTATTACCAAACTGCCATTAATGACATTTTAAATTTACTGGATTCGGTTAATAAGTTAATGAATTTTGAAATAAGTCCATCAAATTAAGTCTATCTGTCTTTAATAGTAGACTTGTTGTTGCTCTATAAACTTGTTTTTAGGATTGCAGACTTGATTTTGGGATTGTACACTTGTTTTCAGGATTGTAGATTTTTTTGTAAAAAAGATTGTAGACTTAAAATTTGGATTGTAGATTTCTTTTTAGGGATTTGTAGATTTATTTTAAGGTTGCTAGATTTATTTTTTTCGATGATTTTAAATTGTCGTAGACTTTGAAAACTAATGTAGATTTGTCGTATATCATGCAGAGTTATTATTTATAACATCAATTTTTTTTGAAAAAGTGACTGATTTGTAAATTTGTTTTGTAGATTTGTTTGTGGATTGGTAGATTTGTTAAGCAAATTATACAGTTGTAGATTTACTTTTCTCTTGCAGACTTAATCTTGGAGTTCGTAGACATTCACGAAGTGGCCATAGATTTTTTAGGGAATTTAAATACATTGAGATGGTTGCAGATATATCATGTGTAACCGAGATTTATAATTCCGTAGTAGAATTATTTTTGACCTTGTAGACTTATTTTTCTCCTTGTAGACTTTATTGCGGATTTTATGTGAAAGATGAGAACATCGTAGACGTGGTAAATGTGGGGTAAAAATCTCCCTCGACGAAAACAATAGCCGAAAACATGAACGGATGATCGGATGCGGACAATCGTTGCGCTTCATATAAACAGAATCTCATATGATTTACAAGTCGTACGAAGCGCTTCGTGTCGATGACTTCGTATGAATAACATTTTATACGAAAAGCTTCGAACGGATAACATTTAATACGAAACAGATAAAACTATTCACCAAAACATCCGAACGGATCGATCGGACAAACACATCTCTTGACATAGCTATATATAGACGAAACATATGGATAAGAAATTTCCAAGTTGAACCAGCTCGGATCCGAGCTAAACCAGCTCGGATCCAAGCTAAACCAGCTCGGATCCAATCATATCCCTTCTCATTTTTCAAGAAAAAATTCATCCCTTCGGAAGTTCCGAGCTGAATGCATTCCTTGGAAACTTCCGAGCTGAATTTACTTCTCAAACTTTCCGAACAGATATTCCACTTAGATCGTATGATCAAACATTTGCCGATATCACCTTCTTCGGATGCCAAATAACCACAATCCATCTTCGGAGACATCGAATATACGTTCCTAGCCGTTAAACCAAAATTGTCGGATAAAGTCAGACAAAATACGAATTTGGGCCTAACCTAAAAGATTCATATTTCTGAGAGTTTGGACCGAATCAAGAGGTCTATGCTCAAACGGACTCAGACATCCGTTTTCGGCCCAATCGGCAAAATAGGTTAAGCCGCAGGAAGATAATCACCAAAAGAAGAGATAATCTCGAAGAAGGGAAGAAGAGGGGATCTCCGAGCAGAAGAGGAAAATCCGAGCTGAAAATGTAAATCTTAACGGAAATGGAAACAAACGATAACAAGAAGATTTCCGAATATCTTGCAGATGAAGACTCCCGATGCCGACTTGCCGCAATGGACTTTCTATGACATTGACATCTCAAAAAACTTCAACATCTAGACTAGCACTCAGCAATTTTCTTAGCTTCTTTTGTACTTTATACTCTCTTTTCCGATCGATTATCAATAAATATCCTCCGGATTCCTATTTCGGTGTGTTTACTTTTGAGATTTATGTTCCCTAAAAGTTTAGCTCTACAAGTTTTGACAATGCGAGTTCCGACTATAATAGTTTGACGTAGTCTGTGGGGAATACAATTTTCTTACACTTAAAAACCACCGACTAGCGGATCCGAAGATATGACCACCAACACAGACAAAAACGGAATAGTAGCAGATCAGCTAAGTACCGTTACCAACAATATGATCATAGAGGATCACAATACTGTCGAGACACGGTATTCTCGATCAAAGTATACTGACGGAGAGCTGAAACAAACATTTACTGGTCATTTCCTTTTCAGTCTCCAAACAACGTAATAACGTTTGAAGAGTGCGGGACCGCGAAAATCGACCGACCACACAACGATCCACTCGTCATCGAGCTGAACATAAGAGATCTTTACGTCGCAAGAATTTTGATCGATACCAGAAGTTCCGTGGATGTAATTTTCCGCAATACTTTAAGAAGGACGAACATTAATTTATCCGAAGTATCTCAAATCTCGAAACCCTTAACGTGATTTATAGGAGACACTGATACGATCAGGTTTTAATCCCTAGATCTACACTGCAAGTGCACAGACGTGAACCAGTAGTATATAGGGTATCAAATCCACAAAGACTCTAGATTCTTACGATAGATTATAGAATGTCAGGTTAAGCTAGGTGAAACAGAGAATAAGCAGTAAATCAAGCAATAAGGTAAATAGATCGGTTTGTAAACAAGAAGGCAAAGCGTCAAGTCTAGGGAGTTCTCAGGAAATCAGGAACATAAGCTTATCAATCAATCGGGATCTAATTAGGAACTGTTCTGGAACTAGAATCACATAATTATAACAGACCAACTTTCGTTGCGAATATTATCTATATCTAACAACCTAGCAAGCCAACTTTCGTTGCGAATCCTAGAGTTCTAAACAAGCATTAATCTCAAGTTCTTTCGTTCACAATTTTCCTAAGCCAAATATCTTTGCGAATAGTCAAATTTCTCATCTAAGTTCTTTCTAGTTAATTAATCAACTTTCGTTGCAGAAATTAACCTAACATCAATAATCTAAGTGGCCAATTCAGATCAAGCATTAAGAACAACTCTAGATGAAGAACTAACAGATATGAATCCCTACAGATTGATCAACCTATAATTCCATGAAATCCCTAATGAGAATCCCTAAACCTAACAGGTAAACTACTCAGACATGACAATCATAACAAAAGACATGATGAATAGAATACTGAATATCATAAAACAGAATAAGAAACAGGGGTTCGAAATCTTCTCTCTGTCGAGTATCTGATCAGCCCCTAAAACTCTCTGAATGTAAAATAAAGCGTATGTAAAGCGTCGCCTAAACAATGGCTTAAAAACCCTAATATAATGATCTAAACTCGGCTGGGGCTTCTTCGAAATTATGAGAAACTTCTGGGCTTTGTTGCAAATTCCAAACTCTTCATTAAACAGCCAAGAAAAGCCATACTCGCGTCTGTGTCGATCGACACCAAAGGTGTGTCGATTGACACAACTCTCAAATATCGACAGTGAACTCATCTCTCGGGTAATTGCTCCAAAATGCTACAGAATGCGCCATAATGTCCAAATCCGCTCCAAACGTGCCTAGACCTGTAAACACACATAAAAGGACTCCAAAAGACTCTAAAAGACTCGATAACAAGACATATACCATGGTTAAAAGTCCTAAAAACCATGATATATCAGACACGACGATGACCCTCAGGACAATCAGACTGCCAGTACAAGTAGGAGGAATAACCAAGGTCTTCGAGTTCTCAGTAGCGGACGCTCCGGCAATCTACAACGTGATCATGGGGACTCCGTGGATAAACTCCACGAGAGCTTTTCTGTTAACATATCACCTCTACTTGAAGTTTTCAACACCAAGTGGGGTCACGACGATTTGGAGAAATTAAGAACAACCCCGATCATGTTTCATGACCGAACACAAACTCAGGAAGCCGACGGTCGAGATCCCTCGAAAGACAAAGAGACTGCGGACAAAGGAAAATCAAGGGGTTGCGGAAAAATCTAAAAAGCCGAGAAAAACAAGAGGAAGAAGAAGAAGACGAGCCTTCCGAACCCGTGATATCAGTCTGCATAGGATGATCATCCAGAACAATGAGTAGATATCAGAGCGAACCTTGACAACTCAATAAAAAAGGGGATAGTTTTATGTCTTCGGGAAAACGTGAACAGCTTAACTTGGTCCACAGAAGACATGACTGGAATTAGCATGGACATTGCTTGTCACGAGCTGAATGTGGAGCCAACAATCAAACCCGTAAGACAAAAGAGGAGGAAGCTAGGGTCCGAACGAACCAAAGCAGTCAACGATGAAGTTGATAGATTACTTAATGTCGGCTCAATCATCGAAGTCAAGTATCCAGACTGGCTCGCGAACCCCGTGGTAGGAAAGAAGAAGAACGGGGAATGGATGGTTTGCGTAGAATTCACGGATCTAAACAAGGCATGTGCCAAATACAGTTTCCCAATTCCATACATCGACCGACTGGTGGAGGCAACCGTGGAAAAAAAACTACTCACATTCATGGATGCTTTTTCAGGCTACAATTAGATCATGACGAACCCATACGATCAAGACAAAACCGCTTTCGTCATGGACAAGGGGATTTATTGTTACAAGGTTATGCCCTTCGTCTTGAAGAACGCGGGTCGACTTATCAACGGTTAGTGAACAAGATGTTTGCCGAAAAACTCCGGAGAACTATGGAGGTTTATAGACGACATGCTAGTTAAATCCCTCGAGGAAAAAGATAACGTAGAACATCTGCGGGAGTGTTTCGAACAGATAACCAAGCATAACATGAAGCTCAACCCGACCAAATGCAGATTCAGAGTAGCATCCGACGAGTTCCTCGGATACCTCCTTACTCATCGAGGCATCGAAGCAAACCCGAAACAGATAAACGCTTTGATTCAGATTTCCTCGCCGACGACGAAAAGAGAAGTCCAGCAACTAACATGACGTGTAGCAGCACTGAACAGGTTTATCTCGCGATCAACAGACAAGTGTCTACCATTAATCGACACCTTGCGAGGAAACAAGACATTCGAATGGTCGGAGAAGTGTGAAAAGCTTTCCAACAGCTGAAGAAATATTTGGCACATCCACCGGTATTGGCAAAACCAATCGAAGGGGAACCTCTATTCCTATATACTGCGATATCGGCTATCGCAAAAAGTGGGGTTCTAATCAGAGAAGAACGAGGGGAACAAAAGCCAATTTTTACGTCAGTCAAACACTGACGGACGTGGAAACTCGCTACCCTCAAATCGAAAAACTAGCGCTCGCACTAGTGATGTCTGCTCGGAAATTAAGGTCATACTTCCAGTCTCACTCGATCGTAGTCTTGACAAATTTTTCTTTATGGACAATCCTTCATAGTCCAAGCCAATTTGGGAGGTTAGCAAAATGGGCGATAGAACTCAGCGAGTTCGATATCGAATATCAATCCAGGACGTGCGAAATTGACAGTATTAGCGGATTTCCTGATGAACTACCACAAGGAGCGGAAGAACTAGCAGAAGATTTGGACTGGTTGCTACATGTTGATGGCTCCTCGTCAAAGAAAGGTTCCGAAGTAGGGATCCGCCTGATGTTGCCAACCGGAGAAATCTTGAAACAATCCTTCCGCCTAACTTTCCATGCTTCGAACAACGAAGCAGAATATGAAGCTTTAATCACCGAGTTAAGGGTAGTCCACGCCCTCAAAATTCAAAACATACAAGCGTTTTGCGATTCGAAACTGGTCGCAAGCCAATACAACGGAGAATACGAGAGAAGGGACGAATGGATGTAGGCGTACCTGAAAATCGCGCATGACCTGGTAAAACCGCTCAAGAACTTCAAGCTAAAAGGAATACCTTGAGGAGAAAAAGCACCCGCCGATACACTAGCAGCTCTCACCTTGACATCAGAACCAAGCTTGAAACAGATCATTCCGGTAGAATTTATCGAGCATCCAAGCATCAAAAATTCCGGAAAGTCAACCTAGCCTGTCCACTCGAAGATAACATTAACGACGAAGAAAACTTTCCATCGGGAGAAGACGATGCTGAAACGGACATACAAGACGAAGGAGAGTACGACTGCAACAAAGGATGGATGGAAACGATCTGTTCGTACATCACGAACGGCGAACTTCCTGAAGATAAATGGGCAGCAGGCAAAGTTAGAGTACATGATGCTTGTTATGCTTTGATGGAAGGGAATATTTACAAATGGAGGTTATCCAGTCCTCTGATGTCATGCGTCGAAGGCAAATAATCTAGTCGAGTCATGGAAGAAGTCCTCAGCGGTTCGTGCGGAAATCATTCTGGAGGAAGAGCACTGGCGATCAAGATCAAGCGTCACAACTACTTTTGGCTGACGATGGTTAAGGACTGCGAGAATTTTTCTCGAAAATGCGAAAAATGCCAGAGACATGCTCCGACCATCAGCCAACCGGCCGAACTACTGCCATCAATCTCAGCACCTTATCCGTTCATGTGTTGGTCGATCGACATAGTGGGCCCTCTTCACCAATCTTAACAGAAGCGGTTTCTTCTTGTCTTAATGGACTATTTCTCGAAGTGGATTGAAGCCGAATCTTATGCCATCATCAAAGACGCCCAAGTCGAATATTTCGTATGGAAGAACATTATATGTCGGCACGGAGTGCCGTACGAGATCGTTACAGACAATGGCTTACAATTCATTTCAACATGATTCGAAGCTTTTCGCAAAAATGGAAGATACGATTACAAAAATCAACGCCGCGATACCCCAAGGGAACGGGCAGGCCGAAGCCGCCAACAAAATGGTCCTCGACGGGTTAAAAAAGTGACTCAACAAAAAGAAGGGACGTTGGGATGAAGAGCTGGAGGGAGTTCTATGGTCACACCGGATAACTCCCCGGCGAGCAACTGGCAAAACAACATTCACGATTGTTTACGGATCAGAATGCGTGATCCTAGCTGAAGTCGAAATCCCAAGAATACGTCTCAAATTGCTCCCTAGAAAAGAAGATTTGAATCTTATGATGCTTCTTGACGAACTGGATCTAATCAACGAACGACGCGACCAAGCATTATTCCGCATCCTAAATTATCAACAAGCAACTGCGATGTATTATAACTCGAACGTCCGCAGTAAGAGATTCCGTGAAGGAGATTTGGTACTGCGGAAAGTATTTCAGAACACCGCCAAACAAAATGCGAGCAAAGTGGGAGCCAACTGGGAAAGACCGTATAAAATCACGAAAGTCGTCCGACCGGGGGCATACGAGTTAGCTAACATGGATGATGTCAAGATTCCCACAAGTTGGAATGCGATGCATGTTGGGAATGTCCTGAAATCTACCGTACTATCTCTAGAAAGTATGATAAGTGTCAAGATCAGACATAAGTCATAAGTACTGGGTGATCATGATGGCTTGCTAGAGTCCGCTCTTGATCTATAAGTTTAAGACTTATTACCAGTATTGTATGATCCCTAAGGGTCACACACCATAGCTAACGGGAAAGTTAAAATGGAATTAATACGGTAAGATGCAAGACATTTACTGTATTTGTACAGAGAGACTTGGGCCATTAGTTAATTACTTGGGCCCATATCGAGATACAGGACTTGTGTCGATCGACACAGGTATATGTGTCGGTCGACACAATAGCGAAACCGAAACATCAGTTTAGGTTTTTGACGAGTCGAGATAAATAAGAAGGGAGTCTTATTATTTCGATGGGGGTCGGCGAATCTGAAAAACTGGCCGTCCTGTTTCTCTCTGTTTCCTCCAACTTTGGTCTAGCAGCCGTCCCGTGCTTGTAAGAGTGTGGATACACGAGGAGGAGCCGATTCTAATCAGCTCTAATCTGATCTCGACATTACAATCATTCCGCTGCAAAAAGGTAATGTCCAGGTTTGTTTTATGATTCAGTTACAAGAACCTAGATCTGTTTAAGATTATGTGTTAGGTTGCAATCTGTCAATTGAACCATGAAAACACGAATAATCCAACAGTGGTAACAGATGTTGGATTCGTTTAGTTTTTCCTGGTTCAATTACTCATTGATTGATCCTACTAAACATGCCAGATCTAGGTTCTCTTGCAGAATCATAAAGGATCTCACCTAATACCTTGTTTATGCAGCGGAAGAAGAGGTATTGTCTGAGATCAGCAGAACCACCAAGAGATAGCTCCTCCAAAGGCTCACACACGCACACTGCAGGATGTTGGCTGCTAGACCAAGCTGGTGGGAGGCGCAGAGAAGAGAGAGAGGAGGCGCAGAGAGGCTGAGAAAATTAGAGCTAGGGCAAGTTTTATTTATTAAAACCCTTGTCCAGTTCTTATGGGCTTTTGGGCCCAATTCTCAGTCTGATTAAATCCCTTAGATTTAATCAGGCCCTTTAGTCTCTCTAAGTACAGTAAATGCCTAGCACTTTTACCGTACTTCTGCTAAACCGTTCCTATACATTTTCCTGTTAGCTTAGGCGTGTGACCCATATGGGATCATATAATAAAGGCAATAAATCCAAGATTTATAGATCATTAGCGGACTCTAGCAAGCCATCATGACCCCCAGTATTATATGACTTATGTCTGATCATTGACATACTCTTACTTTCTAGAGACAGTACAGAGATTACTGGACATAATTCCAACAATCTCCCACTTGAACTGGAATCTCTGTATTCATAATCCTTTTGTCCCAATATCTCGATTAGTCATAAGGCAAGATTAGTGTCATCCTTATAAAGCCTAATCTTGTTCATCGGACTCTGATTTGATACTGACAATCCAAACGACTCGGGACAGTCCGTTTGAGCATGGCCATGCATTTTCCAGTATTAAATCTCCGATTGGCCTAGAGATATTCACTCCATTTATATTGGAGGGACAAATCCCGTCTTGTTCCATCACTGTAAACTACTCATTTCATAATACACCCAAACAAGGTCCTTATAACTATCGCTTAACGACAGCGTTAGACAATGTTCAAAGCGCATCAGTTCATGTGCAGTCACATGCATGCGAACTCAGGTCTAAGGACTATACTCTATAGTCGTAGTAAGAATCTCTTATGACACAGATATAAATATCCTGAAGAGTTCTTATAAGCGGGTCATGTCCGGTCGTATGTACCCCAACATACACCTATGTACTGACTTTGATGCCGTGCATCTATGACATCCTGAGACTTTGTCATAAGTCACATACCAATCTAGTCTCACGCGGTTGTTGGTGTTCCAATTTCAACAACCTTCGACTAGGGACAGGATGATATAAGCCATCTATCAAATATAGGGTCTCATGATCAAGCTAAATGACTTTGATGACTCAAGATCAAGTCACTTACTTCGATGACCTATAAAATGGTTCATATCATTTTGGAACGATTATTTCATCACAGTTAAAATAATCATAAAATAATTTTATTAAACATCTTAAAATGTTTTACAAGAACATATCAATAACTAAATAAAGCCCTTTACTAACTCCCACTGAAATTAAGACTACATCTTAATTTCACTTATCCTACAGCAACAGTCCGCGACTCGTGCTTAGGCCTAAGGAGTGGCTTCGTTAATAGATTAGCAACGTTCTCATTCGTTGAAACTTGCTGATCTACTTAACATTTCTGTCATTTATCTCACGGAATAGGTTATACCTACCCTTAAGGTGTTTGGACCTCTGATGTGCAGCTAGTCTCATCTATGCTGGGAATCACATCAAGTTCAGTGAAGAACTCTTCTTTCCAAACAACCTCTTTCGCCGCTTCCCAAGCTGCGAAATGTTCAGCTTAAGTCATGGAGTCAGCAACAGTGCCTTGCACCGCCAGATAGACACAAGATATAACCGGACTGTGACCGGAAATCATCTTTGTCCGTTGGAAACTTGCCTTTCAGACTCTACTGACTCGTAGCACCTCACTTTCTTGGTAAATCAAGAACGTATCCTAAGTATTTTCCAAATACTTGAGAATATTCATTATGTTTATCCAGTGATTTTTGGCTGGATCTGACTGGTCTTTACTTGTCTCGCTTAACATTAAAGCTACATCAAAACAAGTACGTGTCATGGCATACATGATAGATCCAATTGCCGACGCATATGGAATCTCATCCATGCATTCAAGCTCAGCAGTTATCGTAGGACACTGTTTCTTGTTTAACGGAATGCCATGTGACATTGGCATAAAACCCTTCTTGGATTGCTGAAAACGTGTAGGACTTTGTCAATTTAAGAGTCCTGACATTGTCCTACCAGCTCTTTTGGATCTCTATCTTTAGATCCAAAGTCAAAGAACTACGTGGCTTTACCCATGTCAATCATAAAACCAACTCCCAAGCCAGTCCTTCACCGACTGCAGCATTGGGACGTTATGTCATCGACATACAATATGAGAAATGCAACATCGCTCCCACTAATCTATTAGTAAACGCACAGTTCCACTTCGTTCCTGTTCAAGTCAAAACCTTGACTACTTCAACAGAACGAAGATTCCAACTCCGATATGTTTGCTTCCATCCATGAATGGATCAATGAAGCTAACTTACACAAAATGTAATTTTTCGGAGTCCGGGCTCACTTTCGCTTCTTTGAATTTCGCAGATTCGTCGCTTTCAATGATCGTCAGATCATGCGATCTTTCAATGATCATCAGGTTCAACTAATGACGAGAAATCACTCTCGGATTAGTGACTGATTCATTCATATCTGCGAACTTCTGGCTCTACAGGTGTAGATTCTACAGTAATCTGTAAATCCATCCGCTGCTCTCCCTCAACAGGTTGAGCAGCCTCCTGCATTTCTCGAATTTCTTCGAGTTATACTTTTACTCCCACTGTTTTTCTTGGAAAGCAACTTTCCTTTCAGAAAACAGAATTCCGAACAACCTAACTTCGTTTTCGGAATGGACGTAAAAAGTAACAAGCCTTGGTTTCCCTAGGACAACCAGCAAAGTAGCACAACTACAAATACTCAGTAAAGACGAATTTGGATCATTTCCAATCCACATTTAAGTGGTGTCTTTCAACTGATATTGGTAGAACTATTTCAGCGTAAACTTAGATATTTCTAGAGCGTTATTCTTAAAAATATCATGGAAGATTCGTGTGACTCATCTTTAATCATTTCTGATAAGATCTGATTCTTTCTCACAGAAACACCTCCAGGTTTTCAGGAGAAATGAGCTGTGAAACGACTTCACACTCAATCAGATGATCACACCATCAATGACTTAAGTATTCTCACTCGTGATCTAATCCAGAGTCTCAATACTTCAGTCACTCAGATTCTATACCTCATTCTGGAATTCTTTCGACCATTTCAAAGAATTCTGACTCGTGTCTCATCAAATGAACACAGTCATACTCACTGAAATAATCAGTGGAGACAATGAAGTACATGAAATTTTCTCTGGCATTACTGCTCATCGGACCACATACATGAGTATGTTCAATCTCCAATAAGCCTTTGGGCCTTTCTCTAGCTCGGCTAAGATAGGCCCCTTTGTCTTTTGGTCCAGTAAACAGAATTCAAGTCTCATAAGATATCCGATCAAATGAGCCCAATAGTGCATAACTATGGGATTTCTGAATCCGACTTACTCTATGTGACCAAGACTTTTATGCCAAGAAAAATCAGGTTTAATTCATCAGATTTAAACCAATTTGGTATTTATGTTATATTTAGGCACTCTTTGGTTTGAGATATAAAACCCATTCCTTGAATAGGGTGCTACAATTAATATTTCATTAAGATCAAAAGAACTAAACTTGTCTTTTATCAAAATGAAAAACATTCAAATTCTTACAAGAAAATGAAAAACAACTCTGCTTAAAGCAGGTACATTGTAGCAATTACTTAATACAAAACCAAGCCTCGAAGGCATCTACAAGTGAAAACCCTACGGCTGAGGCAGCGTCCATAGCTCCTTCCAGACATGTAGATTCACTTGTCCTTCCTTCAACATTCTACTGTTGCTTAGGCTCTGCATATTATCACAAATATCAGTGCCACAACCAGTATCCAATACCTATAAGGTAGAACTTGAAGTAATAACATGAATACCTGAGGAAGTAGTCTCATACATCAACTTCAACTCCTCATCATCTTCCATGAATTTAATGCAATCTCTCTTCCAATGCCCTGTCTCTTTACAGTAGCAGCACTTACCAACGTAAGAGGTATCTGACTTGGGCTCAGAAGACACACGCTTGCCATGATTCAAAATCTGGACAGCTTTGTCTTCACCCTTGTCAGTACTAGGTTTAATAAACCTACCCTTCTCTATTATGAGATTATACTGGGTACTCTTCACGTTTGGCTCAACTGTCTTGAGCATATCATGCAGTTCAGTCAGCGTCTTCGTTAAGCCTTTCTTGATATAGTTCCTTCTGAACTTATCATAACTTGACGGCAGTGACTGCAGAATGATCTCAGTTGCCAATTCTTGGCTAACTGGATAATCCAGTTTCCTCAGGTTATTAATGTAACCCATCATTTTACTGACATGAGGACTCACTGGATGATCATTTGGTAGCTTGCAGCTAGTGAGAGACTTAACCAACTGGTATCTCTCCACTCTTACCTGCTCCTGAAATTTCAATTTCAGGCTGCTGATCATCTCTATTGGCGACTCCATGTTCTCATATTGCTCCCGCAAGTCTGAGTCCATGGTAGCCAATATCAGACCACGCACATCTACCGCATCATTATAATGCTTATTCCAAGCATCATATACTGCATGAGAGGCATTGGACCCGATCCTCACGGGGAGAGCTCTCTCAAGGACATAGTCCTTTCTCTCCTGCCTGAGGACTAGCCTCAGGTTCCGCGACCAAGTCAAGAAATTTGATCCGTTCAGTTTGTCCATCTCAAGGACAGACCGGATCGAGAAAGTGTTTTGATTGTTTGTGCTAGTCATAACTGAAAATTAAGATAAAAGGATTTTAGTTAATATGTTCAATATGATTAATCTCGCATTCAATGTGATTAATCTCGCATTATATTCAATAACATCAGTTACCCTCAATAGAATATAATGATTCCAAGATCCACATATAACTAAGATCAAAGTGGGCCACTGGCCGTCACCCAACCTTAGCTTATATCGGTAAGCCCTATCTCGGCTAGTCATATCCGTGATATAACTCTTGGTTGTGAATCTGGGCCCGAGGCCCAATCCACTCTGATGTCTCAAGGCCCGGGACTCCCGATGGCCTAGTCAAGAAAACCAGACTATACAGTCATGTAATCACTAATGTCTGGGACTCCCAATGACATCAATGAATCACAAACCGTCTTACCCACGCAAAAGATAGACACCCTCACACTGTAAGGCCGTGTGTACGATTGAATGGGCTTCAACAGCTGACATAGACTGGACAAGACATCCAACGCTTGATATTATTTGAGGTTTGTAGGTTTATTAAAATTTCATCCCAAAATAGAAGATTACTATTTTGGGAAACTTTCCTTTCTGGGAAACCTACTAATTTTGGAAACTTTCTAAAATTGGAAACTTCCTTAAAATTGGAAACTTTCTAAATATAGAAATTTCCTAAAATCCAAAACATGCAAATCTAGAAACTTCTATTCTAAGAAACTTTCTAATTTCAGATTTTGGAAACTGATTAATTTAAAATTAAATTTTAATTATTAAATAAAATTTTAAAATAATCTGAAGAATAAGACTCAAATAATTGGCCCAATTGTTTTAACTTCTTGGCCCGAGGCCCAAGAATTGGTCCATGTCCAAGACATAACCCAATTGTCCAATTAAATGACATAACCGGTCTGGTTCATTAAAATTGGTCTAACCAAAATTAATTACTACGATGACCACAATTGTCAACCGGTTATTTACTAAACCGGATTTTCTCAATTTATTTGGTCCAACCAAATCAAATTAGAAAACCACTGGTTTAGGCACTAAATCCAATTTTTCGACTTTGGATTTCTTATCCCGGTTTAACCAGAACTTAATAAATTTTATTAAGTCTGTTTATTAAACCGTGACGTTTAATTTTTAATAAATTTTAAACCGAACCACGAACCAAAACCGACCCGAATGGTCATGAACCGATCACGGTCGTGACCAAGCTCCATGCGATGCACGGACGAAAGCGGGACGGGACGGGCTTGGGCCGAGAGATGCAAGGCACGGGATCCATGCGATCGATCGATCCATGCGATCGTGGTCAATCTCTCGCGACCAAGCCGATCGGGACGATAGCGGGACGTGAGGCCGGGCGCGACGGGATGAGGCGGGACGCGATCACGATCGATCGTGCGATCGTTCGATCCGATCCGATCCGTTCGATCGGCCCATCTGATCGTCCATGTCGCCGATCGGATCGACGACACAACTCGATCCGTGATCGGTTCGTGCGTCATCCGATCCGGACGTGTGATCCGATACTGATCAACACTCCGACGCATACCGATTCATATAGATCGGATCATGCGATTTCTATTAGTTTAGGTTTTAATTCTTTGTTTCTTAAGTGTTTTTCTCATCAATAGATTGATTCAAACACTTCTAAAACAACCTAAACATGATTCTAAACAAGAAATCCTAACAGAACCAATGGCTCTGATACCACTGTTGGATTCGTTTAGTTTTTCCTGGTTCAATTACTCATTGATTGATCCTACTAAACATGCCAGATCTAGGTTCTCTTGCAGAATCATAAAGGATCTCACCTAATACCTTGTTTATGCAGCGGAAGAAGAGGTATTGTCTGAGATCAGCAGAACCACCAAGAGATAGCTCCTCCAAAGGCTCACACACGCACACTGCAGGATGTTGGCTGCTAGACCAAGCTGGTGGGAGGCGCAGAGAAGAGAGAGAGGAGGCGCAGAGAGGCTGAGAAAATTAGAGCTAGGGCAAGTTTTATTTATTAAAACCCTTGTCCAGTTCTTATGGGCTTTTGGGCCCAATTCTCAGTCTGATTAAATCCCTTAGATTTAATCAGGCCCTTTAGTCTCTCTAAGTACAGTAAATGCCTAGCACTTTTACCGTACTTCTGCTAAACCGTTCCTATACATTTTCCTGTTAGCTTAGGCGTGTGACCCATATGGGATCATATAATAAAGGCAATAAATCCAAGATTTATAGATCATGAGCGGACTCTAGCAAGCCATCATGACCCCCAGTATTATATGACTTATGTCTGATCATTGACATACTCTTACTTTCTAGAGACAGTACAGAGATTACTGGACATAATTCCAACAACAGAGCCAGGTTTCAGGTTTCTTGTAAATTTGGATCATTCTTAGGTTGTTTTACTGATTAGAATCGAATTTGAATGTTGAAATTTGATTAAGAATCTCAAAAAAACCTAAAAGAAATCGCATTAATCCGATTGAAAAGCCATCGGTGTGCGATTTGGACACTTGTGTCGATCGACGAGGGGGCGATATCGGTCGATATGCATATCGGATCGATTGTGTCGCTGACCCGAAGACCCGATTGACCCGAGCTGATACACGCTAGTATCGATCGACATGAAAGACTCATATCGATCGATACGAAGGCGATGCCCATGTCGATCGACGAGGGAGCGAGGTATCGGTCGATATCGATCGATCCGATTGACATCTCGCGGTCCTGATGACCCGATTGACCCGAGCTGATACTCGCTAGTATCGATCGACATGAAAGACTCATATCGATCGATACGAAGGCGATGCAGATAATCCGCGAGTAGCCAATCGGTTCAGCCGAGCTTCGTGGTTCATCTTTCCCTAAACCGAGACAATGAACCGATCAATCCGATTGTGGTTCATTGTCTACTTTAGCCAGAACCGCAAGTTAGGTCAAAATTGGCTAAAACACAAGGTGTTTCTTCCCGGTTTTGGACTTAACTAAACCGATCCAATTTAATTGGTGGTTCAAGCGGTTAACCCAAATCGCGGTTTACTGGAAATAATTTTATTTCTGGTTAAACCGGATTGAAATTCATAAAATTGAATTTTAACCTAAACCGAAGGCTGGTCTAAGTTTGATTTGGTTGGACCAAATAATTTAGAGCTGGTCTGGTTTAGTAAATAACCGATGGTTTTGATAGTTAATTTGGTCTTGGACCAGAATTAATAAACCGAATCGGTTATGTCAAATTATTGGGCCAGCTGGAATTCTATGGTCTTGGGCCAAGAATTGGGCCTATAATTTGTGACCCAACCCAAAATATTTAATGAAATATTTAAATTAGAAATTTCTATTTTTAGTAAGTTACTAAATTTAGAAAGTTTCTAAAATAAGAAAGTTTCCCAAAATAGTAATCTTCTATTTTTGGAAATAAAACTTAAAAATCCTCAAAAACAATATCAAGCTTGGATGTTTTTCCAGTCTTGTCAGCTACTTAACGCTTACTTGATTACAGATATGGCTTACAGTGTGAGGTGTCTGTTTTCGCGTAAGTAAAGTAGTATATAGTCACTAATTTCATTGGGAGTCCCAGATTTTAGTGATTATTTGGCTGAAAGAGATTGGTTTCCTTGACTGGGCCATCGGGAGTCCCGGGCCTTGAGACATCTGGTGAATTTGGGCCTCGGGTCCAATTCACAACCGAGAGTTATTGGTTATAACTAGCTGTGTGTATGCTTACCAAGTAAAGCTAATTCTGGGTGACGGCCAGTGGCCCACTTTGGAATTAGCTGAACATGGGTCTCGGAATCATTGTATTCATATGAGGTTAAACAAAGAAATTTTGAATGCAATGCGAGTTTTCTTATAAGTTGTTAAGATTACTCTTTTGTGAACTTAATAACTAAAACTCTATTTATCTCTAAATTTCAGCTATAACAAGCACAAACAATCAAAACACTTTCTCGATCCGGTATGTCCTTGAGATGGACAAACTGAACGGATCAAATTTCTTGACTTGGTCGCGGAACCTGAGACTAGATCTCAGGCATGAGAGAAAGGACTATGTCCTTGAGAAAGCTCTCCCCGAGAGGATCGGATCCAAAGCCAGTCATGCAGTATATAATGCTTGAAATAAGCATTATAATGATGCGGTAGATGTGCGTGGTCTGATATTGGCTACCATGGACTCAGAGTTGCGGAAGAAATATGAGAACATGGAGTCGCCAATAGAGATGATCAGCAGCCTGAAATTGAAATTTCAGGAGCAGGTTAGAGTGGAGAGATACCAGTTGGTTAAATCTCTCACTAGCTGCAAGCTACCAATGGATCATCCAGTGAGTCCTCATATCAGTAAAATGATGGGTTACGTTGATAACCTGAGGAAACTGGATTATCCAGTTAGCCAAGAATTGGCAACTGAGATCATTCTGCAGTCACTGCCGTCAAGCTATGATAAGTTCGTAAGGAACTATATCAAGAAAGGCTTAACGAAGACGTTGACTGAACTGCATGATATGCTCAAAACAGTTGAGCCAAACGTGAAGAGTACCCTGTACAATCTCATGAATGAGAAGGGTAGGTTTACTAAACCTAATGCTGACAAGGGTGAAGACAAAGTTGTCCAGATTTTGAATCATGGCAAGCGTGTGTCTTCTGAGCCCGAGTCAGATACCTCTTACGTTGGTAAGTGCTGCTACTGTAAAGAGACTGGGCATTGGAAAGGAGATTGCATTAAATTCATGGAAGATTATGAGGAGTTGAAGTTGATGTATGAAACTACTTCCTCAGGTATTCATGTTATTACTTCAAGTTATACCTTATAGGTATTGGATACTGGTTGTGGCACTGATATTTGTTATAATATGCAGAGCCTGAGCAACAGTAGAACGTTGAAGGAAGGGCAAGTGGAACTGCGTGTCTGGAAGGAGCTTGGGATGCTGCCTCAGCCGTAGGGTTTTCACTTGTAGATGCCTTTGAGGCTTGGTTTTATTAAGTAATTGCTACAATGTACCTGCTTTAAGCAGAGTTGTTTTTTCATTTTCTTTTGAAGAATTTGAATGTTTTCATTTTGATAAAGACAAGTTTTGTTCTTTTGATCTTAATGAAATGTTAATTGTAGCACCCTATTCAAGGAATGGGTTTTATATCTTAAACCGAAGAGTGCCTAAATATAACATAAATACCGAATTGGTTTAAATCTGATGAATTAACCTGATTTTTCTTGGCATAAATGTTTTGGTCACATAGAGTAAGTCGGATTCAGAAACCCCATAGTTATGGACTTTTGGGCTCATTTGAATGGATATCTTATGAGACTTGAATTCTTCTTACTGGACCAAAACACAAAGGGCCCATCTTAGCCGAGCTAGAGAAAAGCCCAAAGTCTTATTGGACATTGGACATACTCATGTATGTGGTCCGATGAGCAGTAATGCCAGAGAAAAATTTCCTGTACTTCATTTTCTCTACTGATTACTTCAGTGAGTGTGACTGTGTTCATTTGATGAGACACAAGTCGGAATTCTTTGACATGGTCGAAAGAGTTCCAGAATGAAGTATAGAATCTGAATGACAGAAGTATTAAGACTCTGGATTAGATCACGAGTGAGAATACTTAAGTCATTGATTGTGTGATCATCTGAATGAGTGTGAAATCGTTTCACAGCTCATTTCTCCTGAAAACCTAGAGGTGTTTCTGTGAGGATGAATCAGATCTTATTAGAAATGATTAAAGATGAGTCACACGAATCTTCCATGATATTCTCTAAGAATAACGCTCTAGAAATATCTAAGTTTACGCTGAAATAGTTCCACCAATATCAGTTGAAAGACACCACGTAAATGTGGATTGGAATCGATCCAAATTCGTCTTTACTGAGTATTTGTAATTGTGCTACTTCGCTGGTTGTCCTAGGGAAACCAAGGCTTGTTACTTTTACGTCCATTCTGTTTTCTAAGAAGGGAAGTAACTTTCCAAGAAGAACAATGGGAGTAAAAGTATAACTCGAAGAAATTCGAGAAATACAGGATGCTGCTCAACCTATTGAGGGAGAGCAACGAATGGATTTACAGATTTCTGTAGAATCTGCACCTGTAAAGCCTGAAGTTCGCAGATCTGAATGAATCAGTTACTAATCCGAGAGTGATTTCTCATCATTAGTTGAATCTGATGATCATTGAAAGTTCGCATGATCTGATGATCATTGAAAGCGACGAATCTGCGAAATTCAAAGAAGCGAAAGTAAGCCCGGACTCCGAAAATTACACTATGTGTAAGTTAGCTTCATTGATCCATTCATGGATGGAAGCAAACATATCGGAGTTGGAATCTTCGTTCTGTTGAAGTAGTCAAGGTTTTGACTCGAACAGGAACGAAGCGGAACTGTGCGTTTACTAAAAGATAAGTGGGAGCAATATTGCAATTCTCATAGTGTATGTCGATGACATACTGATTCTCGAATATAACGTCCCAATGCTGCAGTCGGTAAAGGACTGGATTGGGAGTTGGTTTTATGAATGATATGAATAAAGCCACGAAGTTCTTGGATTTTGGATCTAAAGATAGAGATCCAAAAGAGCTGGTAGGACAAAGTCAGGATTCTTAAATTGACAAAGTCCTACACGTAATCAGCAATCCAAGAAGGGTTTTATGCCAATGTCACATGGCAATTCATTAAGCGAGATATAGTGTCCTGCGATATCTGCTGAGCTTGAATGCATGGATAGGATTCCATATGCGACGGCAATTGGATCTATCATGTATGCCATGACACGTACTTGTTTTGATGTTGCTTTAAAGTTAAGCAAGACAAGTAAAGACCAGTCAAATCCAGCAAAGAATCACTGGATTGCCGTAAAGAATATTCTGAAGTATTTGAGGAATACTTAGGATAAGTTCTTGATTTACGGAGAAAGTGAGGTGCCACAAGTCGATAGAGTCTGAAAGGCAAGTTACCAATAGACAAAGATACTTCCTGGTCACAGTCCGGCTATATCTTGTGTCTATCTGGCGGTGCAAGGCACTGTAGCTGACTCCAAGACTTAAGCTGAACATTTCGCAGCTTGAGAAGCGGCGAAAGAGGTTGTTTGGAAAGTAGAGTTCATCACTGAACTAGATTTGATTCCCAGCGTAGTTAAGACTAGCTGCACATCAAAGGTCCAAACACCATGAGGATAGGTATAACCTATTCCGCGAGATAAATGACAGAGGTGTTAAGTAGATAAGCAAGTTTCATCGAATAAGAATGTTGTTAATCTATTAACAAAGCCACTCCTTATGCCTAAGCACGAGTCGCGGACTGTAGCTGTAGGATGAGTGAAATTAAGATGTAGTCTTAATTTCAGTGGGAGTTTGTAAAGGGCTTTACTTAGTTATTTTGAATGGTTCATGAAAACATAGCATTTTATGTTTGTGAAATCTAATGATTTCTGGATTATTTTAACTGTGATATAAATAATCGTTCCAAAATGATTCATGTCATTATATATGGGCCATCGAAGTACATGAGTAGACTTGATCCTGAAACCCCATATTTAACAAAGTGACATAAATCATAGTGTCCATAGTCGAAGGTTGTTGAAATTGGAACACCGACAACCTGTTGAGACTAGATTGTGTTGAGACTTATGACCAAGTTTCGAGGGGTCATAGATGCGCGGCATCAAAGTCGACACATAGGTATATGTAGGGGAGCATATGACCGGACATGGCCCGCTAATGAGAACTCTGCAAGATATTAATATCTGTGTCATAAGAAGTTCTCATATACGACTATAGAGTATAGTCCTTAGACCTGAGTTCGCATGCATGTGGCTGCACATGGAGTAATGCGCTTTGATCATTGTCTAACGCTGTTTCGTAACTGGGAGCTATACGGACCTTGGTTGGGTGTATTATGAATTGTGTAGTTCATAGTGATGGAACAAGACGGGATTTGTCCCTGCCGTTTAACGGAGGTAATATCTCTAGGCCAATCGGAGACTTGATAGCTGGTAAGAGAGTGGCCACTCCCAAACGGACTTGCCCAAGTCGTTTGCATTGTCAGTATCAAATCTGGTCCGATGAACATGGTCTGGCTATATAAGGATGACACGCATCTTGCCTTATGCCAGATCGAGATATTGAGACAAAAGGATTAGGGAATGTAGGATTCCAGTACAATCGGAAGATTGTTGGGAATGTCCTTTGTAGAATTCCAGTACAAGTGGGAGATTGTTGGGAATGTCCTGAAATCTACCGTACTATCTCTAGAAAGTATGATAAGTGTCAAGATCAGACATAAGTCATAAGTACTGGGTGATCATGATGGCTTGCTAGAGTCCGCTCTTGATCTATAAGTTTAAGACTTATTACCAGTATTGTATGATCCCTAAGGGTCACACACCATAGCTAACGGGAAAGTTAAAATGGAATTAATACGGTAAGATGCAAGGCATTTACTGTATTTGTACAGAGAGACTTGGGCCATTAGTTAATTACTTGGGCCCATATCGAGATACAGGACTTGTGTCGATCGACACAGGTATATGTGTCGGTCGACACAATAGCGAAACCGAAACATCAGTTTAGGTTTTTGACGAGTCGAGATAAATAAGAAGGGAGTCTTATTATTTCGATGGGGGTCGGCGAATCTGAAAAACTGGCCGTCCTGTTTCTCTCTGTTTCCTCCAACTTTGGTCTAGCAGCCGTCCCGTGCTTGTAAGAGTGTGGATACACGAGGAGGAGCCGATTCTAATCAGCTCTAATCTGATCTCGACATTACAATCATTCCGCTGCAAAAAGGTAATGTCCAGGTTTGTTTTATGATTCAGTTACAAGAACCTAGATCTGTTTAAGATTATGTGTTAGGTTGCAATCTGTCAATTGAACCATGAACATACATATAATCCTACAATGCATCCAAAGAAATACTATCATTAAATCATGACTTCTGACATCAGAATTCATGAAAGTATTTCGATCGGTTCAGCTGTCCCCCCTGTCAAAAAGGGAGGAGTGGGTCCGATCTATCTATACTTCCACATCAGAATTCATGAATTTTAAAAACAAATTTCAGGCTCGACAAAAACATTTTAGACAAGGTTACCTTGAACATTCGGACACACGGATCCATCCGAATATCAGATCGGAAATTCCGAGCAGATTAGCTCGGAATTCCTGAGCAAACCAAACGGATCAGCTCGGAAACTGGCCAGACACAAATTCTCGGACAAAACTGCTCGAAACATCTAGGCACACGAAACTGTCCGAACGAATATGCTCAAACGTACCAACAAAACAGCTAGTAAATCCGAGCTAACCAGCTAGGAAATTCCAAGCTGACCTCTCTTCTCGGAAATTCCGAATTAATCAGCTAGGAAATTCCGAGCTGACCAATATTTTCAGAAATTCCAAGCTGACCACTCTTTTCGGAAATTCCGAACTAACCATCTAGGAAATTCCGAGCTGACCTATCTTCTTGGAAAATTTTGAGCGGACCACTTCTCTTGGAAATTCCGAGCTAACATCCTAAGAAATTTTGAGCTGACAAATCTTCTCGAAATTCCGAGCGAGCCGCTCCTTTAAACCAAAGGCAAAACTCGTCCGATTAACCTCAATACGTACTCGGACAATCTTCACGACGTTCTGTTCGCGAAGCCATTTCGCTCGGCGAATGGTGGTACAAACATGTATAAGACTAAAAGCTATAAGCTGAAGAGTATTCAAACACAAATTTTCAAGGATATTCAATAAAAAGAGAGAAACTAGAGCGGGAAACTTACTCAGAAACTAGAGAGAATGAGATGAGTGAAGAAATGAAGGGAGAAGGAAGAATATTTATAGATATCTTTAAAGGCGTGGGGGTAGGATTATAATTTCACATGATTCCTCAGAACATAATCATATTTTCGGTCACGCATGTATTACACTAATCATGACGCAGTTGATCGCGATTAAGCGTGATCTCAGGATCGGCCGAGCTATGCATAAGTGAATCGGATCCGAAACAAAGAATAGTCGACCCTAGCCTTTCAGACAATTTTTTTTTCCTGAAGACGAGTCTGGCGAGCTAGGGGGCTAACTGGTGGGGTCAAAATTCCCCTCGACGAAAACAATAGACGAAAACATGATCGGATGATCGAACGCGGAGAGTCGTCGCGCTTCGTATAAACATAATCTCGTATGAGTAACAAGTCGTACGAAGTGCTTCGTGTCGATGACGTTGTACGAATAACATTTTATACGAATATCTTTGAACGGATAACATTTCATACGAAACGAGTAAAACTATTCGTCGAAACATCCGAATGGATCGATCGGATAAACACATCTATCGACAGAAGCTACAGATAGACGAAACATCCGAACAAGCAACTTCCAATCTGAAGTAGCTCAAATCAAAGCTAAACAGCTCAGAGTATCCGAGCTGAATCAGCTCCGATCTAAGCTAAACCAGCTCAGATTTCCGAGATGAACGAGCTTGGAATTTCCGAGCTCAACCAGCACGGATTTCTGAGCTTAACCATCTCGGATTTTCCGAGCTTAACCATCTCGGATTTTCCTAGCTAAACTAGCTCGGATTTTTCGAGCTAAACAAGCTCAGATCCAAGCATGTCCCTTCTCATTTTCTGAGCAAACATCCATCCCTTCGGAAGTTCCGAGCTGAATGCATTCCTTAGAAATTCCGAGCTGAATTTACTTCTCAAACTTTCCGAACAAGTATTCCACTTAAATAGTATGTTCAAACATTTGCTGATATCTCCTTCAGATGCACAACTAATCACAACCCATCTTCGGAGACATCGTCTTATACGTTTCTAGCCGTTAAACCAAAATCGTCGGATAAAGTCAGACGAAGTACGAATTTTGGCCTATCCTACAAGATTCGCATTTACGAGACTTTGGACCAAATCAAGAAGTCTGCTCAAATGGACTTGGACCATCCGTTTTCGGCCCATTCGGAAAATAGGTTATGCTGCGGAAAGATAATCGCCAAAAGAAGAGATAAACTCGAAGAAGTGAAGAAGAGGAGATCTCCGAGCAGAAGAGGAAAATCCAAGTTGAAAATGTTAATCTTAGCAGAAACTGAAACAAAAGATAATATGAAGATTTTCGAATATGTTGCGGACGATGACTCCCGAAGCCGACTTGCCAAAGCTATATAAGGAGATGGACTTCCTACGACTTAGACATCTCGAAAAACCCTAGCATCTAGACTTGGCACTTAGAAATTTTCTTAGCTTCTATTGTTCCCTATACTCTCTTTTCCGATCGATTATCAATAAAATATCCTCCCGGTTCCTATTTCGGTATGTTTACTTTTGAGATTTCTATTCCCTATAAGTTTAGGTCTACAAGTTTTCACACTGCGAGTTTTGACTCTCACAGAAATTTATAAAATATTATTGCAGACTTATATTTAGTTCGTAGACTTAATGTCGTATTGTAGACTTTTCTATTGTATGGTAGACTTGTATAATGTAAGGTAGACTTAAGTTGTTAATGAGTTGTAGTTCGCAGACTTAATGATTGGTTACCTATGATAATACTACTAATTTCACAAAACATTAATATTGCCTTGTTAAAATAATATAACGGTCACTACAAAAATGAGTGCCTTTAAAATGTTGGTGTATGTTCGCCCATGCATGGCGAGACCCCTATAAGTAAAATGTTGTTAATCCTACAACCCTACTCCTAGAAGGTATGTCTAGTTGCGTGTACAACAATCAGCAGACTGAAAGAGAATTTATGATAAAAATATCGTCAGAAAGAATTTAGGAAACATAGAAATACATTTACTACATGTTTGTCCGACTAATTTACAAAGACACCGATACTCCAAGGACGAGTTTTATAATCAAATATAAGTTAAAACCAATTCGACCCACAACACATGCCATTAACTCCTTCAGATTTGCAATCTCTTCACCATTGTTTTTAATCTCCGTACACATTGTTGTATCTGAAATTCTTGGTGTGATAAATTTTGAATCCTCTGGGACTACTCTTTAACCTTCCTCCTTAACTTAGTCTTTTTCGACAGTGTGAACCCATTTTTCCAAATGTGGTAGCCATCAGTCTGCACATAAAATACATATATAGCATCACATATCCAATACTTCCATTAAATTTCTAAAAGTGGTCTCCTCTTCTCACCTCAAACACATTGCAAGTAAAGTATCTCATTCCTAGGTCCGCTTCAGCCTTGGTTTGAGAGGTCTCCTAGATGATTCGTACACCACATGGACATATTTTCAAAATGCCATAATCACCATTGAATATGACATAAAGCCTGTCGATTAGCATATTGTTCCTCCTTGCATCACTATAGCTCGGCTCCATTATAAGATCTAGAAGTATATAGAAAAAGAAATAAATTAAGCAATCTCCTTCCCCAAAAAGTCAACAATCATTCAAACGAATACTGAAAACAATTCTACGATACCTAACTCGACACACAAACAAGTCTACAACCTTTCAAATGAAACCTCTACTACAATCACTAAACTGAGACCAGAAACAACTCTACGATTAACTCTACAAACATGATACAAAGTCTACAATAATATAACATAAGTCTGCTATCAAATACAATTGTTATTTTAAATAAAAACAAAAATCAACAATTATATGTATAAACAAATCTACAATTAAATATATCCACCACGAAATAAAAAAAAATACAAATATCACCGGAAATATATGCTTCTTCGTCGGAATCACCTATCACCACCACAATTTCACTAAATATACTCCGCCATCACAATGGCACCTAAATCCAACGATTTTGATGGTAAGTTAGAAAATTCACAATTTGCAAAGAAGAATTAAAGGAAGAATCAACAAACCGGGAAGAGAAGAGGAACCGTACCACAATATCGCTGGAAAAATCGCCGGATTTATAACTTCGTACGATTTATCCAAAGTAACTATCGTATGCGAAGAGGAGAAGATAAATAGTAACGATTTTGAAGATGGAGAAAGGGAAAAAGATTATGAAAAAATAAAAATAAAAAACTTACTGGAACCGTTCAAAAACTCGCCGGAATCTTTAAAAAATGTCACAACTATTCACCTTCTCTGTTGCCAAAGATTTTTTTTAGTTCTAAATAAAAAGTGAAAACGAAGCGCCATGAATGAATGCTATCTTTAGTTTTTCTTTTTTATTTATTTATTTATTTTAGATCAAGTCTATAATATATTAAGTCTACAATAAAGTAATAACCTAACAAAAATGACTACGATATAGAACTCCAAAATTTTGCGATCAAATATATCATAAAGTCTATATGCGTATAACAAAACAAATCACCCATTAAAAAAAACAAATCTACCACTTCGTCGTCGGAATTTTCGCTGGAATCGTCCATGTGCCGCCAGAAAAATTACTTCGCTGTCGGAATCGCCACTTCGTTGTCGTTAGAATCGCCTTCGACTTCTTTAGAATTTTTTTCTATTCATATTTTTTGAGATTATAATTTCTTTTTATTTATTTAAATGTAAATTTTATTATTAAATTAGTGTTTTCTATTTGGATGATATTTCTGTAATTATAAATTAGAAGTGCGGTTTATGTCTTTCAGACAATTTTTCTAGAAACTCAACCTTGCCAAGGTTATTGTAGTAATAAAAGTACTTTTCGGGGTTAGTTCTACTCATTTCGCAATAAAAAGACTATTTTACATGTGTGTGTGCATCTGTTTTTAATTTTGAAAGGTTAAAACCAAAAGAAAATAAAAAATAAAACAGGGCTTCTCTTGAACCAAACCAATATGTTTCCCCCTTCTTTCTTCAGCTTCAGCTTCATTTATGTCATGTGTCGAACCACACACTCGCTGATTCCCCGTGTTCGAAGTGAGGATATACGATTTCTTACATTTGTTTATCATACACGGATATGCGCCAGACTGGTGCACAATGATAGTGATTCTCCAGTTGTTTTTTCTCTCGCTACACTACAAGAAATTTTTTTTAGAACCGACAGAAAATCCATCATTTACTGTTGCTAACAGCTAAAACTGATGAAAAGATATATAAAATTCGTCGGTTCTATCTCATCGGTAATTACCAATGGATATTTGACATTGCAATCCTTTGGTTATTACCAACGGGTTACCGGCGATCATATCACCGACGGATAACTGAAGAAATAGCCGGTCGGTTATTTTGGTCGATAAGCCATCGATTTTCTTTCAATAAATAGTCAATAGTTAACTAACAGAAAATCCAGGTGTGATTGGTCGGTTCCATCCTCGGTATTCCGTTAGTAGTCTTTTAGTAACTTACCAACAGATAACTGAAGGAGTTTGAACTGAAGGTTCCCAAAACAATCCTAAACCGATAGAGTATTGGCGGTTTTTAAAACCGACATAGTAGCAAGGGTTTTGGACTGACGGATTATTGATGTTATTAATAAATTATATATTTTCTAATTTAATATTTATTAATTCTGCAAAATAAATTAATAAAATAAATCAAATTTAATATTAACACGAAAATATTGTTAAAGTTTAAATAATTCATAAAAATCATAAAAGTTTTGTTATTAAAACAGAAACCGCCCTAAACCATAATCCCGACCGAGCCTATACCAATGGCCCCGTCCTCGAATGTGGATCCTGAGTCGGAATAAACCGAGAAGACGTTGTTGACTTTAGTTTTTGGCTTATGTTGCTTAAGCAAAACTAAGATCCTTTTGGTATTCAACATTTCCTGTAAAAAATCAAGAAAACAAATGCTAAAAAAATATTAATAAAAGAATTTTTTTTCCCGAAGGTGCCGTCTTTCTTGTTGGTGTTGGTTAATTACACCAGCTTGAGGTACGTCGGGTGACGTCATTCTTTCAGAGTTTGCATAAAAATATGTATTATAAAAACAAATTAAAATAATGTAAAACAAATAAATAAAAACTTACAAAATCGAACTCTGCTTGAGTCATGTTGTTTGCCCCCATGTTATGTGTCGCAGCCCCGACACTGTCTCTCTCGCTCTTGCTGTTCGAGTTCGTCGAAATTGTCGCTGTCGTGGTCGGGTTGGCCAAATTCACCTTCAAACCTTCGAAACTGGTCCATGAAGTATATTCAATTTCTACCACCGCTGCTTCCAAAATTTTGAGCATTTACTCGCAAATTTCTGGTGGAACATGTCCTCCATCTCGACGGTATGTTGTCGATCCCAAGTATAATCTTGCCACAAAAGCGTTTTTGTTAGTAATAAAACTTTTACATATAATTCAATTGATAAGCAATGGGAAGAGAAAAACTTACCACAACTAGCGGAACCAATTATATTTATCTTCTAACGGCATACTAGCGTACAACGGGTAAGGCTGGGTTAGGAGACCGTGCATCATCTTCAATATGAATTGGAAATCTTCACCTTAATCATCCCAAACTAAAATACATTAAAGTAAAGTAATTTTAGAATAAGTATGTAATAAAAGTATTTTCCATTAAAAATGGTTACCAATAAGCATTGTGGCCAGCGAGCTCCGGATTGATCCTGATGAGACGCTCACGTCATGGCTAATTCACGAACTCCGCAATCTTGGGTGTGATCAAGATGCGAGAAGTTGGTGGTGGTGGTGGAGTCTCTAAGACCCGAGTCCCGGCCTGGCTACAGCTCGCAACTTGCTTGTTCTGCTGGAACGTGCAGCCCTGAGACATCTCGTAAAAATCCATTAAACAATAAACTTATAAATAACCTATATATAATTAAGTATTTAACATATAAACAACCAATAACATAAAATTAATTTTTAAAATAAAAATAGACTTTAAGAGAGAGAGAGAGAGAGAGAGAGAGAGAGAGAGAGAGAGAGAGAGAGAGAGAGAGAGAGAGAGAGAGAGAGAGAGAGAGAGAGAGAGAGAGAGAGAGAGAGAGAGAGAGAGAGAGAGAGAGAGAGAGAGAGGAGTTAAGTCAGTCAAATGAAGAACAAGGAGATTAATTTAATTTATCCAGGTTACCGACATATTAGTGTCAGAAATAGCCGTCGGTCCGACTGAACGCATGCGGCTAAATTTCTCGGCGCTCGGCGAATCAGTGAGGAATCCGTCGCAAACCCATGTGAAAGCCTCAGGCAAACGGAATCCTCCAGCAACTAGACCCAACACGATGATTCCTCCCCCTTTGATCCGAGCACGAAGGCCCGCAGCGGAAACAAAGATCAGACGACAATGAAGAAAGGATAAATAACAAGCGAAGGAGAAGGAACGATGAAGATCCTAAGGCGAGTAACCGACAAAGGATAAATATGACCGTGGAAGGGCCGCAAAACCGCCAAGAAACCAGGCCATCCATTGATCCCTATCCATGGAAGCCATGGGGAGTCAATGATGGACATAAAGGATCGAGGAAAATCGCCCAACGGAGCATGCTGTATCGATTCCCGAACCACATGATAACGTTCAAAGACAATTGCATCACAACGATCGATTAGCCGTGCAACAAACCTCTCGTCATTGAACCAATCATCAGAGACCGCCATGTACCAGGGATCCTAGTCGACATTGGAAGCTTTGTGGATGTAGTCTTCTGTGAAACTTTGAGAAAGATGAACATAAGCTTGAAAGACGTAACACCTTTCCAATCATCGTTAGCAGGGTTTGATGGAGACACCAAAATCATTTTCGGAAAGATCAAGTTACAGATACTCGCTGGAGGAATCACTAAGATCATCGAATTCTCGGTCATAGACCGTCCAACGATCTACGGAGCGATCGTAGGAATTCCATGGTTAAATTCCATAAAATCTGTCCCGTTAACTTATCATCTCTGTATGAAGTTCCAAACCCTTTCCGGGATCAGGAAAATATGGGGGAGCCGAGGACAGCCATCTCAATGTAACGCCCAAAGCAGCAAGCCGGGTCGACAGACTGACATACCAGCAAGAAACTTTCCATCCCATCGGATGAAAAACCACAGTCAACATTTCTCCGAGGGAGATTTGGTCCTAAGAAGAGTATGGCGAAACTCGACGCTTTGAAGCACATGGTTGGATTGGGAAGGACCATACATGATCACAAGAGAAATCCACCATGAAGTGTACGAGCTCAAAACCATGGACAACACTAGGATACTGATGGGATGGAACGCGATACATCTCAGGAAATTCCGCTACTAAAGACTTCGAAACGTCAAAAAAAATTGAAACGTTTTGAACTATGACTGTTGGGAATGTCCTGAAATCATACTTGTAATCACTCTAGAGATAGTTGTGTTGTCGAGATTAGACATTCATATAATACTAGGTGATCATAATGTTTTGCTAGAAGCCACTTGTGATCTGTGAGTTATGAACTCATTGCTAGTATTATATGATCCTACAGGGTCACACACCTAAGCAAACTGGATATACTTTGTGTGGGAATGATCATTAATGTAATGATCTAATTAATCACAGCCACCTCTCAGAAACACAAGAATCCCAAAGATATCCATTCTCCCGGCACTAGCATCCCGGCAGATTCCAGTTTGTATGCGTGTGGATACCAGTAGAGGCGCAGCACTTGAAGCGCTCGTGAATCTCGAATACCTGTTCATCTTCCGCTGCTAATCTCCAGGTAATTTCGAGATTCTTATGATTCAATAAACCTAAACCCATGATCCTAGGCTATGAAATTTATACTTAGTGTTGTCTAATGTGATTAGAACCGCTAGAAATTCCTACAGTGGTATCAGAGCCTTAGGGTTTATCCTATTGTTCAAAGAAATCTCGTTTTAGGGTTCTTGTACAGAAACGATTCTGTGGTTTCACATAGTGTCGATCGACACCAATCTGGTATCGATCGACACAGTATGGAAACCCGAATAAATTTTAGGTTTCGATCATAAAGATCGAAGTTCCTGATACCCCATCGTATCGATCGACACAAATGTTGTGTCGGTCGCTACGGACCTTGCGAATGGTTTAATCGGTTCAATTGGATTGGACTGGTTATCGCGCTTGGTTAAAATTGGCTAAATCGGTTCAATTGGATGAATCGGTTCAATTGGATTTTGATTAAATTGGGTTGATGTCGACCGACACTAACCGGTTATCGAAACCGGGTAAATTTGATTGACCGGTTATCGCAATGGTTTTAGGTTTGGTAGTGTCGATCGACACACGGAGTTGTGTCAGTCGACACACCACTCGAGATTTTTGTTATTGAACCAGAAATCACAAAACCGAACCAAAGACTTAACCCCATTTCTTAGAAAGACTAAAACTCAGTTAGATTAGTTGTTTTAATTAATTGTAATCCTTCTAAGATACATATATGATATGTATATATTAAGTTAAAAGTTTCGTTCCTCAAACTAAATATCAAGTAATCCTTGATGTCCTCCCGATCTTGTCAACTGTCAAGACACGTTTCATTGTGCGATAGACTTACAGTGCAAGATGTCCACAATTACATGAGTAAGGCAGTAAGTAATCGTGTTGATAGGCTTGCAGTGCAAGGCGTCATCAATTACATGGCTTAAGAGATTGGTTTACTTGACTGGGCTATCAAAATCGTTTTGGGCCTAGAGACATTGGGTGGATTTGACATGAGATGTCAATCCACAACCAAGAGTTATATTGGATATAACTAGCAAAGCTGTTGCTTACCTAGATAGCTGAAATTTGGGCGATGAGCCAAAGCTCACTCAAGTTTTAGTGAAGTATGGGTCTTGGATCATTATATTCATTTGAGGAAACATTGTTTTGAATATAATGCGAGTTTTCTTAATAGTTAAGATTTCTCATTTCTTGAACATAACTAAACCTCTTTCCTTTCTTACCCCAGCTATGTCTAGCACAAACCATCACAACAATTTCTCCCTGAGATCCGTCCTTGAGAAGGACAAGCTAAATGGATCTAACTTTCTGGAATGGTATCGGAACTTGAGAATTGTTCTCAAACTGGAGAAAAAGGACTATGTCCTTGAGAAAGTTCTCCCCAAGAAGTACCGAGCCAATATCTGGCAGTCAGAGAAGGATGCTTGGGATAAGCATTCTAATGATGTGGTCGATGTGTGTTGTCTCATGTTGGCTACCATGAACTCGGACTTGCAGAAGCAATATGAGAATGTGGAGTCGTCAATAGAGATGATCACTGGCCTGAAAAGTATGTTTCAGGAGCAGGCACGAACTCAGAGATACCAGACGGTTAAGTCTCTAATTGAGTGCAAGCTACCAAAGGACGGACCAATTAGTCCTCATGTCATTAAGATGATGGGTTATATTGATAACTTGGGGAAACTGGATTGTCCCATTAGCCAAGAGTTGGCTACTGACATTATTTTGCAGTTACTGCCGTCAAGCTATGATCATTTTGTCATGAACTACAACATGAACAACTTGACAAAGACTTTGACTGAGTTGCATGGGATGCTCAAAACTGCTGAACCTAACATCAAGAAGGGCACCCCAAATGTTCTTATGGTACAAAAGGGTAAAAAGTTTAAGAAACTTGGTAAGAACAAAGGTGATGGCAAGACGAGCTCGATTGTGAATCCAAGCGAGTCTAACCATGCTCCTAAGGTTAAAACTGGTCCTTCTAAAGATGATAAGTGCCATTATTGTAATAGTTATGGGCATTTGAAAAGAAACTGCAATAAATTCCTGGAAGATTATGAGAAGCTGAAGAAGACGTACGAGACTTCTTCTTCAGGTATTTATGTTATAGAAGTAAATGTTACTATCTCTGGTCCTACTTCTTGGGTATTGGATACCAGCTGTGGTGCTCATATTTTGTACGAATATGCAGGGCCTAAGCAACAGTAGGACTTTGGAGAAAGGACAAGTGGACATGCGTGGTGGAAATGGAGCAAGAGTTGTTACATTAGCCGTAGGAATTCATTTGTCTTTACCTTCTGGCATGGTTTTAGAACTTAATAATTGCTACTATGTACCTGCTATAAGCAGAAATATTATTTATATTCCTTGTTTGGATTTAGAAGGATATCAGTTTTCAATTATGAGTAAATGTTGTTCATTTGATTACAATGATATATTTTATGGTAGCGGTCCATTATAGAATGGACTTTATATTCTAAACCAAAGTGTTCCAGTCTATAACATTAGTACTAAGAGATTCAAGTCAGAAGACACGAATCAAACTTTTCTCTGGCATTGTCGTTTGGGCCACATAAATGAGAAACGGATTCAGAAGCTCCATAGTGATGGGCTTTTGGGCTCATCTGATTATGAATCATGTGAGAAATGCGAATCTTGTTTATTAGGCTCAATGACTAAGGCCTCTTTTAACAAACAAAGAAAGGGCCAGTGACTTATTGGGCCTTATACATACTGATGTGTGTGGACCGATGAGCACAAGTGCTAGAGGAATCTTTCAGTATTTCATTACCTTCACTGATGATTTCAGTAGGTATGGTTATGTCTATTTAATGAGACATAAGCCGGAATCTTTTGAAAAGTTCAAAGAGTTCCAGAATGAAGTACATAAACAACTTGGCAAAAGTATTAAAGCTCTACGATAAGATCGTGGAGGTGAATACTTAAGTCAAGAATTCAGTGATCATCTGAGAGATTGTGGAATTGTTTCACAACTCACTCCTCCTGGAACGCCCCAATGGAATGGAGTTTCCGAGAGGAGGAATCAGACTTTATTAGATATGGTTCGATCAACGATGAGTCACTCAGATCTTCCATTATCCTTCTGGGGATACGCTCTAGAAACATCTGCGTTTACACTAAATATGGTTCCATCAAAATCAGTTACAAAGACACCACATGAGATGTGGACTGGAAATGTTCCTAATTTGTCTTTCATGAAGATTTGGGGGGTTGTGAGGCTTATGTAAAACGTTTAATCTCTGATAAGCTCACACCCAAATCCGATAAGTGCTACTTCGTTGGTTATCCTAAGGAGACCAAGGCATATTACTTTTACAACCGGTCCGAGAACAAAGTGTTTGTTGCTCGGAACTGTGTTTTTTTAGAGAGACTTTCTTTCCAGGAAGAACAGTGGGAGTAAAGTACAACTCGAAGAAATTCGAGAATCACAGGAGACTGCTCAAGCTGATGAGGAAGAGCAGCAGTTGGATCTACAAAGAGTTGAAGAACCTACACCTGTGGTGTCTGAAGTTTGCAAATCCGAAAGGATTCGTCACGAACCCGAGAGATTTGGATTTCTCGTGACCAATTGCCATGATCTGTTGATCATTGACAGTGACGAGCCTGCGAATTTTGAAGAAGCAATGATGGGCCCTTACTCCGAAAATGGCTGAAAGCCGCTGAATCCGAAATGAGATCCATGTCAAAGAACCAAGTATGGACTTCGGTTGATTTACCCGATGGTGTAGAAGCCATTGAGTGTAAATGGATTTTCAAGAAGAAAAGTTGACGTGGATGGTAATATTAAGATATACAAAGCTATGTTGGTGGAAAAAGGTTTCAAGCAAATTCATGATATTGACTATGAAGAAACCTATTCCCCAGTCACTATGTAAGTCCATTCATATTCTCCTAGCAATCGCCGCTCATTATGATTATGAGATCTGGCAGATGGATGTGAAAACAGTTTTCCTTAATGGAATTCTGAAAGAGGATGTGTACATGACACAACCTGAAGGTTTCATTGATCCTAATGCTGCTAGGAAGGTATGCAAGCTTCATCGATCCATTTATGGATTGAAGCAAACATCTTGGAGTTGGAATCTTCGTTTTTGATGAAGCGGTCAAAAGTTTGACTTCGTCAGGAACGAAGAGGAACCGTGTGTTTTCAAGAAGACTAGTGGGAGCGTAGTTGCATTTCTCGTACTGTATGTAGATAACATGCCCCTTCTCGGAAATGACGCTCCATTGCTTCAGTCTGTTAAGACTTGGCTCGGAGGTTGTTTTTAATGAAGCCGCATACATTCTTGGAATAAGAATCTATAGAGATAGATTGGACAAGCTAAACTGGATTGTGTCAAGATACTTATATTGATAAGGACTTACACAGGTTCAGTATGCATGATTCCAAGAAGGGCTTCATACCAATGTCTCATGACATACTCTTAGCAAGACGCAGTGTCATTCGACACATGCTGAGCAAGAGCGCATGAGAGTCAGAATAATGCTATAGGCATTAGATTTCTTAAGATGTGATCTTGGTTTTAAGTGAGAGTTGTTTTGGTTTTAGTTATGTTATGACGTTCATATAGATATATTATGGTTATGTTATTTTAATGAAATTTGTTTCAGTATTATTTAATTATGTTATTAAATAATAGTCAAAAAGTAATTTATGATATTTTATAGGTCATCAAGTATGTGACTTGATCATGAAACCCTATAAGTAATAAATGACATAAATTATGTTGGTCCCTGGTCAAGTTTGTTAAAGTGGGACATTAACAACCGCGTGAGACTAGTATGTGAGGTGACTGATGACTAAGTTTCATGGAGTCATTAATAAGAGTATTAAAGTCAATCACATAGATATGTGTTAGAGAACACAGGATCGAACATGACCCGTTAATGAGAACTCTACATGATAGTTATATAAGTGTCATGAGAGTTTTCATTACGACTATAGAGTATAGTCATTAGACCTGAGTTCATCATGTTTTCTTACATGTGAATTGGTCCGCTTTAACTTTGTCAAACGTTTGCCGTAACAGGTGACTATAAAGGCATTGATTGGGCGTATCATGAAGTGTGTGAAGGAATAGGGTTGGAACAAGATGGAATTTGTCCCTCCTATATAACAGGAGATAAATATCTCAGGGCCCATTGAATATTTGATACTGAGAAATGAGTGGCCGCACTCAAACGAGGTGATTGTCAGTCGTTTGTCTTGTCAGTATAAATCAGAGTTCGATAAACATGATCTTGGCTTAATAAGGATGACACCGATCTTGCATTATGCCAGATCGAGATATAGAGACGAAGGGATTATGGGAATAGATAATTCTAGTACAAGTGGGAGATTGTTGGGAATGTCCTGAAATCATACTTGTAATCACTCTAGAGATAGTTGTGTTGTCGAGATTAGAAATTCATATAATACTAGGTGATCATAATGTTTTGCAAGAAGCCACTTGTGATCTGTGAGTTATGAACTCATTGCTAGTATTATATGATCCTACAGGGTCACACACCTAAGCAAACTGGATATACTTTGTGTGGGAATGATCATTAATGTAATGATATAATTAATGTGTATTTGATATACATTACATACGTGTTTTGAGGGTGTGTCGATCGACACTAAGAGTGGCATCGATCGACACAAGGCGTAAATCGAAATACTAATTTTGGTTTAATGACTTAATTAATCTCGGTTTGATTCAGTGATTAATTAGGTTTTCTCAGGTCTATATATATGTGATATAGCACGACCTAGGGCCCAAGTTTTAGCCTAATCACAGCCACCTCTCAGAAACACAGGAATCCCGAAGAGATCCGATCTCCCGGCACTAGCTTCCCGGCGGATTCCAGTTTGTGTGCGTGTGGATACCAGTAGAGGCGCAGCACTTGAAGTGCTCGTGAATGTCGAATACCTGTTCATCTTCCGCTGCTAATGTCCAGGTAATTTCGAGATTCTTATGATTCAGTAAACATAAACCCTAGATCCTAGGCTATGGAATTTATACTTAGGGTTGTCTAATGTGATTAGAACCGCTAGAAATTCCTACAACGACCGGCTTGGTCCCCGAAAGGGGTACATAGGCAGCCGATATTTTGATCGGTTCAGCTGTCCCCCCTCTAAAAAGGGGGGGGGGAGTGGGTCCTATATATTTATACTTCCACATAGAAATTCGGAAATTTTCAAAACAATTTTCAAGCTCAAAAGAAACTTTTCGGATAAAGTTACTCAGAACATTCGGAGACACGAAGCCGTTTGCATATCAGATCAGAAACTTCAAGCAAACCAGCTCGGAAATCGGAGCAGATCGACTCGGAAATACCAAGCAACCCGAGCAAGTCAGCTCGGAATTTCCAAGCAGGACAACTCGTAAATCCGAGCATATTAGATCGGAGTTCCCAAGCAACTCGAGTAGGTCAGCTCGGAAATCCGAGCAGATTAGCTCGGAGTTCCCAAGCACCCGAGCAGGTTAGCTCAGAATTCTCGAGCAGGTAAGCTAGGCTCGGATTTCCCGAGAAACCTGTGCATATCAGCTCGGAACTTCCTAGCAAGTCAGTTCGGAAATTCGAGCAGATCAGCTCAGAATTACTAAGAAAACCAGCTCGGACATCTGAGCGAGTTGCTCCTCTCAAAGGAAGACAAAAACATATCCGACTAGATTCAAAACGTACTCGGACAACTTTCCCGAAATTTAGTTCGCAAAGCCAATTCACTCAATACCTTTTTAAAAACTCAAGAAGACGGATCATAACCACAAACACAACGTATCCACAAAGGTTCAACTCCCCAACCATACACTTGGATTTATCTGGTAAAGAAAATAAACTCATTCTCGCTATTATTTAATTTACTTGTCTTAAAATCGAAATTAGGATCCGAACCTTGTAGCTTAGCAAACTAGTTCGAATTTGTTTACTATCATATCATACCTAGTCGAGTCTAGTACCTTGTCATGACTTCTTAGGAATTGTTCACCTTGTCTGCTGATGGCCACAACAGACAAACAAATACATCTTTTATGGATCTTAACCAACATTTCCTATACGGATTGAGGTTCGATACATCCAACAAACGGATAAAAGCCCGCTATATAAATTTTAATACCGCCTAGGTGTGATTACTACCGATGAAGCGAACATAAGTCGAGGAGAGCTCCCGCACCAGTACTAGAGTCGAAAGTGGACCCCGAAACCCCATTATAACGCTACAAAAAAAAACCCAGTTTAGCAACCGAGTATACGACCGACGACCGGAATTTAATACGGGAGCCCCCCGCACTAGTACCAAAGTCAAATGTAAAACTCCCCCATTATAACGCTGTTTAGCACACTAATCTCCGGACTAAATTCCAAAACCAAGTAAGACGCTTCCGAGCACACTGGTCTAAATCATCACGAGGCTGCAAGAAGAGTACGTCTCGCTAATCTTTTGACTTAATTTTGAAATCCATTAAGACGCTTCCGAGCACACTTGTCTAAAATTATCAAAAGTTCGCAAGAAGACGTCTCACCAATCTTCGAACTTAATTCTGAAACCCCAGTAAGACGCTTCCGAGCACACTGGTCTAAATCATCACAATTTTGTAAGAAGAGTATGTCTCGCCAATCTTCAAAATTAATTCTGAAACCTAGTCAGACGCTCCCAAGCACACTGGTCTCAATCATCTTAGGTCCGAAAGTAAAGACGAAAGGAAAAGTCCTCCCTCGGACAAGATCCTTTCAACTCTCCAAAACTAGTCAATACAATGACAACACGATCGATCGCTCTCCCACGGAACCGACATATTGGGAAATTCGAGCAATACTGTGAGAGTCGAAACTCACACGGTCAAAACTTGTAGAGCAATACTTTTTAGGAACAGAAACTTCAAAGATAAACCACTAAACTAGAAAACCCGGAGGAAGTTTTATTGATAAAAAATCGAAAGGAGTACAAAGATCGGAGAAAATAATACAATGAAAAGAAAATCGCTAAGAAAACTGCTTAAACTCTTAAGTCTAGATGCTAGGGTTTTTCGCTCTTGCTCTCTCGTACGACTTCCATCTCTTTATATAACCGCGGCAAGTCGGCTTCGAGAATATTTCCGCAAGATTTGCGGAAATCTTCCTGTTGTTATCTCTTTCCTTTTTCCGTTAAGATTTACATTTTTATCTCGGATTTTCCTCTTTATCTCTCTGATTCCTTGATTCTCACTTCTTCTAGTTTATCTTTCTATGGCTTGACCCATTTGCCGAGTGGGCCGAGAACAGATGCTCTGAGTCCTTTTGTATACGAACTTCTCCATTCGGCCCAAAGTCTCGGGTACACGAGTGTTGGTAATTTGGTCCTAAGTTCGTATTTATTTTAACTTGGTTCGTTAATTTAGTTTATCGGCCAAGAAGGTCCAAGCCGATATTCCCGAAGGTGGATCACGACGAGTTTGTGCATATCGGCAAATGTTTGGTTAACCGTTTGGACAGTCCAGCTCAGAAGTTTGCGAGAGGTGCATTCAGCTCGGAATTCTCGAAGGGATAAATCAAGAAGGGAAGGTTCGGATATGAGCCAAGTTGGTCGCAACCAGCTCGGAACTTCCGAGCTGGTTTAGCTCGGAAATCCGAGCTGGTTCAGATCAGAACTACCGAGCTAGTTTAGCTCGGAACGAGATGGTTTGGTTTGGTTCCAAGCTGAATCAGCCGTTCTCTGCATGTTTGGTTGTTTCGTTGATCCGCAATCCCTGTTGGAAGGTATGTTTGTCCGAATGGTCTGTCATATATGAGATGTCATTTGAAACGTATCCATTCGAATCCGTTTGTTTACTAAGTCATTCAAGTGAAGTTGGCGATACTTCATACAACTTGGTTATTCATACGAAACTTTGTTTGTCCGATGCGGACATTTGTCTGTGTTCGATTGTTCGATCTTGTTTTCGGCTATTGTTTTCGTCGAGAGGGTTTTTGACACCAACAGTTAGCCCCCAGCTCGTCAGACTCGAGTGCGATGATGGCAAGGTTATTTTGTATTTGAGGCAAATACAAGTGTCCGAAAGACTTGGTTCGGCCCTTTCTATTTTGTTGCTCTTCCGTTTGCGACGAAGGGTTGTCCGAATCGTTTGTCGCATTTTGGACTTTGTCTTGTACGTAAAGTTAGACGGAATTTTTGGAATGTCATTTTCGAGTTGGATTTGTTACGGCTTTTCGAGTAAGTCGACTCACATCCATTGGCGTGTACATGATGACCCTTTTGGATCTTTTGGCCGTAATTTTTTTTTTTTGTGGAAAGTCTTCCGAGCAATCCCGTATGTTTATTGAACTTTTCTTCGGAACCATTGTTTGCTCCGGTGTATGACCTTGATGCTTCTTTACTTCAAGCGAAGAATTTTTGTTTATAGCCGAACCTTATGAAAGGCTGCCTACGTACCGTTAAGAAAGGGATCAAACCATCCGTAGTTCTAAGTCTTGTCGTTGGATGTTTGGAAATTCGTTGTTGGTCTTTCATCGATGCTTCCGTATTCGAACAAGCAAAACAGTCGAGAAGGTGCGCTGAATTGTGAACCGGCCGTGTTAACGAATGTGATGAGTCCGAGAGGGAAATCACATTGTGCTTTGAAATTTTCCGAGTAAATCTGCTCGGATTTCCGAGCACGTCTTCTCAAAATTTCTTAGAAAGTCTGCTCGGATTTCCTGCGCAACATGCTCGGATTTTCTGAGCAAATCTGCTCGGATTTTCCGAGTAGGTCTACTCAGAGTTGTGAGTAGGATTTGGTTTTAGGTTATTTGTCGAGTCTTCTAAGACGATTTGTACGTCCGAGAAGCTGAACTGTCGTGTTGACGTTAGATCGATTAATGCAGAAAGTCGAGCAGATTTTATCGGGAGAAAATCTCCTTCATCGGCTCCGTATAGATTGTACGAGTTGGTTTCGTAGAGCTTGAAGGCTTTTCCAGACAGCTTCGTATAATTCCAGAAGGAAAGTGTGATTTACCTTTTGACCCTTGGTGTTTTTAGGAGCATTACACTCAGATGCGTATTCCGAGTCTTGAGTTTAATGGTATAGCGTTTAAATCTGGCGCGCGTAGAAGCGTTCCGCCATATTTCGAATCAAGTTTTGGGTTCAAAGGTCGGTGAGATGTACTCGCCCTTGTGATGACTAAGAACAGCGTGCTCGAAAGCGCCTAACTGGGTATTGAGTTAAGTTTGAAGGTCAGTGAGATATACTCTACTTACGATCCTGAGATGATTGAGACCAGTGTGCTCGGAAGCGTCTTTCTGGGTTTCGAAATTGAGTCCAAGGAATAGTAAGACGTATTCCTTCCGTGGACATGTAATGATTAGACCAGTGTGCTCGGAAGCGTCTTACTGGGTTTCGAAATTGATTCCGGGGAGTAGCAAGACGTACTCCCCTTGCGGACTTGTAGTGTTTAGACCATTGTGCTCGGAAGCGTCTTACTGGGTTTTGACATCGAGTCCGAGAAATAACAAAACGTACTTCTCTTGCGGACCTATAATGATTTAGACCAGTGTGATCGGAAGCGTCTTACTGGGTTTCGAGTCCGAGAAACAACAAAACGTTTTTCTCTTGTGGACTTATAATGATCAGACCAGCGTGCTCGGAAGTGTCTTGCTGGGTTTGGAGTCCAAGAAATAACAAATCGTTTTTCTCTTATGGACTTATAATGATTAGAACAGCGTGCTCGGAAGCGTCTTGCTGGGTTTCGAGGAGTTTTACGGTTGACTTTAGTACTAGTGCGGGGGTCTGCCGTCTTACATTCCCAAGTCGGTCGTGTACTCTATAATGACGTTGTCGAGACTGATATACCATGGAATTTAGGGCTTTTAACCATGGTATATGACTTCTTATCGAGTCTTTTAGAGTCCTTTGGAGTCCTTTTATGTGTGTTTACAGGTCTAGGTACAATTGGAGCGGATTTGGAGATTATGGCGCCTTCTGGAGCATTTTGGTGATTTAACCCGAGAGATAGAGTTCACTGTCGATTTCAGAGTATTGTGTCGATCGACACAACATGTGCATCGATTGACACACATGCGTATAAGGCTTTTCTCGGCGGTTAATGAAGATTTTGGAATTTGCAACAAAGCCCAGAAGTTTCTCATAATTACAAAGAAGCCCCAACCGTGATTAGATCATTATATTAGGGTTTTTAAGCCATTGTTTAGGCTACGCTTTACTTACGCTTTCAGATTTAAGTTTTATATTTATTCAGAGACAGAGATTTGGAACTCATATTCTTAGTTTCTCTTTTATGATATTTGGTTTTCTTTTCAATATTGATTTCTGTTTCATTGATCATGTCTGAGTAGTTTACCTGTTAGGTTTAGGATTCTCACATGGGATTTCATGGAATTATAGGTTGATCAATCTGTAGGGATTCATATATGTTAGTTCTTCATCTAGGGTTGTTCTTACTGAAGGATTATGTGTGTTCATGGTTTAATTCATCAGGTTACAACTTAGCACATAATCAACTAGGATCTAGGTGATTTGCAGTTGAATCATAAACAGATCAGATTCATTACCTTATGATTGCAGCGGATTGATCAAATGAATGAAGAGATCATAGAGAGATGATGATAACCGGCTCCTCCTAGGTATCCACACGCTTACAAGCTACTGGATCAGGTTGCTAGACCAAGATGGAATCAACAGAGAGAGAGAGGACGGCTGGTGTGAAAATCGCAGAGGCATGAAACCCTAGGCCGCGCCCCCTCACATATATATAAGCCCAAGTAATTAAACTAATGGCTTATTAGGCTTTTGGGCCCAAGGCCCAAATCAGACAAAACAACTGTATCTTGTCTGGCCCAATTCTCTGTACAAATACAGTAAATGTCTTGCATATTACTGTATTAATTCCTTTTAACTTTCCCGTTAGCTATGGTGTGTGACCCTTAGGGATCATACAATACTGGTAATAAGTCCTAAACTTATAGATCATGAGCGGGCTCTAGCAAGTCATCATGATCACCCAGTATTTATGACTTATGTCTGATCTCGACACTTATCATACTTTCTAGAGATAGCACAGTAGATTTCAGGACATTCCCAACAATCTCCCACTTGTACTGGAATCCTACATTCCCTAATCCTTTTGTCTCAATATCTCGATCTGGCATAAGGCAAGATGCGTGTCATCCTTATATAGCCAGACCATGTTCATCGGACCAGATTCGATACTGACAATGCAAACGACTTGGGCAAGTCCGTTTGGGAGTGGCCACTCTCTTACCAGCTATCAAGTCTCCGATTGGCCTAGAGATATTACCTCCGTTAAACGGCAGGGACAAATCCCATCTTGTTCCATCACTATGAACTACACACTTTATAATACACCCAACCAAGGTCCTTATAGCTCCCAGTTACGAAACAGCGTTAGACAATGATCAAAGCGCATCACTCCATGTGCAGCCACATGCATGCGAACTCAGGTCTAAGGACTATACTCTATAGTCGTATATGAGAACCTCTTATGACACAGATATTAATATCTTGTAGAGTTCTCATCAGCGGGCCATGTCCGGTCATATGCTCCCCTACATATACCTATGTGTCGACTTTGATGCCGCGCATCTATGACCCCTCGAAACTTGGTCATAAGTCTCAACACACTCTAGTCTCAAGTGGTTGTTGGTGTTCCAATTTCAACAACCTTCGACTATGGACACTATGATTTATGTCATTTCGTTAAATATGGGGTTTCAGGATCAAGTCTACTCATGTACTTCGATGGCCCATATATAATGACATGAATCATTTTGGAACGATTATTTATATCACAGTTAAAATAATCCAGAAATCATAAATTTCATAAACATAAAATATTATGTTTACATGAACCTTTCAAAACAACTAAATGAAGCCCTTTACAAACTCCCACTGAAATTAAGACTACATCTTAATTTCACTTATCCTACAGCTACAGTCCGCGACTCGTGCTTAGGCCTAAGGAGTGGCTTCGTTAATAGATTTAGCAACGTTCTCATTCGTTGAAACTTGCTGATCTACTTAACACCTCTATCATTTATCTCTCGGAATAGGTTATACCTACCCTCAAGGTGTTTGGACCTCTGATGTGAAGCTAGCCTCATCTATGCTGGGAATCACATCAAGTTCAGTGATGAACTCTTCTTTCCAAACAACCTCTTTCGCCGCTACCCAAGCTGCGAAATGTTCAGCTTAAGTCATGGAGTCAGCAACAGTGCCTTGCACCGCCATACAGACACAAGATATAACCGGACTGTGACCGGAAATCATCTTTGTCTGTTGGAAACTTGCCTTTCAGACTCTACCGACTTGTAGCACCTCACTTTCTCCGTAAATCAAGAACTTATCCTAAGTGGTTTCCAAATACTTGAGGATATTCATTACGTCTATCCAGTGATTCTTTGCTGGATTTGACTGGTCTTTACTTGTCTTGCTTAACATTAAAGCAACATCAAAACAAGTACGTGTCATGGCATACATGATAGATCCAATTGCCGATGCATATGGAATCTCATCCATGCATTCAAGCTCAGCAGATATCGTAGGACACTGTCTCTTGCTTAACGTAATGTCATGTGACATTGGCATAAAACCCTTCTTGGAATGCTGAAAACGTGTAGGACTTTTTCAATATAAGAATCCTGACTTTGTCCTATCAGCTCTTTTGGATCTCTATCTTTAGATCCAAAATCCAAGAACATACGTGGCTTTACCCATGTCAATCATAAAAACAACTCCTAAGCCAGTCCTTTACCGACTGCAGCATTGGAACGTTATTTCCGAGAATCAGTATGTCATCGACATACACTATGAGAAATGCAACATCGCTCCCACTTATCTATTAGTAAACGCACAGTTCCACTTCGTTCCTGTTCAAGTCAAAACCTTGACTACTTCAACAGAACGAAGATTCCAACTCCGATATGTTTGCTTCTATCCATGAATGGATCGATGAAGCTAACTTACATACAGTATAATTTTTCGGAGTCCGGGCTCACTTTCGCTTCTGTGAATTTCGCAGGTTCGTCACTTTCAATGATCATCAGATCATGGCAATTAATCACGAGAAATCACTCTCGGATTAGTGACGGATTCATTCAGATCTGCGAACTTCAGGCTCTACAGGTGTAGATTCTACAGAAATCTGTAAATCCATCCGCTGCTCTCCCTCAACAGGTTGAGCAGCCTCCTGTATTTCTCGAATTTCTTCGAGTTATACTTTTGCTCCCACTGTTCTTCTTGAAAAGAAACTTTCCTTTTAGAAAACAGAATTCCGAACAACCTAACTTCGTTTTCGGAATGGACGCATAAAGTAACAAGTCTTGGTTTCCCTAGGACAACCAGCGAAGTAGCACAACTACAAATACTCAGTAAAGACGAATTTTGATCATTTCCAGTCCACATTTATGTGGTGTCTTTCAACTGATATTAGTGGAACTATTTCAGCGTAAACTTAGATATTTCTAGAGCGTTATTCTTAAAGAATATCATGGAAGATTCGTGTGACTCATCTTTAATCATTTCTAATAAGATCTGATTCTTTCTCACAGAAACACCTCCAGGTTTTCAGGAGAAATGAGCTGTGAAACGACTTCACACTCATTCAGATGATCACACCATCAATGACTTAAGTATTCTCACTCGTGATCTAATTCAGAGTCTCAATACTTCTGTCACTCAGATTCTATACCTCATTCTGGAACTCTTTCGACCATTTCAAAGAATTCCGACTCGTGTCTCATCAAATGAACACAGTCATACTCACTGAAGTAATCAGTAAAGATAATGAAGTACATGAAATTTTCTCTGGCATTGCTGCTCATCGGGCCACATACATGAGTATGTTCAAGGTCCAATAAGCCTTTGGGCCTTTCTCTAGCTCGGCTAAGATGGGCTCTTTGTCTTTTGGTCCAGTAAGTAGAATTCAAGTCTCATAAGATATCCGATCAAATGATCCCAAAAGTCCATAACTATGGGATTTCTGAATCCGACTCACTCTATGTGACCAAAACATTTACGCCAAGAAAAATCAGGTTTAATTCATCAGATTTAAACCAATTCGGTATTTATGTTACATTTAGGCACTCTTTGGTTTAAGATATAAAACCCATTCCTTGAATAGGGTGCTACAATCAATATTTCATTGAGATCAAAAGAACAAAACTTGTCTTTTATCAAAATGAAAAACATTCAAATTCTTACAAGAAAATGAAAGACAACTCTGCTTAAAGCAGGTACATTGTAGCAATTACTTAATACAAAACCAAGCCTCAAAGGCATATACAAGTGAAAACCCTACGGCTGAGGCAGCATCCATAGCTCCTTCCAGACATGCAATTCCACTTGTCCTTCCTTCAACGTTCTACTGTTGCTTAGGCTCTGCATATTGTAACAAATATCAGTGCCACAACCAGTATCCAATACCTACAAGGTAGAACTTGAAGTAATAACATGAATACCTGAGGAAGTAGTCTCATACATCACCTTCAACTCCTCATAATCTTCCATGAATTTAATGCAATCTCTCTTCCAATGCCCAGTCTCTTTACAGTAGCAGCACTTACCAACGTAAGATGTATCTGACTCGGGCTCAGAAGACATAGGCTTGCCATGATTCAAAATCTGGACAACTTTGTCTTCACCCTTGTCAGCACTAGGTTTAGTAAACCTACCGTTCTCCATTATGAGATTATACATGGTACTCTTCACGTTTGGCTCAACTGTCTTGAGCATATCATGCAGTTCAGTCAGCGTCTTCGTTAAGCCTTTCTTGATATAGTTCCTTTTGAACTTATCATAGCTTGACGGCAGTGACTGCAGAATGATCTCAGTTGCCAATTCTTGGCTAACTGGATAATCCAGTTTCCTCAGGTTATCAATGTAACCCATCATTTTACTGACATGAGGACTCACTGGATGATCATTTGGTAGCTTGCAGCTAGTGAGAGACTTAACCAACTGGTATCTCTCCACTCTTACCTGCTCCTGAAATTTCAATTTCAGGCTGCTGATCATCTCTATTGGCGACTCCATGTTCTCATATTGCTTCAGCAAATCTGAGTCCATGGTAGCCAATATCAGACCACGCACATCTACCGCATCATTATAATGCTTATTCCAAGCATCATATACTGCATGAGAGGCATTGGACCCGATCCTCTCGGGGAGAGCTCTCTCAAGGACATAGTCCTTTCTCCTTCCTGAGGACTAGCCTCAGGTTCCGCGACCAAGTCAAGAAATTTGATCCGTTCAGTTTGTCTTAATAACTTATAAGAAAACTCGCATTGCATTCAAAATTTCTTTGTTTAACCTCATAAGAATGCAATGATTCCGAGACCCATGTTCAGCTAAATCCAAAGTGGGCCACTGGCCGTCACCCAGAAGTAGCTTTACTTGGTAAGCATACACACAGCTAGTTATATCCAATAACTCTCGGTTGTGAATTGGGCCCAAGGCCCAATACACCAGATGTCTCAAGGCCCGGGACTCCCGATGGCCCAGTCAAGGAAACCAATCTCTTACAGCCAAATAATCACTAAAGTCTGAGACTCCCAATGAAATCAGTGACTATATACTACTTTACTTACGCAAAAACAGACACCTCACACTGTAAGCCATATCTGTAATTGAATAAGCGTTAAGTAGCTGACAAGATTGGGCAAGACATCCAAGCTTGATATTGTTTTTGAGGATTTTAGGTTTCAATAGATTTCCTCCCAAAAATAGAAGATTACTATTTTGGGAAACTTTCCATTTCAGGTAACTTACTATTTTTAGAAACTTTCTAAATCGGAAACATTCTTATTTTAGAAATTTCCTAACATGCCAAAATTAGAAACTTCTAATATTAGAAGCTCTCTAATTTAATGTTTTATTAAAGTTTTCGGTTGGGTCACAAATTATAGGCCCAATTCTTGGCCCAAGACCACAGAATTCCAATTGGCCCAATAATTTGACATAACCGAGTCGGTTCATTAATTCTGGTCCAAGACCAAATTAACTACTAAATCCAACTGGTTATTTACTAAACCAGACCAGCTCTAAATTATTTGGTCCAACCAAATCAAACTTAGACCAGCCTTCGGTTTAGGTTAAAATTCAATTTTTGAATTTAAATCCGGTTTAACCAGAAATTAAATAATACCAATTGTATTAAATAATTTCCAGCAAACCGCGATTTGGGTTAACCGCTTGAACCATAATTATCAAAGCTTTGAATTGTTTTTGTCTTTAGCTTAAAGACAAAAAAACATGAATGATCGCTAACCTTTAATCAACATGCGATCGCTATACTTCAATTCAACAATCATTATCCTTATGATTAGCATTCACATAAAGACAAAATTGATTTTGACCTTTTCAAATCGTATGATAATTATTTCACCTTAAGTCAACATTCGATCGTGACATTCACTTAACAACAAAAACGATTTTGTCCTTTTCCAATTCAACAATCGATTCTTAACATTAACAATCAAACAAATCGTTTCATGCATTAACTTATGGACAAAAACAATTCAATTAAACAATCACTTTATCGATTCTTATGATTGCAGCAAAGTCAACTTTCGATTATGTCATTCACTAAAAGACAAAACCGATTCTAAATATCAACCTAGTACAAATCGTTTCTTATTATTAAGCAAAGTTAACGATTCATACAAAGAAACGATGTCGACTTTAATTAACAAGTTTTTCTTATTTCTAGGTTTTCCAAGTTTCAATCAATTTTATTCATTAAAATCGATTCATCAAACTAATAAACAACCTAGTATGATCCAAAAAGCAAAAACCTAACAACCTGGCTCTGATACCACTGAAGGATTATGTGTGTTCATGGTTTAATTCATCAGGTTACAACCTAGCACATAATCAACTAGGATCTAGGTGATTTGCAGTTGAATCATAAACAGATCAGATTCATTACCTTATGATTGCAGCGGATTGATCAAAGGAATGAAGAGATCACAGAGAGCTGAAGATAACCGGCTCCTCCTAGGTATCCACACGCTTACAAGCTACTGGATCAGGCTGCTAGACCAAGATGGAATCAACAGAGAGAGAGAGGACGGCTGGTGTGAAAATCGCAGAGGCATGAAACCCTAGGCCGCGCCCCCTCACATATATATAAGCCCAAGTAATTAAACTAATGGCTTATTAGGCTTTTGGGCCCAAGGCCCAAATCAGACAAAACAACTGTATCTTGTCTGGCCCAATTCTCTGTACAAATACAGTAAATGTCTTGCATATTACTGTATTAATTCCTTTTAACTTTCCCGTTAGCTATGGTGTGTGACCCTTAGGGATCATACAATACTGGTAATAAGTCCTAAACTTATAGATCATGAGCGGGCTCTAGCAAGTCATCATGATCACCCAGTATTTATGACTTATGTCTGATCTCGACACTTATCATACTTTCTAGAGATAGCACAGTAGATTTCAGGACATTCCCAACACTTACTGCCTAATCTGAAGTAGCTACCCAGATTTATGATGTTAGGTTAATTTCCGCAAAGACAGTTGGTGAATTAACTAGAAAGAACTTAGATGAGCAATTTTACTATTCGCAAAGAAATTTGGTTTAGGAGAATTGTGAATGAAAGAACTCGAGTTTAATGCATGTTTAGATCTCTAGAACTCGCAACGAAAGTTGGTTTGCTAGGATTGTTAGACATAGATAATATTCGCAACGAAAGTTGGTCTGTTATAATTATGTGATTCTAGTTCTAGAACAGTTCTTAATTAGATCCCGATTGATTGATTAGCCTGTGTTCCTGATTTCCTGAGAACTCCCTTGACGTGACGCCTTCGCTTCTTGCTTACAAAACCGATCTATTTACTTTATTGCTTGATTTACTGCTTATTCTCTGCTTTACCTAGCTTAATTCGACGTTCTATAATCTATCGTAAGAATCTAGAGTCTATGTGGATTCGATAACCTATATACTACTGGTTCACGTCTGTGCACTTGCAGTGTAGATCTAGGGATTAAAACCTGATCGTATCATGTTTTTGGCGCCGTTGCCGAGGATACTTTTGAGTCTTCGATAGATTTGAACTTAGGGTTTAGACTAGGTTTTTTGTTTTTGTTTTTGGTTACTAATTTTTCTTTTTTTCTTGCGTTTCAGGTACGCCTAGAATCGCACTGCATCGATCGACACGGTCTTGTGTGTCGATCGCCATCGTTTTCGCATTGCATCGATCGACGCTCTTCCTGCATCGATCGACACCTTTCGCGGAAGCACTAAAAAGACTAAGAGATCCATAAGGATGATGTATCGGAATGGTTTTTTCAGCTCAGGGATTGACAGCTCGCAGATAGCTCGGCTGAAGAACAAAGTTGACTCTCTGCATAGTCTTCTACTTGGAAAGTAAGCGCAAGAAGCTATCAACTACGTTGGAGGGACTGGATTCTACAATTAGGAATCTGCTTTTCAGAAACCCTTCCAGCAACAGAGTAACTCCTTCTCGAGGAACTATGGTGTTTCTTCTTACCAAGCACCGCCTGCACCTACACATAAGAGCAGATTGGAAGTCATGATGGAGCAGTTTCTTAAGGGACAACAACAGATCACTGTGTCCTTCAACTCAAAGATAGATGCATTGTATGAAGATCTGAATAGGAAGTTTGAAACAGCTGGAGCAATACAAAGGCAAAATGAAGCTGGGAAAGCTGAACAGAAGCAATACATTACTGTGTGATCACAGGAGATGAGATTGACTTGCTAGGAGAAGAAGAGAGTATCATCTCGGATTTTCTTGTTGAATTCTGTCTGTCTGAGACGAGCATCGATCGATCGACACACACTCGATTAGACTCAATCTATCTGGCGCGGCTCTAACATAACTCCACACCAACTGACCCCACTATGCGAACTCGGTAATTTCCACGGGATTACTTAGCTACCCACATGGTAACTAAAACCTCCCACGACCCCTAGACGTAAACACAAAGTCTACGACCTAGGACATCGTTCTCTATCCATCGATAAGCGGTGACTCGGGCTACCCTAAATAACCTAAGCTTCCATGCAGTCTAGCCGTAGGAAGCAACCATGTATTCTCTGGACTACAAACCTACAGACGTCACTCCATAGGTTAAATCCTGCAAAAAACACTACCGAAGGTACGTGAACTGACCAGGAACTCATCTCCCAAGGATCCAATCAGGCATGAAGTACCATAACGCCAACTCTAGACTTGCGGGATCTAACGCACCCTATAGAGTCCTAATAATAGTAATGAAAACAAGCAGACTCACTGGGACTCTATCGTGCAAGATCAACAAGGTAAAAATAGAAACACTAACTCAATCCACACTCTACCGCAAGTCCTATCACCAACCTCCACATCACCCGACTGTGAGATCCGGGATTCACACTAAGAATTTGTATTCGTGGATTTGGACTTTTGGATATAGAAATGGTATAGTTTCCTATGAATCAAAGACTTTATTGAGATTGATCGTCGAGATAGAACAAACACAGTCGAGAAGAGAGTACAAAGTATAAATTGAGCTATCTAATCGAAGTGTTCTTAGCCTAGGTTGGAATTGTCTTTAATGAGCCGCCACTTCTCTTCTTAAATAGCCTCGATTCTGATCTCTTCGTCCCGATCTTTCGGCCTCGTCGTTGTAACGATCTCCGAGATTTATGCGGATCAGTTGAACTGGCGAAGACCGAGTTGCTCTATCTCCACGTCATCCTCTGCCAAGCTCGAGCTCGATTGTCTCCGGCTTCGGCATCGTCTGGGCCTCTCCAAGGCGTTTGCTTCGCTTGGGCCCAACAAGAGAGTTGGCTCTCCCATCTGTCTTTGATTCTGGAATGGGCTCGTAATTACGGGCCTTTGTCTTGTCTGTTAATGGGCCGGATTTCCTAGGGGGAAATCCAGTACCAACAATAGCCCCCCAGCCCATTGAATTCGAGAAGTCGAGGTTAATGGGCGGTGGACGTTCTTGGGAAGAGGCGCGTGCCTTGGATGTGACAAATCTAATGATTTTTTTTGCCTCATCCATAGATTTTATATCGACGGTTGAGATCGCACGGGACCGAAGGATCACAACTACCTCGATCTTTTTTGTGATTATTTACAAATTTCGAATCGAGCGGTTGGGATTATGAGATACCGAAAATCCCACGGATCTCGAGCACGAGGTAGTTTAAAAGGGGAAGTTACCTAACACGATTCCCATTACTGCTCACGCTGCGAATCGTCAAGGTAACTTCTTCTCCTCCATTATATCCTCTTCTTGCCTCTCGCTCATATTCTCTTTTTCGTCGTTTCAAGATTTTCTTTCTCTGGAGATTTCGTTTCCCTCTTTCCTTGAAAGAAATTATCGATATTCCGAGCTATCATGGTTCGAAAGAGTACAACCAGGGCTAATCCTACTGTGGTGGCTGGTCCGATTGGTCCTCATCCACCGTCCAGTTTGATGATATACCATGGATTTTAGGGTTTTTAACCATGGTATATGTGTTATTTATCGAGTCTTTTACTACGTTTTAGAGTCTTTTCAGGTTTTTATTAGGTACAAGCACATTTGGAGCATATTTGGTGATTTTGGCACTTTCTGGAGCTAATTGGAGTATTTGGCCGAGAGATAGAGTTCACTGTCCGAAACAGAGAAAGGTGTCGATCGTTGCATGCCTAGCATCGATCGATGCACCAGGGAGATGGGCCAAACGACGGTTTAATGAAGAATGATGAAATTGCAATTCTGCCCAGAAGTTCCTGATATTTACAAAGAAGCCCCAATTCGTGTTTTAGGTTATAAATAGAGTTTTTGAGCCATTGTTTAGGCTATGCTTCATAACTAAGTTTTAGTCTCTTAGGAGATTTTAGGGGGCTGGTTTTGTTCTCGAAAGAGACTTGATTTTGAACCCCAGTTCTTATTTGATTACATGATATTTGGTTTTCTACTTATGATATCTTCTGTCTCGATGAATATGTCTGAGTAGATCACCTGTTAGGTTGAAGGATTCTCATTAAGGATTTCAGAGAATTATAGTTTAATTAATCTGTAGAGATTCATATCTGCTAGTTCTTTATCTAAGTTGTTCTTAATGCTTAATCTGAAGTAGCTAATCAGAGTTATGATGTTAGGTTGATTAATTCAGCGGAAGTTGGTTAATTTAACTAGAAAGAATTTAGATAAGCAATTAAACTGTTCGCAAACGGAAGTTTGGTTCAGGTTAATTGTGAACATATCAAACTTGGAATTAATGCTAGTTTAATCTGTTAGTTCTCGCAAACGAAAGTTTGGTTTGCTGCACTTAGACTTAGAGGATTATCGCAAAGAAATTTGGTTAATTCTATATTTGTGTTTTGAGTTCTAGAACAATTATTGATTAGATCTAGATAGATTGATTGCTTGCGTTCCTGATTTCCTGAGAACTCCTGAAACCTAACGCTTCGCCTTCTTGCTTACAAACTCACTTGATTTACTTTGCTATTTCGTTTACTGTTTTCACATCTGTTTCGCTTAATTTAATCTGAACTACTAATAATCTATTGTGTGACTGAGAGTCCTCGTGGGATTCAATACCTTATATACTACAATTGCATTAACTGTGCACTTGCAGTAGAATAGGGAAAACTATACAACCTATCAAGTTTTTGGCGCCGTTGCCGGGGACTCTTTGAGTTCACCTATAGATTTAGTACTAGGAATTAGACTAAGCATTCTTTTTAATTTTCCTGTTTACTCACGTTTTTGATTTTTTTTGGATTCGCAGGGATTCGCACTGCATCGATCGTTGCCACCTTGCATCGATCGACACTAGGCGAGAACAGCGATGCTGAGACGTTCAATAGGTTCCGCGCCATGGAACCTATGATTTTGATTCGCGGTGAAAACGGCGTTCTACGAGACCAAGAGGGTCACATATGCAACGCAAAAGGTCAGAAAATAGATGGGGAAGGAAATCCCATCTTACCAGATTACCATGTATTGGTTGGGCAAGTAGCTGAGATGCAGAGTAAGATAGACGACATCCACGACATCTTACTTAGGGAGAGACAGTTCCGAGCAGAGGCAAAAACTAATAAATCTGCAGAGGTACACTATATGGCTGGAGCCAACTCTTATGGACATACATTGGGACATCAACAGAGACAAGGTTCTAGGCATGCTCAAGGATCAAGAGACCATAACTATACTTCCTATCTGGCACCTCCTACACAAAGGAGAAAACTGGAGATGATGATAGAACAATCAATTGAAAAGCAACAGCAGAACACAGCTTCTTTCAGCTCGAAGCTAGAGAACCTGTACACTAATTTGAATGAGAAATTTGAATCCTTGAGCACTCGTATGAAGCAGCTGGACACACAGATGGATCATGGATCAAGTCTAGCAGTTAAGGCTGTGGAACTTGTGGAAGACAGAGGGGGATTTGATGTTGAATTACCTGAGTTTGAAAGCTTCGATGCACCTGACTCAACAGAGATTGACATGGATCTCTTGACTTGGATAGTTCAGATTGAAGTGGGACCAAGCCAAGAAGAGGAATTTGAGTCCGAGATGGCTGGAATGGACCAAGAAGCGGATAAACCCTTGACTGTAGTTGAAACACGAGCTGAGACGACAGCATCGATCGATGCATCACAAGCACCGATCGTTGCACCCCGAAAGGAACCAGTTTCACTCATATCTCAAGGACCTGCTAAGGAAAGAACCTATAAACCTCCATTACCATTCCCGAAAGCTCCCGTTAAGTCTAAAGATGTGGTTCAGTGCACGGTGGTGGTTGACAAGAAGATGGTGGTTCCACAAGAGCCTACTCTAACATCTTCAAGGCCTAAAACTACTCATAAACAGAAGGCTCCGAACATCAAATTTTTGCCAAAGGTAAAACATAAATCCTCTAAGTTTAAACCCTCTGACGCCACTGTTTTGAATGCCGGAAAGAGCGTTAAAACACCCAAGTGTCAATCTCACCCTACATTCCTCCCGACGTTCCTTGGAAGACATCATGCTGCTACTGCTTACACACCACCATGGATGATAAGGCATTCACAGAGACACTCAAAGTCTCTGTTGAAACCTCCATGAGTCTGACCCCTTTCCAAAAAAGTCAAGCTAATGACTTGAAACAAGCGCTGAGTGGGAGGCAACCCACTGCTAGGTTTAATTATTTTTCCTTTTCATTTTTGGTGTTTTTCTTAGGATTTCACGTTTTTATTTGTTTTTGTTAGTTTTTAGATACAGAACACAAGTCTGGAGATGTGTGACGATCGTTGCTCACATGTGCAACGGTCGTTGCAATTGGTTCAAAACGAAAATTAAGGTACGTTGAGCTAAACCGGAACCAATCTGGTTCAACAAGCATCGATCGTTGCCCCTAAAGCAACGATCGTTGCACCCACGACCAGGTAAGTTACCTTAAACCCTATTTTCTCTCCTTCTTCTCCATTCCTTCTGGTCGACACACCGAGAACCCAAACCGAAAATCGCCATTTCTTCATCGATTTCTTTGATTCTAAGCACTATTTCACTTGTTTTTACATACCTAATCCATTTCCCCAACCCATATCTAAAAAAATCAAGGTAATGTTCTTCAATTTTCAAATTTTTCGGATTGGATTTTTAGGGTTTTAGGGTTGTTGATTTTTGGACCAAAAATTGATGATGCATGCGTAATTAGAACGATTTAGGGTGATGGATGATGATTTTGAACTGATTTGAGACAATGTGGCTTGGATTTGACTGATTTTTGATGATTTGTTTGCGGCAAAATCGCCCTGCAACGGTCGTTGCTCTCGAGCAACGGTCGTTGCATTGCGATTTTGGGAAATGTTCGATACACCGAAATCGCCTTGCAACGATCGATGCCTTAGATGCAACGGTCGATGCTTCGCGATTTCACAGTGAAATTTTGCCGAGACTTATAAATGTTTGAACTTTGTTTTTGCAGATGGCGTCTCAAAGGCAACCCCGCAAGAAGCGAGCCACAGCTTCCACAGCAACACGACATTACACCCCACCGCCTCAATGGTTCAACAGAGAGTCAGAGGCACCCGCACCATACAACAGATACGGGCCGCCGGTTGCTTTACCTTGACCCAGAGAGGATGCCACACCGATACAGACGACCAGACAGTGGCCGGAGGACCTGATACGCTTCTTCAAGTCTGCTGAGTTCACCGAGCGGCCATTGCTCAGTCGATGGGACGAGTATGACTCCCTTCTCTACAGTGGTTGGTGTGGGATGATCATCAAGCCGACCAAGTTCGCGGACTACTCCACCTGCAGGATTCTGGGGATCGATGAGCAGGTACTCGATGTATGCAGAGGCATTCACCTAGGGACAATGCCGATGCGACACTATGATCTTTATCCTGAGCTGGTCAGGCAGCTATTGGCCACTTGCAGAGTGGTTTACTCAGATCCCGACCACAGGAGCGCTACAGTGGGTGCATTCACCTTCATGAGTTGGGGAGTCAGGTATCGGATTCCTCTACTTGATCTTTGCAGGATCTACGGGTTCAGTACTAAGCCGAGGCGCATAGCCATGCCACTCGAGTGGGACCCGGTAGAGGCTCGCACATTCTGGGAGAGTATTGGCAGCGGTCGATACAACTCCAGGACCACACCAGTAGTGCAGATGAGACATCCGGTGCTGCGATATGTCTCGCGTATCTTGTGCTGGAGCTTGCTTTGGAAGTTTGAGGCCAACAAGATGCGCAAACTTGAGATGGAGTTGCTGTTTATGGGGCTGAGAGATCAGTTTAGAGGTTCTGGCGTGAGAGATCCGACTGCGGGTCTCAACTTGGGAGCTATTTTCGCACAGCATTTAGTTGATCTGCAGCTGAAGCCGTTTGATGGAGCTGGTACTGAGACGGTAGGGAGTTTACTTACTCCCATTTTTGAGTATTGTGGGATTCCTCTTCATGGCACAGAGCGTGATACAGCTCGGGAGTTCCTGGATCTCAGCCATTTGCAGAGCGCTACCTGGCTCAAGGAGGGGCGCATTTGGGTTTACACTGATCCGACCACTGGGAGGACTGGTATAGAGCTTCCTGCTGCCAGATGGACACAGATTGACACATTAGAGGTACTGAGATTTCAGCCTCCTGAGTCTGCGCAGCGTGGGATTCCGACTATGGCTCATCCGCTGGGAGAGCCTTCCTCACGAGCTTCAACTTCTTCTGCCCCTACTCCTGCGCCAGCGCCTGCCCCAGTCGACATTGTGGGTCCCTTTCCAGAGCCTGCGATGGCTTACGGTGCATACTCTGAGGCAGAGTGGAGAGAGAGATCAGATGGTATGTTTCGAGTTTTTTGGAACTTCGTGCGTACTTGCAGCTGCAGGAGGCCACCACAGATCCATCAGCCCGTACCTTGACCGTCGTCGACAGCGATCTCCGACTGATACTGATCCTGCACCCGAGGCAGCCGATGATGATGCACTGTATGGTGGGATAGATGATGTTAGCGAGTGAGAGTAGTCTCCATGTTCAGACTTTCGGTTCTGTATTCTGACTTTTTCTTTTCTTTTGCACTTTTCTCCTTTTGATTTTTAGGATTCTACTATGTTTGGATGATTTGCACTTTATTTGGTACATCTTTTGCTTCGGTTTTACTCTGTTTCTAGTGTTCTCAGCTTGCAGGGATCAAAATTGACAAAAACAGACGGACTAACCTGCTAACTTGCTGACTGTTCGTGAAAACGCAGTGCGTCGATCGACACACCATTGTGTCGATCGTCACAATACGAAAGAATCGCACAGCAACGGTCGGTGCACTTAGTGCAACGATCGGTGCATGTGCGACAGAGGTAAAACCCGACAGAACTAAAACATCCATTAACAATTTTTCTTTTCTTTTTACCGATCCTTCGCTGGACACTACTGGGGACAGTGTGTCTTAAGTGTGGGGGAGGTGCTACTGACTTTTGTTTTCTGTTTTCTTAAGAGTCAGTCCGTTTTTCAAATTTTTTTTTTGTTTTATTGAGTCAAAACTGTTTAAGTAAGAAACTATGATTTTCTGAGAAGATTTACAAGACTTGCATGAACTTAAGTAACCATTGGGATGAAGTTGCAGGATCTATCTCTGACTATTAGAAAACCCCATCACAGATCAACCTACTGGGAACACCCACATCACTTCAGGTATCAGAAGATCCTTTTACTGACTTCAACCTTAATACTGACTTAGATTTCTCACCTAAGGGCTTGGTATACTTTGTGTCGGATTCCCTTGTTAGTTCTGACACAGCCTGTAAACCTGTCCTATTTAGTTCCCTTCTCCCCTTCTATAAAAAAAAAAAAAAGATAATAAACTGAGGATGAGTTAGTAACTCCGAAGTGGTCATGGGAATAGTAGCAAACACTATTATCTCTCATGTGATCCATGGAATGTGTCCAAAGTACACCCCATAACGGGAAGAACACTGATAAAAAAAATAAAATGATACCCAGTGCTGAAAAATCAGTTGTTAAAGAAGGGAAAGAGAAGAAAGGGACTAGAGAAATATAGTATGGTGGTCTAGAGCTGATAAGGTAAGAATCCATGTGCCCTTTGATCGATACTCCTTAGGTGAGACCGCACTTAAATACTTGCAGAAGTCAGTAGGGAGAATTTGAATGCGTGAATGTGATTGTGGAGTTTACCTAGGACAGTTGCTAAGTGTGGGGGAAGTACATGTTGGTCTTGATATTCTGTGATTGATTCTTTCAGTGGTTTACTAAGGGGAATCTGAGTATTGTTGCTTCTAGGACGAAAAGAGTTTCTGAAGAGTTTTTAAACCTCTTTACTACGTTTAGTTCTTTGTCTTGCTTGAGGACAAGCAAGAGCTAAGTGTGGGGAAGTTGATATACCATAGATTTTAGGGTTTTTAACCATGGTATATGTGTTATTTATCGAGTCTTTTACTACGTTTTAGAGTTTTTTCAGGTTTTTATTAGGTACAAGCACATTTGGAGCATATTTGGTGATTTTGGCAATTTCTGGAGCTAATTGGAGTATTTGGCCGAGAGATAGAGTTCACTGTCCGAAACAGAGAAAGGTGTCGATCGTTGCATGCCTAGCATCGATCGATGCACCAGCGAGATGGGCCAAACGACGGTTTAATGAAGAATGATGAAATTGCAATTCTGCCCAGAAGTTCCTGATATTTACAAAGAAGCCCCAATTCGTGTTTTAGGTTATAAATAGAGTTTTTGAGCCATTGTTTAGGCTATACTTCATAACTAAGTTTTATTCTCTTAGGAGATTTTAGGGGGCTGGTTTTGTTCTCGAAAGAGACTTGATTTTGAACCCCAGTTCTTATTTGATTACATGATATTTGGTTTTCTACTTATGATATCTTCTGTCTCGATGAATATGTCTGAGTAGATCACCTGTTAGGTTGAAGGATTCTCATTAAGGATTTCAGAGAATTATAGTTTAATTAATCTGTAGAGATTCATATCTGCTAGTTCTTTATCTAAGTTGTTCTTAATGATCTGAAGTAGCTAATCAGAGTTATGATGTTAGGTTGATTAATTCAGAGGAAGTTGGTTAATTTAACTAGAAAGAATTTAGATAAGCAATTAAACTGTTCGCAAACGGAAGTTTGGTTCAGGTTAATTGTGAACATATCAAACTTGGAATTAATGCTAGTTTATTCTGTTAGTTCTCGCAAACGAAAGTTTGGTTTGCTGCACTTAGACTTAGAGGATTATCGCAAAGAAATTTGGTTAATTCTATATCTGTGTTTTGAGTTCTAGAACAATTATTGATTAGATCTAGATAGATTGATTGCTTGCGTTCCTGATTTCCTGAGAACTCCTGAAACCTAACGCTTCGCCTTCTTGCTTACAAACTCACTTGATTTACTTTGCTATTTCGTTTACTGTTTTCACATCTGTTTCGCTTAATTTAATCTGAACTACTAATAATCTATTGTGTGACTGAGAGTCCTCGTGGGATTCGATACCTTATATACTACGATTGCATTAACTGTGCACTTGCAGTAGAATAGGGAAAACTATACAACCTATCATTTGACTGTTGACCAAGTACGGAAGTTGCGGGCGAAGTGCCAGATTCCGCCGGAGGTGGAGATACTTATCCCATCGTCGGACATGTCTCCGGAAACTGTCGTCGAAGGCCATTGTTGCGCTTCTTATACCTATTTCGATAAATGCGGATTGTTTTTTCCAATCCCTCGCATTATCTCATGGGTTTTAGCTCAGCTCCAACTGGCCTTTCACCAGATGACTCCGAATTTTGTTCGGTATGTCGTCGGGCTCGGGGTCAGAGCCGTCGAGGAAGGCATCGATTTCGGAGTCGAGGAGTTAATGAGGGTTTGTTCGGTAAAACATAACACCCGTTTTCCCGGAACCTATTACCTCTCTCCTCGCCATGGGAAGATCCTTGATGAGATCCCGACAAGGGATGTGTGGAAGTGTAAATACTTCTACTTCAGGATCAATCGTCACTCGGTCGAGGATTTTGATTACTCGGTTATCCCGACGAGATGGGCGGCTAACGTTGGTTAGCTTATAGGGTTTACTAGTTTCCCTAGTTGCTGCGGTGTCCTTTATTGATATCGAGCTGTTTGCTAATGACCTTTTTGGTTTCATTGCAGAGGCTCCTGAGTCATTACCTTTGGACCCGACTACATCGAGTTTGATAGCTCGCCTACGGAGAGGGGATATTCTATGGTGCAACTTCACGGATCAGCGAATCCGAGCTGCTTTAGGTCTTGCTGCTCGACAACCTTCTCTATACCAACCTCGCCTTTTGCGAGACGAATCACGCCTCCTTCACCAGCCCGCTTCGACTCAAATCGTTCAGGCCCCGCTTCGGATTATCGAGCGGACCGGAGAAAGTAAGTGTTCCAGTTAGTCTTTCTGGGGGTTGTCGCGCGATATGCCTTTCGTTTGCTGGGATGACCCGAATCTGTTTCGTTTGCAGGTCGACCTGTTTCGGACGATAGTTCTACCGCAAGCACCCCTTCTCTCGGAAAGATGTCGCGAAGATCCAGCAGTCGTCGGAACGGGAAGGATCCCGTTGATCTGGCGAAGAAAATGAAGGCTGGCGACTTGAGCCACGCCCTTCTTTTTGCCATGGACGAGGGGCCTCCTCCTCCTCCCTCAATCCCTCCTCCCAACCCTGTTCGGGTTTCTCTCCCTGAGGTCGCAGGGTCCGGAGAGGCAAATGTGGGGGTGGAGGCTACCTCCTATTTCGACCGGTGAGGAACCGGTTCGGGTCTCGCCTGAAGAGCCTGCCTTATGAAACTCTCGGTCGAATGGTTCGATAGGGTTGAACGGTCGGAGCCGAGGCGGCCCTCCTCCGGCGGCAAAGCGTCGAAGGACTGACGCGGAGGTGAGCTCGAGAAGATCGGGCTCGAGTGTTGAGGCGAGGCCAGCTTCTTCTGGGTCCTCGGGGTCTTTCAACTAGCGCTTCAGGCACCAGAAGGAATGCCCGATTGTGGATGACCCGACGGGTGTTGCTTATCTGCTAAGGCATTTTAAGCCCGCATGTGTTCAGCTCCCGGCTGTCGGGGATATGGCTCTCGGTGATACTTACACCGAGCTGATGGCGGCTTATGGGAAGGTAATAATTTTCCTCCCTTCGTTTTTTTTTGCTTCGTGCTTAATTTTCATCACACACATATTCTTTATTTGGTAGGCCTTGGAGGCTGCGAACAGGTTTGCGGCTAGGGCCGAGCGCGAGCTGCGAGAGATACCGCAAGTGAGCGAGCTCGACACCGTTAAGACAATGGTCAGCGACCTGAAAGCGCAGTTGCCGGGGGCCTTGGCTCGGGAAGAGGAGCTAAGGAAGAAGGCGGGAGACCTGGATAAGCAATTGCAGGGTGCCTTGGCTCGGGTTTCGGTTGCGGAGGAAGTTAGCCAAACAGCCATTGAGACAGGTCGGGTTGCGGACGTGCGGGCTGCGCAATGCCAGGCTGATCTGGACAAGGTTCTCGCCGACCGGGAGTTTGATGTCAAGGTAGCAGCCCATGAAGCGAGGAAAGGGCTAAACGGTGAATATCTCAAGATTCTCGAGGGGTTCGCGGCGAAGGAGAGCCAGAGGAAGGTCGCCGTGAGCGCTGAGATGAGGCTCCAGGAGGCCTTGGCTAATATCGCGCTTATTGCCGAGTTCGCCTCTGGCGAATTGGACCTGACCAAGGAGGTGATGGACTTGGCCGAGAAGAAGAGATTGGCCACGGAGGAGATGAATGCTGCGGCGGTGTCGGACTTCAGTATCAGCAAGCTTAATTTGCCGGTGATGTCGGACGATTCCGTGATCCTTGCGCGCCCCCCAAATCAGGCGGCTACTCGTCTTGATCAGTATGGGTCGAACCTCCCGACCGGAGTTAGCTCGCGAGTTAGCGATGAGGTCGAGGGTCAACTCGAGGAGGACAGGGCGACCGATGGTCAGACGGAGAATCAAGACGAGGCTTCCTCTCTTCCAAGCAGTTCTAGTCCTTTTCATTTGTTGCCGCCCGAGAGGGCTTTTAATTCAGACTTTTCGTTGCCCGAGGGGGCTTTTAATTTCTTTTCAGACTTTTGTTGCCCAAGGGGGCTTTTTGTTCGATCTTGAGGACATTATGTCCCCCCTTTTTTTTATGAACTGCTTTTTAAATCTTTCATGCCTTAGCATAGATTTTTATGTTTTTATGCCTTAACATAAAATTCGAGCCGTTGCGGCGATTCGAACTTCTCCAGGGGAATCAAGCAGATAACTTATTTTGAGTTGCCTTAGGTAGTTCTTTGTGAACTTTGAGTCAATCACATTTGAGCTCGAGCTCTCTGCTAGGAATAGTCTGGAGCGCGACTACTTCGTAATGTAAGATTCAGGCTTAATCGTGAAGGATTGTTTAGTATATCCTGATTCAATTTCTCATTGATTGATTCCTACTAAACAGACTGGATCTAGGTTCTCTTGCAGAATCATAAAGGATCTCACCTAATACCTTGTTTATGCAGCGGAAGAAGAGGTATTGTCAGAGATCAGCAGAACCACCAAGAGATAGCTCCTCCAAAGGTTCACACACGCACACCAACAGGAAGAAGGCTGCTAGACCACAGGGAGGGAGGCGCAGAAGAGAGAGAGAGAGAGGCGCAGAAAAGCTTAGGAGAATTAGAGAGCTAGGTCAAGTTTTATTCATTAAAACTCCTTTTAGTTCTCATGGGCTTTTGGGCCCAATTCTCAGTCTGATTAAATCCCTTGGATTTAATCAGGCCCTTCTATCTCTCCAAGCACAGTAAATGCCTATCACTTTTACCGTACATCTGCTGAACCGTTCCTTCATAGTTTCCTGTTAGCTTAGGCGTGTGACCCATATGGGATCATATAATAAAGGCAATAAGTCCAAGACTTATAGATCATGAGCGGACTCTAGCAAGCCATCATGACCCCCCAGTATTATATGACTTATGTCTGAGCATTGACATACTCTTACTTTCTAGAGACAGTACATAGATTACTGGACATAATTCCAACAATCTCCCACTTGTACTGGAATCTCTGTATTCATATTCCTTTTGTCTCAATATCTCGATTAGTCATAAGGCAAGATGAGTGTCATCCTTGTTGGAATTATGTCCAGCAATCTCTGTACTGTCTCTATAAAGTAAGAGTATGTCAGTGATCAGACATAAGTCATACAATACTGGGGGTCATGATGGCTTGCTAGAGTCCGCTCATGATCTATAAGTCTCGGACTTATTGCTTTTATTGTATGATCCCATATGGGTCACACGCTTAAGCTAGCAGGAAATAAAGTAGGAACGGCTTAACAGAAGTACGACAAAAGTGCTAGGCATTTGTCGTACTAAGAGAGAAAGATTAACGGGTCTGATTAAATGAGATTTAATCAGATTGGTGTTTTGGGCCCAAAAGCCCAAAAGAGAAAGAGAAGGCTTTTATAAACTAAAAGCCAAAGTCTCTTTCTCCTAACCCTAATCTCAGCCGCGAAAACTCTCTCTCTCTGGCGCCTCCCTTAGCTCGGTCTAGCAGCCAGTTTCCTGTGATTGCGTGTGTGAGCCTTTGGAGGATTCATCTCTTGGTGTATCTCCCTGATCTCTGACCTGTTCATCAATTCCGCTGCAACAAACAGGTAAAAGGTGAGATCATAATGTTTCTAAATAAGAACACCTAGATCTGATGCATGTTTAGGTTGATATCAATATGAGAATTGAATCAGGATCAACCGAACAATCCAACAATGGTATCAGAGCCATTGGTTCTTAGGTTTCTTGTTTTAGATTCATGTTTAGGTTGTTTAATCTGTTTAGAATTGTTTTTGAATCAATTACTGATAAGATAAAACAGTTAAGAAACAAATTTTGAACCCTAAACACACTAATTCAGATCGCAAACTGAGCTATATGACTCAGGTTTGTGATCGGCCGAGTGAAATCCGATCGGCTTGGCCGGTTGGATCGCATGGCCGAGATGTTGGCCGGCCGGATGGATCGATCCCGATCGCTTGGCGATCGTTGGAAGTGATCGACCCGAGCATCCCGATCACGGTTGCAGCTTGCACGATCGTCCCGATCGTGAAGCTTGGCATGGACGATCGCGGCTTGCTCGTCCCGGCTGTCCCGCGTGATCGAGGCCGAGTATCGACCACGACCGTCCCGACCGTCAAGTCCACGGCCATACCGATCATGGATCGAGTTGGCTAGGGTTGGCGGCTAGGGTTTGATTGCGTGAAGATCACGACTAGGTCGTGATCGGTTCACGTGATCAAATCGGTTCGGTTCGGTTTAAAATTTTAATTAAAATTGATTCGTTCTGGTTTAATAAACAGATTTTAATAATTTTATTAAATCTGGTTAAACCGGGATAAGAAATCCAATGTCGAAAGAAATATTGGATTTAGTGCCTAAACCAGGAATTTCTAATTTGATTTGGTTGGACCAAATAAATTGAGAAATTCCGGTTTAGTAAATAACCGGTTGACAATTGTGGTCATCGTAGTAATTAGAACTTGGTTAGACCAGTTTTAATGAACCAGACCGGTTATGTCAATTAATTGGACAATTGGGTCATGTCTTGGACATGGACCAATTCTTGGGCCTCGGGCCAAGAAGTTAAAACAATTGGGCCAGTTAATTGAGTCTTTCTTCAGAATAATTTAAAATCTATTTTATAAAATTATAAAGTCGTTTTTAAATTAAAGTTTCCGAAATTTTGAAATTAGAAAGTTTCTTAAAATAGAATTTTCTGAATTTGCGGGTTTTGGATTTTAAAAGAAATTTCTAAAGTTAGAAAGTTTCCGGTTTTAGAAAGTTTCCAATTTTAGAAAGTTTCCAAAAATAGTAGGTTTCCATAAATAGAAAGTTTCCCGAAATAGTAATCTTCTATTTTGGGAATGATTTTAATAAACCTACGAACCTCAAATAATATCAAGCGTTGGATGTCTTGTCCAGGCTATGTCAGCTGTCAAAGCCCATTCAATTGCATTCATGGCCTTACAGTGTGAGGATGTCTGCTTTTGCGTGGGTAAGACGGTTTGTGATTCATAAATGTCATTGGGAGTCCCAGACATTAGTGATTACATGACTGTATAGTCCGGTTTTTCTTGACTAGGCCATCGGGAGTCCCGGGCCTTGAGACATCAGAGTGGATTGGGCCTCGGGCCCAGATTCACAACCAAGAGTTATATCACGGATATAATTAGCCGATATAGGGCTTACCGATATAAGCTAAGGTTGGGTGACGGCCAGTGGCCCACTTTAATTTTAGTTATATGTGGATCTTGGAATCATTATATTCAATTGAGGGTAACTTAGGTTATTGAATATAATGCGTGATTAATCATATTATTCTTTAATACGAGATTAGTCATTTTGAACATAATAACTAATAACCTTTTTATTTATATATTTCAGTTATGACTAGCACAAACAATCAAAATACTTTCTCGATCCGGTCTATCCTTGGGATGGACAAGCTGAACGGATCAAATTTCTTGACTTGGTCGCGGAACCTGAGACTAGTTCTCAGACAGGAGAGAAAGGACTATGTTCTTGAGAGAGCTCTCCCCGTGAGGATCGGATCCAATGCTTCTCATGCAGTATATGATGCTTGGAATAAGCATTATAATGATGCGGTAGATGTGCGTGGTCTGATATTGGCTACCATGGACTCAGACTTGCGGAAGCAATATGAGAACATGGAGTCGCCAATAGAGATGATCAGCAGCCTGAAATTAAAATTTCAGGAGCAGATAAGAGTGGAGAGATACCAGTTGGTTAAATCTCTCACTAGCTGCAAGCTACCAAATGATCATCCAGTAAGTCCTCATGTCAGTAAAATGATGGGTTACATTGATAACCTGAGGAAACTGGATTATCCAGTTAGCCAAGAGATGGCAACTGAAATCATTCTGCAGTCACTGCCGTCAAGCTATGATAAGTTCAGAAAGAACTATATCAAGAAAGGCTTAACGAAGACGCTGACTGAACTGCATGATATGCTCAAGACAGTTGAGCCAAACGTGAAGAGTACCCTGTACAATCTCATGAATGAGAAGGGTAGGTTTACTAAACCTAATGCTGACAAGGGTGAAGACAAAGTTGTCCAGATTTTGAATCATGGCAAGCGTGTGTCTTCTGAGCCCGAGTCAGATACCTCTTACGTTGGTAAGTGCTGCTACTGTAAGGAGACAGGGCATTGGAAGAGAGATTGCATTAAATTCATGGAAGATAATGAGGAGTTAAAGTCGATGTATGCGACTACTTCCTCAGGTATTCATGTTATTACTTCAAGTTCTACCTTAAAGGTATTGGATACTGGTTGTGGCACTGATATTAGTGATAATATGCAGAGCTTAAGCAACAGTAGAACGTTGAAGGAAGGGCAAGTGAAACTACATGTCTGGAAGGAGCTTGGGATGCTGCCTCAGTCGTAGGGTTTTTCACTTATAGATCCCTTTGAGGCTTGGTTTTGTATTAAGTAATTGCTACAATGTACCTGCTTTAAGCAGAGTTGTCTTTCATTTTCTTGTAAGAATTTGAATGTTTTTCATTTTGATAAAAGACAAGTTTTGTTCTTTTGATCTTAATGAAATATTAATTGTAGCACCCTATTCATGGAATGGGTTTTATATCTTAAACCAAAGAGTGCCTAAATGTAACATAAATACCGAATTGGTTTAAATCTGATGAATTAAACCTGGTTTTTCTTGGCATAAAGCCTTGGTCACATAGAGTAAGTCGGATTCAGAAATCCCATAGTCATGGACGTTTGGGCTCATTTGATAAAATATCTTATGAGACTTGAATTCTGTTTACTAGACCAAAAGGGTAAAGGGCCTATCTTAGCCGAGCTAGAGAAAAGCCCAAAGGCTTATTGGACCTGAAACATACTCATGTATGTGGCCCAATGAGCAGTAATGCCAGAGAAAATCTCCTGTACTTCATTGTTTCTACTGATTTCAGTGAGTGTGACTGTGTTCATTTGATGAGACACAAGTCGGAATTCTTTGACATGGTCGAAAGAGTTCCAGAATGAAGTATAGAATTTGAATGACAGAAGTATTAAGACTCTGGATTAGATCACGAGTGAGAATACTTAAGTCATTGATTGTGTGATCATCTTAATGAGTGTGAAATCGTTTCACAGCTCATTTCTCCTGAAAACCTGAAGGTGTTTCTGTGAGAAAGAATCAGATCTTATTAGAAATGATTAAAGATGAGTCACACGAATCTTCCATGATAATATTCAAGAATAACGCTCTAAAATATCTAAGTTTACGCAGAAATAGTTCCACAAATATCGGTTGAAAGACACCACGTTAATGTGGATTGGAATCGATCCAAATTTGTCTTTACTGAGTATTTGTAGTTGTGCTACTTCGCTGGTTGTCCTAGAGAAACTAAGGCTTGTTACTTTTACGTCCAATCTGTTTTCTAAGAAGGGAAGTTATTTTCCAAGAAGAACAGTGGGAGTAAAAGCATAACTCGAAGTTTTCTTAGGGAAACCAAGGCTCGGTACTTTTACGACCATTCTGTTTTCTAAGAAGGAAATTACTTTCCAAGAAGAACAGTGGGAGTAAAAAGTATTTTTACGACCATTCTGTTTTCTAAGAAGGGAAGTTACTTTCCAGAGAAGAACAGTGGGAGTAAAAGTACAACTCGAAGAAATTCGAGAAATACAGGAGGCTGCTTAACCTATTGAGGGAGAGCAGCGGAAGGATTTACAGATTTCTGTAGAATCTACACCTGTGGAGCCTGAAGTTCGCAGATATGAATCAGTTACTAATCCGAGAGTGATTTCTCGTCATTAGTTGAAACTGATAATCATTGAAAGTTCGCATGATCTGATGATCATTGAAAGCGATGAATCTGCGAAATTCAAAGAAGCGAAAGTGAGCCCGGACTCCGAAAAATTACATTTTATGTAAGTTAGCTTCATCGATCCATTCATGGATGGAAGCAAACATATCGGAGTTGGAATCTTCGTTCTGTTGAAGTAGTCAAGGTTTTGACTTGAACAGGAACGAAGCGGAACTGTGTGTTTACTAATAGATTAGTGGGAGCGATATTGCATTTCTCAAAGTGTATGTCGATGACATACTGATTCTCGGATATAACGTCCCAACGCTGTAGTCGGTTGAGGACTAGCTTGGGAGTTGGTTTAATGATTGACATGGGTAAAGCCACGTAGTTCTTGGATTTTGGATCTAAAGATAGAGATCCAAAAGAGCTGGTAGGACAAAGTCCTACACGTTTTGAGCAATCCAAGAAGGGTTTTATGCCAATGTCACATGGCATTAAGTTAAGCAAGATACAGTATCCTACGATAACTGCTGAGCTTAAATGCATGGATGAGATTCCATATGCGTCGGCAATTGGATCTATCATGTATGCCATGAAATGTACTTGTTCGATGTTGCTTTAATGCTAAGCAAGACAAGTAAGAGACCAGTCAAAATCCAGCAAAGAATCAAGTTTCCTAAAGTATGTCCTAAAGTATTTGAGGAATACTAAGGATAAGTTCTTGATTTACGGAGAAAGTGATGTGCTACAAGTCAGCAGAGTCTGAAAGGCAAGTTTCCAACAGACAAAGATGATTTCCGGTCACAGTCCGGTGATATCTTGTGTCTGTCTGGCGGTGCAAGGCACTGTTGCTGACTCCATGACTTAAACTGAACATTTCGCAGCTTGGAAAGCGGCGAAAGAGGTTGTTTGGAAAGAAGAGTTCGTCAATGAACTTGATGTGATTCCCAGCATAGATGAGACTAGCTGCACATCAGAGGTCCAAACACCTTAAGATAAATGACAGAGATGTTAAGTAGATCAGCAAGTTTCAACAAATGAGAACGTTGCTAATCTATTAACGAAGCCACTCCTTAGGCCTAAGCACGAGTCGCGGACTGTTGCTGTAGGATAAGTGAAATTAAGATGTAGTCTTAATTTCAGTGGGAGTTATTAAAGGGCTTTATTTAGTTATTGGATATGTTCTTGAAATAACATTTAAGATGTTTAATGAAATTATTATTTCAAGATTATTTTAACTGTGATGAAATAATCGTTCCAAAGTGATATAAACCATTTTATAGGTCATCGAAGTAAATGACTTGATCTTGAGTCATCGAAGTCATTTAGCTTGATCATGAGACCCTATATTTGATAGATGTTTTATATCATCTCGTCCCTAGTCGAAGGTTGTTGAAATTGGAACACCAACAACCGTGTGAGACTGGATTGGTACGTGACTTATGACAAAGTCTCAGTGTGTCATAGATGCGCGGCATCAAAGTCAGTACATAGGTGTATGTTTGGGAACATACGACCGGACAAGACCCGCTTATAAGAACTCTTCAGGATATTTATATCTGTGTCATAAGAGATTCTTACTACGACTATAGAGTATAGTCCTTAGACCTGAGTTCGCATGCATGTGACTGCATATGGACTGATGCACTTTGATCATTGTCTAACGCTATCATTCTGCGATAGTTATAAGGACCTTGTTTGGGTACATCATGAAATTAGTAGTTTACAGTGATGGAACAAGATGGGATTTGTCCCTCCAATATAAATGGAGTGAATATCTCTAGGCCAATCGGAGATTTGAATACTGGAAAACGCATGGCCATGCTCAAACGGAATTTCCCGAGTCGTTTGGATTGTCAGTATCAAATCAGAGTCCGATGAACAAGATTAGGCTTTATAAGGATGACACTAATCTTGCCTTATGACTAATCGAGATATTGAGACGAAAGGGATTATGAATACAGAGATTCCAGTTCAAGTGGGAGATTGTTGGAATTATGTCCAGCAATCTCTGTACTGTCTCTATAAAGTAAGAGTATGTCAGTGATCAGACATAAGTCATACAATACTGGGGGTCATGATGGCTTGCTAGAGTCCGCTCATGATCTATAAGTCTCGGACTTATTGCTTTTATTGTATGATCCCATATGGGTCACACGCTTAAGCTAGCAGGAAATAAAGTAGGAACGGCTTAACAGAAGTACGACAAAAGTGCTAGGCATTTGTCGTACTAAGAGAGAAAGATTAACGGGTCTGATTAAATGAGATTTAATCAGATTGGTGTTTTGGGCCCAAAAGCCCAAAAGAGAAAGAGAAGGCTTTTATAAACTAAAAGCCAAAGTCTCTTTCTCCTAACCCTAATCTCAGCCGCGAAAACTCTCTCTCTCTGGCGCCTCCCTTAGCTCGGTCTAGCAGCCAGTTTCCTGTGATTGCGTGTGTGAGCCTTTGGAGGATTCATCTCTTGGTGTATCTCCCTGATCTCTGACCTGTTCATCAATTCCGCTGCAACAAACAGGTAAAAGGTGAGATCATAATGTTTCTAAATAAGAACACCTAGATCTGATGCATGTTTAGGTTGATATCAATATGAGAATTGAATCAGGATCAACCGAACAATCCAACAATCCTTATAAAGCCTAATCATGTTCATCGGACTCTGATTTGATACTGACAATCCAAACGACTCGGGACAGTCCGTTTGAGCATGGCCATGCATTTTCCAGTATTCAAATCTCCGATTGGCCTAGAGATATTCACTCCATTTATATTGGAGGGACAAATCCCATCTTGTTCCATCACTGTAAACTACTAATTTCATGATGTACCCAAACAAGGTCCTTATAACTATCGCAGAATGATAGCGTTAGACAATGATCAAAGTGCATCAGTCCATATGCAGTCACATGCATGCGAACTCAGGTCTAAGGACTATACTCTATAGTCGTAGTAAGAATCTCTTATGACACAGATATAAATATCCTGAAGAGTTCTTATAAGCGGGTCTTGTCCGGTCGTATGTACCCCAACATACACCTATGTACTGACTTTGATGCCGTGCATCTATGACATCCTGAGACTTTGTCATAAGTCACATACCAATCTAGTCTCACGCGGTTGTTGGTGTTCCAATTTCAACAACCTTCGACTAGGGACAGGATGATATAAGCCATCTATCAAATATAGGGTCTCATGATCAAGCTAAATGACTTTGATGACTCAAGATCAAGTCACTTACTTCGATGACCTATAAAATGGTTCATATCATTTTGGAACGATTATTTCATCACAGTTAAAATAATCTTGAAATAATAATTTTATTTAAACATCTTAAAATGTTTTACAAGAACATATCAATAACTAAATAAAGCCCTCAAACTCCCACTCAAATTTAGATTACATTTCAATGTCTCTAATGCCTACAGCTACAGTCAGGAACTCGAGCTTAGGTCTTGGGAGTGGATTTGTCAATGGATCAGCGACGTTATCATCTGTCTGAACTCGGCTGATCTTGACTTCCTTTCTATTAATGATGTCACGTATCAAGTGAAATATTCTTAGCACATGCTTGAATTTCTAGTGTGATCTTGGTTCCTTTGCCTGAGCAATAGCACCATTGTTATCACAAAACAGTGCCAGAGGCTCAGCCGCATTTGGTATCACACCTAGTTCAATAATGAACTTTCGTATCCAAACAGCTTCCTTCGCTGCTTCTGAAGCGGCGATATATTCAGCTTCTGTAGTGGAATCAGCAACGGTGTCTTGCTTGGAACTTCTCCAACTGATTGCACCGCCATTCAGACAAAAGATATAACCGGACTGTGACCGGAAATCATCTTGGTCTGTCTGGAAACTTGCGTCCGTGAATCCACTGACTTCAAGCACATCACTTCCACCGTACACCAAGAACTTATCCTTAGTATGTCTTAGATACTTCAGGATATTCTTGACGGCAATCCAATGGTTTTCACCTGGATTTGACTGGTATCTACTCGTCATGCTCAATGCATAAGCAACATCAGGACGAGTACAGATCATGGCATACATGACAGATCCTATTGCAGATGCATAAGGAATATTCTTCATGCGCTCAAGCTCAGCAGCCGTCGTAGGGCTCTGCTTCTTGCTTAGCGTTGTGCCATGTACCATTGGCGTGAAGCCCTTCTTGGAATCTGCCATGCTGAATCTATGCAGGACTTTGTCAATGTATGAATCTTGACACAAGCCTATCAGCCTTTTAGATCTATCCCGGTAGATCCTGATTCCAAGAACGTATTCGGCTTCACCCATGTCTTTCATGGAAAAACAACTTCCAAGCCAGTCCTTTACCGACTTCAGCATTGGTACGTCATTTCCGAGAAGTAGTATGTCATCGACATACAGAATAAGAAATACTATCTTGCTCCCACTAGTTTTCTTATACACGCATTGTTCTTCTTCGTTTCTGATGAAGTCAAATTGCTTGATCGCTTCATCAAAACGAAGATTCCAGCTCCTCGATGCTTGCTTCAATCCATAAATGGATTTATGAAGCTTGCATACTTTCCCAGCATTCTTTGGATCTATGTAACTGTCAGGTTGTGTCATATACACATCCTCTTCCAGAATACCATTCAGGAAGGCGGTTTTTACGTCCATCTGCCAAATTTCATAATCATGAAAAGTTGCAGTTGCTAGTAGAATCCGAATAGATTTCATCATAGCCACTGGGGAATAGGTTTCATCATAATCCACACCGTGAACTTGTCTGAAACCTTTTGCCACCAACCTGGCTTTATAAATCTGGACATTTCCATCCACGTCAATCTTCTTCTTGAAGATCCATTTGCACTCGATGGCTTTTACACCAGCGGGTAAGTCAACCAACGAAAACACTTGGTTGACCGACATGGAGTCCATTTCGGAATCAGTGGCCTTATGCCACTTAGAGGAATCTGGGCCCATCATGGCTTGATTGAAGTTCGATGGTTCATCACCATCAATGATCAGAAGATCATGACAGTCAGTCACGAGAAATCCTTGATATCTCTCGGGTTCGTGACGGATCCTCCCGGATCTTCGAACTTCAGGTACTACAGGTTCAGGCTCTACAATTTCTTGTAGGTCCTCCTGCTGCTCTTCCTCATTAGGTTGAGCAGTATCCTGTTCATCTTGAATTTCTTCAAGCAGTACCTTACTCCCACTGTTTTTCTTAGAGAGAAACTCCCTCTCAAGAAAATTACAATCCCGAGCAACAAAGATCTTGTTCTCGGATCGTAGGTAGAAGTAATAAGCCTTGGTCTCCTTCGGATAACCAATGAAGTAGCATTTATCAGACTTTGGTGTAAGCTTGTCAGAGATCAATCTCTTGACATAGGCTTCACAACCCCAAATTCTAAGATAAGACAGCACCGGAGCTTCCCCAGTCCATAATTCATATGGTGTCTTAGCTACTGCTTTTGATGGCGCTCTATTTAGAGTGAACACTGCTGTTAGCAGAGCATATCCCCAAAGGGATATTGGAAGGTCTGTGTGACTCATCATAGACCGAACCATATCCAATAAGGTCCGATTCCTCCTCTCAGACACACCATTCCATTGAGGTGTTCCAGGAGGAGTGAGTTGGGAAACTATCCCACACTCTCTTAGATGATCACTGAACTCTTGGCTCAAGTATTCTCCTCCTCGGTCGGACCGAAGAGCTTTAATGCTTTTGCCAAGTTGGTTCTGTACTTCATTTTGGAATTCTCTGAATCTCTCAAACGATTCAGACTTATGTTTCATTAAATAAACATATCCATACCTACTGAAATCATCAGTGAAGGTAATGAAGTACTGATAGTTTCCTCTTGCATTTGTGGACATTGGGCCACACACATCTGTGTGTATCAGGCCCAATAAGTCACTGGCTCTCTCGTTAGGTTTATTAAAGGGGGCCCGCGTCATTTTGCCCATCAGACAGGATTCGCATTTCTCACATGACTCAAAGTCAAATGAGCCAAGAAGTCCATTCGAATGGAGCCTCTTAATGCGTTTCTCGCTGATGTGCCCTAAACGACAATGCCATAGAAACGTTCGGTTCTCCTCATTAGGTTTGAACCGTTTGGTATTAATGTTATAAATTGGCGCGGATTGATCAAGTATGTAAAGCCCATTCGTAAGAGGGGCACAACCATAGAACAAATTGTTGCGATTGAAGGAACATAATTTATTCTTAACTGAAAAATCATAACCTTCCAAATCCAACAATGAAATTGAAATAATATTTCTGCTTATCGCAGGTACAAAATAACAATTATTGAGTTCTAAAACCAATCCCGAAGGTAAAGACAACAAGTATGTGCCTACAGCTAGTGCAGGAACTTTCGCTCCATTCCCAACTCGTAGCTCCACTTGTCCTTGCTTCAGCCTCCTACTGTTGCTGAGTGCCTGCATATTAGTACAAATATGAGCCCCACAACCAGTATCCATAACCCATGAGGTATTATCAGAAGTAGTTGTATTAACTTCTATAACAAAAATACCTGATGAAGAAGTCTCCAAAGTCTTCTTCTTCAATTCCTTTAGACCTTCCAGGAATTTCTTACATTCTCTCCTCCAATGCCCTGGTTCTTTGCAGAACCTGCAGATGTCAGTAGGCCCAGCCTTGGACTTGGGCTTGGGCTTTGGCGTGTCCTTGTCCGAGACTTAAACAGCCTTAGCCTTTCCCTTGTCCTCTGCAGAGGATTTCTTAAAGCCCTTGCCCTTCTGCACCATAAGCACATTGGGGTCCTTGGCTTTCCTCAAGTTGGGCTCTGCAGTCTTGAGCATTCCGTGAAGCTCAGGCAATGTCTTACTCAAGCCATGCATATTGAAGTTCATGATGAACTGATCATAGCTTGCAGGTAAAGACTGCAGAACGATGTCGCAGGCAAGTTTATGGCTGATAGGGCAGTCGAGTTTCTGAAGATGATCGAGATAACCCATCATCTTCAAGACATGAGGACTCACTGCCGCATTTGCAGCCAACTTACAGTCTAAGAGGTTCTTAACTGTCTGGAACCTCTCAGTCCTTGCCTGCTCCTGAAAAAGCGATTTCAGGCTTGCCATTATCTCGATGGGCGACAACACACTCTCGAACTGCATTTGCAGCTCAGCAGTCATGGTCGCCAACATCAGGCAATAGACATCATTTTCATCTGACGAATGCTTTTCCCAAGCATTATGCAGATTCCTGGCGGCATTGTTAGGAGGCCTCTCGGGGAGGGGATCACGAAGGACATATTCCTTCTTCTCCTGCTTGAGGACCAGCCTCAAGTTCCTTGACCACGTAAGGAAGTTCGTTCCAGTCAGCTTCTCCTTGTCGAGAACAGACCGGATTGAGAATGTGTTTTGTGTGCTTGTAGTAGTCATAGCTGAAATATAAGATAAAAGGATTTTAGTTAATATGTTCAATATGATTAATCTCGCATTATAGTTAATATGATTAATCTCTCATTATATTCAATAACATCAGTTACCCTCAATAGAATATAATGATTCCAAGATCCACATATAACTAAGATCAAAGTGGGCCACTGGCCGTCACCCAACCTTAGCTTATATCGGTAAGCCCTATCTCGGCTAATTATATCCGTGATATAACTCTTGGTTGTGAATCTGGGCCCGAGGCCCAATCCACTCTGATGTCTCAAGGCCCGGGACTCCCGATGGCCTAGTCAAGAAAACCAGACTATACAGTCATGTAATCACTAATGTCTGGGACTCCCAATGACATCAATGAATCACAAACTGTCTTACCCACGCAAAAGATAGACACCCTCACACTGTAAGGCCGTGTGTACGATTGAATGGGCTTCAACAGCTGACATAATCTGGACAAGACATCCAACGCTTGATATTATTTGAGGTTTGTAGGTTTTTCTTAAAATTTCATCCCAAAATAGAAGATTACTATTTTGGGAAACTTTCCATTTTGGGAAACCTACTGATTTTGGAAACTTTCTAAAATTGGAAACTTTCTAACTATAGAAATTTCCTAAATATCCAAAACATGCAAATCTAGAAACTTCTATTCTAAGAAACTTTCTAATTTGAAATTTTGGAAACTGATTAATTTTAAAATCAAATTTTAATTATTAAATGAATTTTAAAATAATCTGAAGAATAAGACTCAAATAATTGGCCCAATTGTTTTAACTTCTTGGCTCATGGCCCAAGAATTTGTCTATGTCCAAGACATAACCCAATTGTCCAATTAAATGACATAACCGGTCTGGTTCATTAAAATTGGTCTAACCAAAATTAATTACTATGATGACCACAATTGTCAACCGGTTATTTACTAAACCGGATTTTCTCAATTTATTTGGTCCAACCAAATCAAATTAGAAAACCACTGGTTTAGGCACTAAATCCAATTTTACGACTTTGGATTTCTTATCACGGTTTAACCAGATCTTAATAAATTTATTAAGTCTGTAATTATTAAACCGTGACGTTTAAGTTTTAATAAATTTTAAACCGAACCATTAACCGAACCGAACCGATTGGTCACGAACCGATCACGGTCGTGACCTAGCTTCGCGATCGAGACGAGACACGATCGGCCAGCCGCAAGCATCACGCGATGCACGAACGGGACGGGACGCGATCCGGGATCGGTCCATCTCGATCACAACCGCGACGCTGACGATCGATCGGGACGATGGCGAGACGGGACGGGACGGTGGTCGGGTCGAGACGCGACGAGAGCTGGATGCGATCGCATCGATCCATGCCATCGATCCATGATCGATACATGCGATCGGCTCGGCCGATCGGTTCATGACTCGCGGTTCACCAGCTGATCGATCCGACCACGCAACTCGATCCATGACGCGATCGGTTCGTGCGTCTTGACCGATCCGGACGTGTGATCCTTTCCGATCAACACTCCGACGCATACCAATTCAATATAGATTGGATCATGCGATTTTATTTAGTTTAGGTTTTAATTCTTTGTTTCTTAAGTGTTTTTCTTATCAATAGATTGATTCAAACACTTCTAAACAACCTAAACATGATTCTAAACAAGAAAACCTAACAGAACCAATAGCTCTGATACCACTGAAGGATTGTTTAGTATATCCTGATTCAATTTCTCATTGATTGATTCCTACTAAACAGACTGGATCTAGGTTCTCTTGCAGAATCATAAAGGATCTCACCTAATACCTTGTTTTGCAGCGGAAGAAGAGGTATTGTCAGAGATCAGCAGAACCACCAAGAGATAGCTCCTCCAAAGGTTCACACACGCACACCAACAGGAAGAAGGCTGCTAGACCACAGGGAGGGAGGCGCAGAAGAGAGAGAGAGAGGCGCAGAAAAGCTTAGGAGAATTAGAGAGCTAGGTCAAGTTTTATTCATTAAAACTCCTTTTAGTTCTCATGGGCTTTTGGGCCCAATTCTCAGTCTGATTAAATCCCTTGGATTTAATCAGGCCCTTCTATCTCTCCAAGCACAGTAAATGCCTAGCACTTTTACCGTACATCTGCTGAACCGTTCCTTCATAGTTTCCTGTTAGCTTAGGCGTGTGACCCATATGGGATCATATAATAAAGGCAATAAGTCCAAGACTTATAGATCATGAGCGGACTCTAGCAAGCCATCATGACCCCCCAGTATTATATGACTTATGTCTGATCATTGACATACTCTTACTTTCTAGAGACAGTACAGAGATTACTGGACATAATTCCAACAAATCGCTGAATTGAAAAGAGAAGTATTAAGTATGAAAACGAATCGAAGTAAACTTACAAAGATCCGACTTGGAGTATGTAGAGGTCGCATGCTTGAATAGCTGTCTTGACCTCGTTATTTTGCTTAAGGGGTGGGGCAGCCCCCCCCCCCCCCCCCCCCCGATTCTTTTAATCCGTATAAGGTTTAGAAGAATTGTATATTTTTTTTGGAAAGATCGTTCTGGATCTCTTTCTTTGGAGCGATCATTTCAGTTCGTTCGCAGTGGGAGGACCGTTCTAGGTCGCTTTGTTCGAAGGGATAATTTTGTATCGCTTGGATTTTGGGGGAGACCGTCTGAGATCTCGTTGGAAGGACATTTTCATATTGCTTTGACTTTGGGAGAGGCCGTTTCTGGTCGCTCGGAAGGGATATTTTCATATCGTTTTGAATTTGGGAGAGGCCATTTCGGGTCGCTCGAAAAAGGATAATTTTATATCGTTTGATTTGCGGGAGGCCGTTTGAGGTCTCATGGAAGGCATAATTTCATATCGCTTTCTTTAGGAGAGGCCATTTCAGGTCGCTCGGAAGGGATACTTTCATATCGCTTTGATTTAGAAGAGATAATTTCATATCTTTCGTTTCGGGAGAGATAATTTCATATCTTTTGTTTTGGGAATGTTATGACACGATATTTCGCAATGGATCTAACTTTTACGACAGAAAGAAGCATTGGACTAAGAGACTTATTTTGATTTCACAAAGATAAGTTGGGGTAACTTCCTTGGAAGCTGCTGAGCTCGGCGTGAGCTTTGTTTTTTGGGGTGCGGCTGCGCTCGAAGTCGAGCTGCCTACGTACCCTTTTTAAGGGGATCAAGCCATTTCGTAGTTCGATTATGTTGATGTACTCCTAGTGGAAATACTTTTTGAGGTTGATGATGTTCCAAGGTCGTAGTTCGGGCTTCTGGGTTTCCATCGACTTGAGTCGGTAGACCCCGTCCTTTACGACGTCGGTGACCTGGTAAGGACCTTCCCACTTTGCCCCTAATTTTCCAGCGTGTTCTTCCTTTTTATGGTCGAACACTTTCCGCAAGACGAGCTCTCTTACTTGAAACCTTCGAGTTTTGATTCGGGAATCATAGTAGCGAGCTGCGGCTTGTTGGTAATTCTGGAGTCGAGCTAATGTGAGGTTCCTCCTTTCGTCGACGAGGTCGAGCTCGTCAGTTATCATCTTGTTGTTAAGTTCCTCTTGTCGTGGGCATTCTTCTTTGCGAATGCTTGACACGAGAATTTCAGCTGGTACTACCGCCTCGATTCCGTAAGCCAGCGAGAAGGGAGTCTCGCCAGTGGATTTGCGGGGGGTAGTCCGGTAGGCCCAGAGTACGGCTGGGAGTTTGTCACTCCCGGTTGTTTTGTACTCGTTGAGCCTTTTCTTGAGGCCGTTCATAATCGCTTTGTTAGCTGCTTCTGCTAGCCCGTTCCCTTGGGGGTAGCGTGGCGTTGAGTAAGTCAGGTTTATGTTCCAAGTTCTGCAGAACTCTTTGAACGTGTTTGATATGAACTGAGACCCGTTATCGGTGACGATCTCGTGGGGTAGTCCATGTCGGCAAACGATGTTTCGCCATACGAACTCCTTAACGTGAACGTCCTTGATTTTCTGGCATGACTCTGCTTCAATCCATTTGGTGAAGTAGTCCATCATCACCAACAGGTGTGTGGCTTTCTTTTTGCCAGAAGCGACCAGCAGTCCAACGATGTCCATTCCCCACCGCATGAATGGGTATGGTGATGAGATAGAGGGGAGTTTCTCCGACGCTTGGTGGATAATTGGGGCATGCTTTTGGCATTTATCGCACTTGTTGGAGAAAGATTCGCATTCGGCGGCCATTGTAGGCCAAAAGTAGCCTTGCCTTTTGATTCGCACGGCCAATGCTCGTCCTCCGGAATGGCTTCCGCAGGATCCGTCATGTGTTTGTGTAATCACGGCCAAGGCTTGCTTTTTGTCAAGGCATTTAAGGTAAGGTCCGGAGAGGCTCCTTTTAAAGAGCTCTCCTTGTGTGACACAGTACCTCGCACTCTGCGTTTTAAGTTTCCGTGCCTCCCATTTGCCGTCGGGAACTTCGCCGTTTGTGATGTATCGAATGATCGGAGTTCTCCAATCTTCGTCGTTGTTAGGCTCAGGTCCCTGACTAGTGGATGCGGTCTGAAGTGGTACATCGGGGACGTTCGCGACGTAAACGGTGCTTCTAGGACCAAGATCATCATCAATCTCGATGATGTCGCTATTAGTGTCTCCGGGACACTCTTTGCGTTTGACATCGTCCTTCACAGCGGGCTCGTCCTCTTTCAAGGACAGAGCTTTGAGAGCTATGTCGATGCTTGGTTTTTCTATCCCTTCGACTGGTATGATCCGTTTGAGGTTAGGATCTGATGTCGATGCTAATGCGGCTAACGCATCGGCTGCGGTATTTTCACCTCGTGGGATTCGTGTTAGATCGAAGGATTCGATCTGTTCGGCCAATATATGGACTACCCGTAGGTATGCTTCCATTCGTTCGTCTTTGGCCTCGTAGTCGCCATGATATTGGCTCGTGATTAGTTGGGAATCGCTGAAGGCGTTTACTTCCCGGGCTCCTATGGCTATCGCGAGTCTGAGCCTGGCTATTAACGCTTCATATTCAGCCTCGTTATTCGATGCGGCGAAGCCCAATCTGAACGATTGTTCTAGTACTTCACCCGTTGGGGAGACTAATTTCACTCCGACTCCGGACCCTTGTCTTGAGGAAGCTCCATCGACGTAGAGCATCCATCTTTGGGCCGAAGTCGGGTCGAGTTCTATAGTCGGAGGGAGCTCGATTATGAAATCTGCCAGTACTTGTGCTTTTAGGCATGTTCGAGCTTTGTATTCAATGTCGTACTCGCTAAGTTCGATAGCCCATTTGACCAATTGACCTGATTGGCTCGGACTGTGAAGAATGGTTCTCAGTGGTTGAGAGGTCATCACTATGATCGAGTGCGATTTAAAGTACGGTCAGAGTTTCCGAGCCGATGTTACTAGCGCTAAGGCGAGTTTTTCCATGGCGGGGTATCTGGTTTCAGCGTCGATCAAGGTCTTACTGATGTAATACACCGGCCGTTGTTCGTTCTGCTCCTCGCGAACCAGGACTCCACTTACTGCTGCCGTCGAGACAGCTAGGTAGAGGTAAAGGGGTTCTCCTTCTACTGGTTTCGCCAGTATGGGTGGTTCGCTTAAGTAGGCTTTGAGCTGAGTGAATGCCTCTTCGCACTTTTCGTCCCAGAGGAACTTTTTGTTTGCTTTTAACAAGTGATAGAAGGGTAGACATTTATCAGTCGACCTTGAGATGAAGCGATTCAGAGCAGCTATTTTGCCGGTTAGGCGCTGGACTTCTCGCGTTGTTCTGGGAGATTTCATCTCTATGAACGTTGCGATCTGTTTGGGGTTCGCTTCGATCCCTCTTTCGGTCACCAAGTAACCGAGGAATTCTCCTGAAGGGACCCCGAAGGTACATTTAGCTGGGTTGAGTTTCATCCCATACTTATTAAGAATGGTAAAGCATTCTTTTAGTTGGGGGATGTGATCCTCGTACCTGGAAGATTTTACCAGCATATCATCGATGTAGACTTCCATGGTTTTGCCTAGGAGTCCTGAAAACATCTTGTTGACGAGGCGCTGGTAAGTTGCTCCTGCGTTTTTCAGTCCGAAGGGCATGACTTTGTAGCAGTACGTGCCTCGATCCGTTATGAACGAAGTCTTTTCTTGGTCTTCAGGGTTCATTAATATTTGATTGTACCCTGAGAACGCGTCCATAAAGGATAGCAGCTGATGTCCAGCGGTGGCCTCGACCAGTCGGTCGATGTGCGGGAGTGGGAAGCTGTCCTTTGGACATGCTTTGTTGAGATCCGTGAAGTCTACACAGACCCTCCACTTTCCGTTCTTTTTCTTAACCACCACGGGGTTCGCGAGCCAGTCGGGGTACTTGACCTCTCTGATCGATCCGATTTTTAATAACCGATCGACCTCGTCATTGACGGCTTTGGCCCGCTCAGGGCCTAGTTTTCGACGTTTATGTCTTATCGGTTTGTAGGTTGGGTCGACATTCAGCTCGTGGCTGGTTACATCGATGTTTATCCCTTTCATGTCTGCTGAAGACCAGGCGAAGGAGTCGACGTTCGGTTTGAGAAAAGAGACCAGTTCGTTCTTAACCGGCTCTGATAGGTCGATTCCGATGCCAACGAGTCTTTCGGGATGAGCCTCGTCTATGCAGACCTGAGTCGTGAGGTCCTTTGGAGGTCCTATTTGACTGGGATCGTTCGACCTTTTGGTCTGCATAGTGGCAAGCTCCTCCTCTTTCTGTAATTGCTACGCAGGGGATTTCTCAATCTGCTTGTATCCGTTCATGTAGCAATGACGGGAAATCTTTTGACTTCCGTAAATGGTTTTGATCCCTTTGGGAGTTGGGAACTTTACCCATTGGTGGTAGGTCGATGGTACCGCTTTCATGTCGTATATCCATGGTCGACCTAGGATTGCGTTATAGGGAGCTGGCCGATCTACTAAGACGAACTCCGTCATTCTCCGAACTCCTCCAGCAATTACTGGGGCGAAGACAGAGCCCATCGAGTATGTCGTTTCGCCAGCAAAACCTACTAGTGGTGTCTTCTCTTCCACAATCTCGGAGTCGTTGAAGTCCATCTTTTTGAACGCGTCGTAAAAGAGGACATCTACCGAGCTTCCTGTGTCAATAATTATCCTTGAGAGCTCGACATCTCCCACTACTAGACAAATGAGGAGGGCGTCGTCGTGTGGTTTGTCAAGATTACTTGTCTCGCTCTCGTAGAAAATAATTTCGTGGTCTGGACCCAACATTGGGGTTTTTCCCACTCTGTCGGTCTCGACTCTTCTTTGAAGAGCTTTGATCGAATTGACCGAGTCGCGGCAGAGCTTGGAGCCACCGAAGATGAAGTCGATTCGTTTAGGGGGTATAGCCCGTACACCCCCCCCCCCCCCCCCCCGCAGAGACGTGGGAGATTGATTCTTGAGCGTAAACTCTTGGCAGGAGCCGGAGGCGGGGATAGCGCCGAACCTCCCGGAGTGCCGCTTATGTTAAGCTCGCCGAGGATGAACTCAACTCGCTTCCGCGACCCATGAGGGAGAGTTTCGGGGGATTCTGGCTCTTTTGACTGTTCCCGTTTGTTTTGGGAGTGCTTTTTGGAGTTCGACTCCTTGGTCTGTTTGTTTCCCTTTTTGTCGGACAGAGTTTCCTCCTCGACTTCGGAGTCTTTTTTGTTTTCGGACTCCTGTTTTTGAGCCTCTGCTTTAGCTCGAGTATAACAATCCTCGGTCGAGTGCCCTCTCTTATTGTGGAAATCACAGAATTTTTCCTTGTCGAACTAGAATTTCTTCGAGCTCTTTGGGCTCTCGACCGCGTTGACGTTCCCTGATTTACGGGAATCCTTTTTCGAGTTCGGATTTTGCGAGCCTGACGGGTTCCTTTCTTTCCGGTGTTTTCCCCTGAGGGCCGTGGTTTCGTCCTCGAGGCGAGCAAAGGCCGATGCGCGATGGAGGGCGTCATCGAGCGTTTGAGGTTCGCGGACTGTTATTTCCTCGCGGAATCTGGTTGAGAACCATAGTCCCCGTCTTAACGCTTCTATAGCTACCTCATCTCGTGGGTTCGCGATTTTGGATTTTATTTCCTTAAATCGGTCGATGTACGAGCGAAGTGTTTCGTCGGGTTTTTGAGAGACGCCAAATAAGGCTGCCTCAGTAGTCTTTTCCTCGATGAAAACGGAGTATTGTTTAAGGAAAGCCGTCATGAACTGGGTGAAGTTGTCAATGGACCTTTCTTCCAGTCCGGCAAACCATTCTAGGGCAGAACCTGATAGGTTTTCCGCGAAGAGCCTGCAGAAGGCCGGCTCTCTCTCCTCATCGGTAAGGTACACCCTTGCCATTGCTAGTCGGAATGACCTGATGTGGGCTTTCTGGTCTGATTTCCCAGAGAATTCTGGAAACTTAGTTTTCTTGATCTCTCGGATCCTTGCAAGCGCAATCCGATCTGTGAACGGCGTTTGTTGTGTTTCTTCGATCACTCGATCGATGTCAGGAGCCGCGCTCGTCGCCATGTGAACTTTCGAGCTCAGACTGTTAAACTGGGCTTCAGCCTGTTCAATGTATTGTCTAAGCATATCGTGTTCATCGCCCTCTGCGGGTGCGAACTGGACTTGTGCCTGACCTGACGTTTGTTCTGGAAAAATGGGGTCGAGGAGATCGATCGTTGGGATCGACCTCGTTTGGTCGACCTGGGGTGTTCGGAACTGAACAGAGTTTGATCCGTTAAGGAGTCCCGAGCTCGAGGCGAAGGCAGAACCTCCTAGTTGCCTCGGTCGGATGTTAGAGTTACTCGGGAAAGGTGGTGGCCCGGGTAATGGTCGGTTTCTTGATCCGGTCGGGTCTGTGACCATTGAAATCGAACCAAATGGGGTCGGTATCGTGATAGGGGTCATTGTAGGGCGGAAGCCGCTATTTGACGTATTACCGAAATTTCCCGACGTTCCCGGAGGAGTTACTACCTGGGAGAAGTCCAAGCGGGTACACGGTGGAGGACTTATGGGAGTTCGCGTTGGTCTGCCCCCTTGGCTTTGACTGGCGAGCTCTTCAAGGCGAGCGTTTAGACGCCGCTCTTGTTCGTCGAGCTGCGCTGCCAGAGAATGGTTTGCGATCTCTTGGGCCCTTGCGCTTGCCTCGTTGTTTCTCGTTCGATCTACCAACAGGATTAACATCGAACGGATCTCAGCAAGATCGCTTGGCCCTTGTCTCTGTGGAGCAGAAGGTAGTGGTGAATTGGGTCTGGTTACTCCAGATCCTCCTCCTGGGGTGGGTATTGAGTCATTTCTCATCCACACCCAGTTTCTGCTCGGATCATTAGTTCCTGACAAAACATTTGTCGGAGTCTGGCTTGTCGCGATTGTTTGAGCGACGGAGCCGGCTGGTGCCGAGGTCGTGGAGACTGAGGCAGAGCTCGTCAACACGCCGTCGGTCTGACCCATGTTTCTTACCCCGGTAGTGTTCTGAGGAGCGTTGTCGACCGTTTGAGGGCGGTCAACCGGCGGTGTGGCGCTGGGAGAGCCAGTTTGGTCGGGATTCATCTCGATCTATCGGATCTAGGATCTGATTCTTAAGATAGGAAAGGCTATAGAATGTCCCCACAGTCGGCGCCAAATGTGAGATCCGGGATTCACACTAAGAATTTGTATTCGTGGATTTGGACTTTTGGATATAGAAATGGTATAGTTTCCTATGAATCAAAGACTTTATTGAGATTGATCGTCGAGATAGAACAAACACAGTCGAGAAGAGAGTACAAAGTATAAATCGAGCTATCTAATCGAAGTGTTCTTAGCCTAGGTTGGAATTGTCTTTAATGAGCCGCCACTTCTCTTCTTAAATAGCCTCGATTCTGATCTCTTCGTCCCGATCTTTCGGCCTCGTCGTTGTAACGATCTCCGAGATTTATGCGGATCAGTTGAACTGGCGAAGACCGAGTTGCTCTATCTCCACGTCATCCTCTGCCGAGCTCGAGCTCGATTGTCTCCGGCTTCGGCATCGTCTGGGCCTCTCCAAGGCGTTTGCTTCGCTTGGGCCCAACAAGAGAGTTGGCTCTCCCGTCTGTCTTTGATTCTGGAATGGGCTCGTAATTACGGGCCTTTGTCTTGTCTGTTAATGGGCCGGATTTCCTAGGGGGAAATCCAGTACCAACACCGACCTTATCCGGTTTCATACCGGATTAGGTATCTATCCAAACTTACCCGGTCCCATACAATGTTAAGTATCAACAACACAGTCTATCCGGCCCAACACCGGAATAGACTAAACATCACACAAACAACGGTCAACCCGGACCAACACCGGAATAGACAAACAATCACACAAACAATGGTCTATCTGGCCCAACACTGGAGTAGACAAACAACACACAACAACAATCACAACACCACTCATACAATTATTTAGGTTCATTAGTCTTTTAATGGATTACTAATCCCGTAGACGGCTTAATTCAATTCTAATTCTTATTTTCTTAAATTCTTATTTTTAATCTCTTCGATCCGCTACATTGGGATTAGTGCATTACTTATCCCGTAGACGGCTTAATTCAATTCTAATTCTTATTTTCTTAAATTCTTATTCTTAATCTCTTCGATCCGTCAGCTTGAGATTAGTAAGTTATTAATCTCCTGAGTTCAGATTTAATTAGTTGAATTAATCCGCTAACCCCAACTATTGACTAATTAACCCAACCCGTTATTATATTCTAAATATGTTATGTGCTTTAAAACCTTATTTTAATCCACTCTTAATTTCCCGTATATAGATTCCTTAATTAAATTCTTACTAACATATATATGCATATAGGTCCTAGCATGCCATTCTATATGAATGCAGCACTCAAACAATCAACATTCAACGGTGCAATCAATTAATTACCGATATAAGCGAACTAGCATGCATCTCTTAACCGAATCAATTAATTAGTTAACTAGATTATCATTCAACCTAACCGCTCTAACCAATACAATCAATCGGGTACGCAAAACCTAATACTATGGTTTATTGATTACATGTATATATGATTTTAGTCTATATGCAACAAACAATTTAACAGACTCACAGTGCGTATAGAAGCGACGGATGGAGCTGAGAAACAAACCCCGAGACCGATGTCAACCCTTCCCGAACCTTTCCTGAACCAATGAACTGAAACTCGTCCTTAACCCGAGCTTAACCGGCTTTGACCCGAATGTTGACCAGCTAAACCAAGCATTGACTAAAGCTTTGACCGGACTAAACCAGCGTTGCCCTACCTTTGACTTGCGTTGACCACCCTTTGACCCACACACATTGATGGCGACTGTGGACCGACAATAGGAAGGCTGTCCGGGGCGAGGAAGAGGCTTAACCGGAGTTGACCACAGCTTGACCGACATTGACCAGTTGCTGACCAGTCTCACAAAGTTAATCGGCGGTTAACCGGTTATAGAAGGCGTGACCGGCGGTGCAAGAAGGCTGTCCACGGTGGTTGATCACGGCGTCTGACCAGTTTTACAAAGAGATCGCCGGCGGTTTACCCTGGTGGCTGATAGGTTCTAAGTTTTACCCTATTCTAAACTGCAAGTGAACAGCAATGTCAAAGTAGTATATAGGGTTATCGAATCCACAAGGACACTTGGTCTCAATAGATCAGAACAGTAGAGACTAATACTAGAAAGAAAGCAATGTAATTGAATTAAAAGCGGTGCGAGAAAGTAAATCAGTAGCAGAGATTAACGGTTGTGGAAGCAATAAACTAAAAGCGTCAAGCCTAGGGTATTCTCAGGAAATCAGACAAGCAGACAGTTCATTCAGCAAGGATCTAATTAAGCACAGTTCTAGAACTCAAAACACAGATATAGAATTAACCAAATTCCTTTGCGATAATTCTCTAAGTCTAAGTGCAGCAAACCAAACTTTCGTTTGCGAGAACTAACAGATTAAACTAGCATTAATTCCAGGTTTGATATGTTCACAATTATCCTAAACCAAACTTCCGTTTGCGCAAAGTTTAATTGCCCAATTTAATTAGTTCAGATTCCTAAACCCCACTTCCGTGACGTATTTAGCAACCTAAGATCTAGATTCTAATTGATCAGGTTAGAACTAGCTTTAAGCACAATTAAATTGAAGAACAGATATAGTTTGAATCCTTAACTGAATTTGAACAAGTCTAGCAAGTCATGAAATCCTATGTGAGAAACCCTAAACCTAACAAGGAATCTACTCAGACATAGATAATGAAAACATGATCATATGATGAATAAATTGCATAAAAGAATAAGAGTAAAAGGGGTTCGAAATCTTCTCCAAATACAGATGAAGTAATAGGTTCAGATCAGCCCCAAAAGCTCTAAAAATCCTCTGCTCTTAATTATGAAAGTGTCTCTAATAAAAACAACTAAAACTTGATTATATAGGTATAATCTCGGCCAAGGGCTTCTTTGTAAATATCAGGAACTTCTGGATCAAAGTGCAATATCTTGATTCTTCTAAACCGCCGAGTTTTGGCCCATCTCGCTGGTGCATCGACCGTTGCAGGTGTGCAACGATCGACACCTTTCTCTCTTTCGGACAGTGAACTCTATCTCTTGGCCAATCACTCCAAAAATCTCCAAAAAGCTCCATTATCTCCAATTTAGCTCCAAACCTGATTATACCTTTAAAAGACTCTAAAAGAACACAAAAGACACTAAAACACAACTATATCATGGCCTAAAACTAGTAAAAACCATGATATATCAACTCCCCCACACTTAGCCTTTGCTTGCCCTCAAGCAAAACAGAGAACTAAAACATGGTGAAGAGGTTTGAAAACTCTTCAGAAACTCATTTCATCCTAGAAGCTACAATACTCAGATTCCCCTTAGTAAACCACTGAAAGAATCAATCACAGGATATCAAGACCAACATGTACTTCCCCCACACTTAGCAACTGTCCTAGGTAAACTCCACAATCACATTCAAGCATTCAAATTCTCCCTACTGACTTCTGCAAGTATTTAAGTGCGGTCTCACCTAAGGAGTATCGATCAAAGGGCACATGGATTCTTACCTTGTCAGCTCTAGACCACCATACTATCTTTCTCTAGTCCCTTTCTTCTCTTTCCCTTCTTTAACAACTGATTTTTCCCCATTGGGTATCATTTTATTTTTTCTTATCAGTGTTCTTCCCCTTATGGGGTGTACTTTGGACACATTCCATGGATTACATGAGAGAAAATAGTGTTTGCTACCATTCCCATGACCACTTCGGAGTTACTAACTCATCCTCAGTTTATTATTATTATTATTTTTTTACTTTATAGAAGGGGAGAAGGGAACTAAATAGGATAGGTTGACAGGCTGTGTCAGAAATAACAAGGGAATCCGACACAAAGTATACCAAGCCCTTAGGTGAGAAATCTAAGTCAGTATTAAGTTGAAGTCAGTAAAAGGATCCTCTGATACCTGAAGTGATGTGGGTGTTCCCAGTAGGTTGATCTGTGATGGGGTTTTCTAATAGTCAGAGATAGATCCTGCAACTTCATCCCAATGGTTACTTAAGTTCCTGCAAGTCTTGTAAATCTTCTCAGAAAATCATAGTTTCTTACTTAAACAGTTTTGACTCAATAAAACAATTTTTTTTTTTTTTTTTTTGAAAAACGGACTGACTCTTAAGAAAACAGAAAACAAAAGTCAGTAGCACCTCCCCCACACTTAAGACACACTGTCCCCAGTAGTGTCCAGCGAAGGATCGGTAAAAAGAAAGAAAAAATTGTTGAAGTTCTGTTGAGTTCTGTCGGGTTTACCTCTATCGCTCATGCATCGATCGTTGCACTAAGTGCATCGACCGTTACTTGGCGATTTTCATGTATGGTCGATCGTTGCTCAAGAGCGCAACGATCGCTGCAATGCGATTCCGATCGTGCTGTGACGGTCGACACAGAAGTGCGTCGATCGTTGCACTGCGATTTTGTCCGAGACCTGCAAACATAAACTCACCAGAAACAAAAACAAACGTAAAATCCTAACAAAAACACCAAAAATTAAGTAGAAAAACACCAGTACCTAATGGTGGGTTGCCTCCCACCCAGCGCTTGTTTAAGGTCAATAGCTTGACCGGACGGGTGGGAATTTTCAGGTGGAGGGTGCAGCATCCAGAGGCAAAATCTGACCTCTTGGAATCTCGGCCTTAGCCCAATAGTGTTTTACCCTCTGCCCATTTACAGCAAACTCATTACCTTCCTTGCCTATCAAAATGACAGCTCCATATGGACGCACTTCTTTGATCGTGTATGGTCCAGACCATCTTGATTTCAGCTTGCCTGGAAATAAATGCAAGCGAGAATTGTATAACAGTACCTGATCGTTGGGCTTAAACCGTCTGGAGACAATCTTTTTGTCATGATAAGCCTTAGTCCTTTCCTTGTACAACTTTGAGTTCTCATAGGCTAAATGTCTAATCTCATCCAACTCATTGAGCTGTATCAATCTCCTCTCTGCAGCTGGTTTGAGGTCAAAGTTCATCTGTTTTACAGCCCATGCTGCCTTGTGCTCAAGTTCTACTGGCAGATGACATGCTTTCCCATACAGCAAATGGAATGGAGTAGTCCCCAATGGCGTTTTAAATGCAGTCCTGTAGGCCCATAAAGCATCATCAAGCTTAGCTGCCCAATCTTTCCTTGTCTTCCCAACTGTCTTCTCCGAGATCTCCTTGATTTGTCTGTTAGAAACCTCTACCTGTCCACTAGTCTGTGGGTGATAAGGAGTAGCAACTCGGTGATGCACTCCATACTTCTTCAGGAGCTTCTCAAAAACCTTATTAATAAAGTGAGATCCTCCATCACTAATTACTATCCGAGGTACTCCAAATCTAGGGAATATGATGGATTTAAACAGCTTAATGACTACTGAAGAGTCATTGGTTGGACTAGCTATTGCTTCTACCCACTTAGATACATAATCCACAGCAACTAATATAAATTTATTCCCATAAGATGAGGGAAAGGGACCCATAAAGTCTATGCCCCAGCAATCAAAAACCTCAACCTCAAGAATGAAATTCTGAGGCATCTCATGCTTCCTGCTGATTTTCCCTCTCCTCTGGCAGGCATCACAATGGGAAATAAAGGAGTGAGCATCAGCGAACATTGTAGGCCACCAGAAACCTGCTTGCAAAACCTTAGACACAGTCTTGAAAGTAGCAAAATGTCCTGCATAATCTGATCCGTGGCAGTGGAAAAGGATATCTGGAACCTCCGACTCAGCAACACATCTTCTATAAAGGCCATCTGAACAATGCTTATAGAGGTAAGGTTCATCCCAATAGTACCTCCTAAGTTCTCTGTAGAACCTCTTCTTTTCATACCCTTTCAGATTATCTGGTTCAGTCTCTGCAGCCAGATAATTGGCTATGTCTGCATACCATGGTCGATCATTTGTTGCGACAGCATTAATCTCAAACTCATGCTTTCCAATCCGTACCACAAAAGTTTCTGCGTCTGTATCCGCGCTGCAACGATCGTCACAGTCGGATGTATCGATCGTCGCTGTCCCGATAGATGCATCGATCGACGCTGACGTCGCATCGATCGACGCAACGCGATTAATCCGACAGATTTGCAGGTTTCTGCCAAAATCTGTCTCACAGATTGTCCCAACCTTATTGACGTTTTCTTCATGCAAATAGTCATTAATTGGCACGTCCTCCTCAACTAGCATCCTCGAAAGATGGTCAACAACTCCATTCTCAACCCCTTTCTTATCTCTCACTTCAATATCAAATTCCTGAAGCAACATGATCCATCTCAACAGTCTTGGCTTAGCATCCTTCTTTTGCATCAGATACTTCAGGGCTGAATGATCAGTGTGTACAATCACCTTGGAGCCAACAAGATAAGAGCGAAACTTCTCAAATGCAAAGACAACTGCTAGCAACTCCTTCTCCGTAGTGGCATAGTTTCTTTGTGCATCATCCAGTGTCCTACTGGCATAATAGATAGCATGAAGCTTTCTATCTTTCTTTTGTCCAAGAACAGCTCCTACAGCATAATCACTTGCATCACACATTACTTCGAAAGGCAAATCCCAATCCGGTGGCTGAACTATGGGAGCACTTACTAATGCCTGCTTTATCTGTTCAAATGCAGTTTGACAATCTGCAGTGAACTCAAATTTGGTGTCTTTACACAGCAAAGCAGTTAGTGGCCTAGCAATCCTACTAAAATCCTTGATGAACCGTCTATAGAAGCCAACATGTCCAAGAAAGCTTCTAATAGACTTAACAGAATCAGGTGCCTGCAGGTTGGTCATCACCTCTATCTTTGCACGGTCCACCTCTATTCCTGCTTCTAACACTTTATGTCCAAGCACAATGCCATCTCTGATCATGAAATGACACTTCTCCCAGTTAAGAACTAAGTGCTTCTCTTCGCATCTTGTCAGAACCTTGCACAAATTATCTAAGCACTCATTATAGGATGATCCATATACTGAGAAATCATCCATGAATACTTCCATAAAATCCTCAATCATATCTGTGAATATGGACATCATGCATCTCTGGAAAGTGGCTGGTGCATTGCAGAGTCCAAAAGGCATCCTACGGTAAGCAAAAGTCCCATATGGACAAGTAAAAGTGGTCTTTCCCTGATCCTCTAGATGGATGGGAATCTGAAAGAAACCTGAGTAGCCATTTAAGAAGCAGTAGTAAGGATGATTTGCTAACCTTTCGAGCATCTGATCAATAAAAGGCAAAGGAAAATGATCCTTCCTGGTAGCAGCATTAAGCTTCCTGTAGTCTATGCACATCCTGTGTCCTGTCACAGTCCTAGTAGGTATCAGCTCGTTCTTATCATTCTTCACGACTGTAACACCGCCCTTCTTTGGCACTACATGGACTGGACTCACCCAATCACTGTCAGAGATAGGATATATAATTCCAGCGTCAAGGAGTTTCATAATCTCCTTTTTGACTACTTCCTGCAGATTAGGATTAAGTCTCCTCTGATGTTCGATTGATGTCTTGGACTCATCCTCAAGATGTATCCGGTGCATGCATAGCTCCGGTGAGATACCTGAAATATCATTAAGGGAATAGCCAAGAGCTTTGCGATGCTTGCGCAGCTTGCTTAGCAGTAAGGTGAGCTCTGCGTTGTTCAAGCTAGCATTAACAATCACTGGGTATGTTGAATTAGGTCCAAGAAAGGCGTACCTTAGCCCGGATGGAAGTTGTTTCAGATCTATTTTCGGAGCCTTTTCTTCTGCCCAGTCTCTGTCGTCTTGCAACGATCGTTGCTTAGATGGTGTCGATCGTTGCAGTCCCGCGTCAGATACTTCTACCTGCATTGCAACCTCGACAGAATCCATCAATCTTGTATAGCACATCGCAGGCTCGTCCTGTAGGTATTCCAACTCCAAAATAGAGCTCAGTAAAGCCCTTTCTAGTGGGTCCTCAGCATGTGATTGATGGAAGTACTCTGCAGCCAAATCACCCAATGTGTCCACATAGAAGGTTTGCCCGTCGATGGTTGGTCTCTTTACCAGTTTGTTCATGTCAAAACTCATCTTCAGATCTCCTACATTTAGAACTATTTTGCCTCCCTGACAGTCAATCATCGCACCAGCTGTTGCTAAGAAAGATCTGCCTAGAATCAATGGGTCTTTTGGCTCCTGTCCATATTGTAGAACCACAAAATAAGTTGGGATCACACACTTGCCAACCGTTATAGGCACATCCTCTATTACTCCTTCGGGAATCCTGACTGATCTGTCTGCCAAAACCAGTGATATCCTAGTTGGTATAAAATCTGTCATCCCTAGTCTTTTAGCAACTGAAAGGGGCATCAGATTTACACTGGAGCCAAGATCACATAGGGACCTTTCGAACCTCTCCTTGTAGATAGCACAATCTAATACGAAGCTGCCTGGATCTTTTAATTTCTCTGGAATTCTGCCTTGAACCACTGCACTACATACTTCATTGAGCATCATTATACTTTCTTCATCAGACCATTTTCCAGAAATTGCATCCTTAAGGCATCTCTTCATCATGGGAGAAGTTTCAATGGAATCCAACAAAGGTACTTCAACCTTTACCTTCTTTATGAACTCCTTCCATTTTGCATACTGCCTATCATTCTTAGCTTTTCTGGGGTTCTTGGGATAAGGTATCTTAGGCTTGTATACCCTTTCAGCCGACTGTTTTGGGTTTTCAGCACTCGAACTTTCTGCAGTCACCTTGTGTCGATCATTTCTCTTATCGCATCGATCAATGCTAGGCGACTTTGTTATGACCTCCGGTTCCTTGATTTCGCTGGGCAACGATCGTTGCTTAGATGCATCGATCGACTCTCGGCGAATATCGCGTATCTCATCTTCCAACTCTTCAATTTCCACGAGTTCCTCAACGCTTAACTGCTTTTTCTGGCCAGATGACAGCTCTTTACCACTTCTCAATGTCACGGCATTGCATTGGTACTTAGGATTGGCATCAGTCCTTCCCGGGAGATATCCCTCTTCCCTTTGAGCATGTCCAGCAGTTCTTGCAACTTTAGCATCAAGCTCTTTCATGTGAGTGTTCAAACTCTCAAACTTCCCATTCAGCTCCCTGTAGATTGTATCCATCTTCGCGTCAGCATCTGCTGCGTACTTAGTCTGACTCTCCATTAGCTGTCTTAGCATCATCTCTACTTTACTCTCAGACCCATTGGCTTTCTTAAAACCACCTTGCTGAACTCCATTTGAGAATCTGTTTCCCTGTTGATTTCTAAATCTACTACCTTGGAAACCAGAACCTCCCATGTAATTCACTTCTTCTTCCTGAGTGTCCTCCTCAGTCTGAATTACCTCTACATCCTGGGTCGAGTGGACAGCCTTCTTGCTTGTCAGGAGATTGTAAACTGTGTCCAATCTGGATCTAATCTCAGTCATGTTAGAATCCTCTATACTTCCACCGGATTTCTTCCTCTTTTCATCTATAGTCTTGCAACTGTAGCTGCTAATAAGGTTCCCAATCAACTGCTTAGCTTGTGTAGGAGTCCTGGTGTTGAAGTTAGCATTACTGGAATTATCCAGCGCAGTCTGATAAGGGAGATCTATGCCTCTGAAGAAGATACCAATCAGCTGTACTTCTGTGAATCCATGGTGTGGACAGTCACGCTGATACTGCTTAAATCTCATCCAGGCAGTCTTCAAGGGCTCCACAGCTCCTTGGGAAAAAGTGAGTATGTCCTGTCTGGACTGATCTGAGCGCGCATCATCATAAAAGTGACGCAGGAACTCACTCTTTAAGGCTGCCCAAGTAGTATACTAACCAGGTGCCAGTTGTCTCAGCCATGCACTAGCGTCTCCAGCAAGACTGTGCGGAAATAGCTTAAGGAACAGATAGTCCGGGCATACTCCTTCATACTTCATGCCAGTGACTATGTCCTCAAACTTGTCAATGTGATCCATAGGCTGCTCTGCTTGAAGACCATGAAAAGCAATCTGTCTCATCAGCTGGTAGTAGATGGTCTTTACCTCAAAATCATTCCTCTCAAAAGCCGGAAGCACTAGAGCTGCTCGGTTTGCATGAAACTCATCAGGTCTGTTGTAGTCAGCTAGTGTCCTCTCATGAACCACCATCTCTCTACCTTGGGCCTGTCCTTGACCCTGATTTTGGTTCAGCTCCTGTTGCTGTTGCTCAGGAGGATCAGGGATGACATTCCCTTCAGCATCAACCCGATGCCCAACAACATTGTACGGGTTGTTATCTCGGTCCCTCAGGGTACCTTCAGCATCTGGTATCAAGATCAGACGTTCTCGTACCATTCTCTCTCTCTTTTCTCTTCTGATAGTCCTTTCTAGACGTCCAAGTTCCTCTAGTCCGAGATTAAGCAAGCTCGAGTTCGGATTACTTCGAGTTTTCTGCGTTGGCATAAACTGTCTGTAATCGTCCAGCAACGATCGATGCTATCAGTGCAACGATCGATTAAATCTCAGAATCGCCTAGTGACGATCGACGCAAGGGATGCAACGATCGACGCAAGGCGAAAGTCGTACCTGCGACAGAAAGAAACAGAGAAAAAGTTAGCAAAATATAAAAACAAAACGAAAAAGCAAAAACAAAAAAGAAAAATTTCTAGTAAAAACCCTAAGTTCGGTCCTATCGAAGACTCTAAGAGTCCCCGGCAACGGCGCCAAAAACTTGATAGGTTCTAAGTTTTACCCTATTCTAAACTGCAAGTGAACAACAATGTAAAAGTAGTATATAGGGTTATCGAATCCACAGGGACACTTGGTCTCAATAGATCAGAACAGTAGAGACTAATACTAGAAAGAAAGCAATGTAATTGAATTAAAAGCGGTGCGAGAAAGTAAATCAGTAGCAGAGATTAACGGTTGTGGAAGCAATAAACTAAAAGCGTCAAGCCTAGGGTATTCTCAGGAAATCAGACAAGCAGACAGTTCATTCAGCAAGGATCTAATTAAGCACAGTTCTAGAACTCAAAACACAGATATAGAATTAACCAAATTCCTTTGCGATAATTCTCTAAGTCTAAGTGCAGCAAACCAAACTTTCGTTTGCGAGAACTAACAGATTAAACTAGCATTAATTCCAGGTTTGATATGTTCACAATTATCCTAAACCAAACTTCCATTTGCGCAAAGTTTAATTGCCCAATTTAATTAGTTCAGATTCCTAAACCCCACTTCCGTGACGTATTTAGCAACCTAAGATCTAGATTCTAATTGATCAGGTTAGAACTAGCTTTAAGCACAATTAAATTGAAGAACAGATATAGTTTGAATCCTTAACTGAATTTGAACAAGTCTAGCAAGTCATGAAATCCTATGTGAGAAACCCTAAACCTAACAAGGAATCTACTCAGACATAGATAATGAAAACATGATCATATGATGGATAAATTGCATAAAAGAATAAGAGTAAAAGGGGTTCGAAATCTTCTCCAAATACAGATGAAGTAATAGGTTCAGATCAGCCCCAAAAGCTCTAAAAATCCTCTGCTCTTAATTATGAAAGTGTCTCTAATAAAAACAACTAAAACTTGATTATATAGGTATAATCTCGGCCAAGGGCTTCTTTGTAAATATCAGGAACTTCTGGATCAAAGTGCAATATCTTGATTCTTCTAAACCGCCGAGTTTTGGCCCATCTCGCTGGTGCATCGACCGTTGCAGGTGTGCAACGATCGACACCTTTCTCTGTTTCGGACAGTGAACTCTATCTCTCGGCCAATCACTCCAAAAATCTCCAAAAAGCTCCATTATCTCCAATTTAGCTCCAAACCTGATTATACCTGTAAAAGACTCTAAAAGAACACAAAAGACACTAAAACACAACTATATCATGGCCTAAAACTAGTAAAAACCATGATATATCAGTGGCTGACAGGCAAAGATAGATCGCCGACGGTTGACAGGCTAAATGATTAGTTCACCAAAACTAAACCGGCGACTGACCGGTGCTGAGAGGAGAACGACGGCGAGATGAACGAAGGTAAGAGAAGATGATCAACGACAAGAACCGACGGTCTGACCGGCGTTGACCACTTCCACCAAACTTAACCGACGGTAGGAGAGAACCATCGGTGTGACAACCGGCTGAAAGATGATTGCCGGCGGTTGATCGGCTGCACAAATGAATCGCCGGCGAGAGAGAACGACCGGCATTAAAAAGAGAGAGCCGACGAGAAAAGGAGTTCACGGCATGGGCTACATCGGCAGTGAGGCTTCTCCGGCGACGGCGTGGAGAGGTTCTGAAGAGAGCCAGCGAGAGAAGTGAACAAATGGGAGAGCTGGATGAGCAAAGATGAGGATGCGGCTGAGCTTTGCCGGCGGTGATGATTTCCGGCGACTCTCTGGTGGTTTCTTCCGGCGGCCAACAGCGGTTTTGAACAGCGTATTATGAGCTTAACGCCAGGGTTCCAGATCTATAATTGGATTGAGCTGATTCAACTTGGTTTAGAAGTTATTTTGATGACTTGGGTTGCAATTTTCTTCAAAAACATGAAGAACAAGAAGAACAAGAGAGAGAGAGGGGTGATTTTTGATGGAGAGAGGAGAGATGGCGAAGAGAAGAGGAGGGAGGTATTGGTGTGTTTTTGTTGTTGTGGAGTGAAGAAGATAGGGGAGGAGCCATGGTTTTAAAGGAAGAAGGTACATGCATTTGAAGATACATTGCACCAAAGAGATGCAGTGGGGGGGGGGGGGGTGAACGTGGCTTATCACTGGACACATGTAGAGGTATATGTCATCGCCATATAAGAAGTGAGAAAGTGAACTGAATCGGTGACCAAGGGAGATGATCTTCCATTTTTTTTTCAATGTATCTCCCTCCATACATTGAATCCAAAAAACAGAACAATGTGTCACTCCAATGCCCTCTTCTATTGACACTTAGAGTTACATGTGTTTCTTCCCCATTTTCTTCTTAGTATTCACTAAATCTAGCAATCTCCAAAATTCTTTGAATCTCCCATGAGCCAATCGGCAAATATTTAGCGATCTCGGTTTATTCCTCTGAAAAAACCCCATAGCCTCTTAAATAAATCCTACAAGCTTCTTTTTAAAATACTAGATTCGTTTAGAAGAATTTAGCAACTCGTTTTACCTTAATCAGAATCCCGTAGCTCTCGTAACAATTTTTACAAGTTTTATCGGTTTCATCGATTTCCATCTCGTTAGTCCGTAAAACCCGTTTTAAGTCCGTTTCCACCATTTCTTGTCTTCTAAATGTTTTCTTACTTAATGAACCAACGATGTAAATAAAGACTTGAATCGACAAATTGGATTTGTATTGATTGAATAAAGAGTTATCAAGAAGAGAGTAGCTAAAATACAGATGTATCTAGGTAAAAATCAGATGCCTTGATGAATGAAGAAGGAGATCCTTTTATAGATCTGTTTCTGCAACTAACTTCCGCAGCTCCCGGCCGCGTGCTCCACATACTCCGCGATTTGTGGGATCTTGGAGACTTGATCCACTCTGCGCACGTGTTAATAGATTTCGGAGATTACGGGATCCGTTACGACTTAGTCTTGCCTTCGGTCTTCAGCTTGGAGTCGGAGTGTAGAGCTCGTTAACCGGAGCTATAGAGCCGGAGTGTAGAGCACGATGTGTGCAGCTCGATGTTAGCTACAGATACAGAGCTCGATGTTACAGAAACAGATAGAAAATCTTCCTTTTGGGCGATTAACGTTGGACAACATTTTGACTTTCGTTGACAGAATTTAAGTGTTAAATCTGACCCAAACAATTACCAAAATGTCCTCAAGTCTTGGAAAATTACAGAACTGCCCTTGTTGACTTTTCTGCTGCCCGTTGACCCATTTTTGTGAAACATGGTATTACAGCAGGAGATTCCCCTTCGGAAGAAAAATTGGCACGGCCGAAATTCGACGCAAGAATGTCATAACGATAGACCCTTCCACCGAAAAACACAGCAAAGTAGAAATCCAAAGTTGGGAAAGATTTGAAGCCTCAAATTTCACAAGAACGAAGAAATTTTTTTGACAAAACTCACAAAAACTAAAGAGAAGCTAGAGAGAGAAGTTACTTTGGGTTTTTTCTCTTTGGAGTGAAGATGTGAAAAAAGGTCAGGAGGAATGAATACTTATAGATTTTTACAAAGGCATGGAACTTTGGGAATGATTACACTTAATCACCTTAGCACATGCATGCATTAGGATAATCATGGCGAAGGTGATCATGATTAAGCATGATCTCGGAATCGGCCAGGATTTGCACAGTAAATCGATTACGGCTGAAAGTTCTGAAAGGATCATCATGCACATGATGATGGATGCAAGTCGACTTACTCGAGAAGTCAGAACAAATCCAACTCGCAAATGCCATCTCAAAAAACCATCTCGCTCGACATGCTAGACGACGGACAATTTTTTTCGCCTGGAATACTAATGAAATTCGCCATCATCGTACTCGAGCCTGACGAGATGGGGGGCTAACAGTTGGGGACAAAATCCCCTCGGCGGAATTAATAGCCGAAAAGCATACTTAAACAATCGGACACAGACGTTCATCACATTTCGTATGAACGGAGCTTCGTATGATTAATATTCTATACGAAGCACTTTGTATAGATGACATTTCGTATGAGTAATGTTTTGTACGAAACATTTCAAACGGATAACATTTCATACGAAACGGACAAAACTATTCAACCAAACATCCGAACGAATCAATCAGACAAACAAATCACTCGACAGAACCCACATATAGGCAAAAGCATCCAAACAAGATAATTTCGAGCTAAACCAGCTCAAAAATTCCAAGCTGAAACAGCTCGGATTCGAGCTAAACCAAATCGAAAATTACAAGCTGAAACAGCTCGGAGCCGAGCTAAACCAGATCAGAACTTCCAAGCTGAACCAGCTCGGATCCAAGCTAAACCAGTTCGGAAATTCCAAGCTGAAACAGCTCGGATCCGAGCTAAACCAACTCTGATTTTCCAAGTTGAACCAGATCGGATTTTCTGAGCTGAATCAGCTCGGATCCAAGCTAAACCAGATCAGAAATTCCGAGCTAAACTAGCTCGGACTTTCCGAGCTAATCCAGCTCAGATCCGGAAATCTCCCTTCTCATTTTCCGAGCACAACCCATTCCTTAGGAAGTTCCGAGCTGAATGCATTCCTTGGAAACTTCCGAGCTGAATTTACTTCTCAAATACCAACGGATATTCCACTTATATCATATGCTAAAACATTTGCCGATATTTTCTTCTCCTGGATGCGCAACTAGCCGCAACCCATCTTCCGAACATCAACTTATACGTTCTTAGCTGTTAACAAGAATTGTCGGATAAAGTCATATGAGATATGAGTTTTGGCCTGACCCATAAGACTTGTATTTCCGAAATTTTGGGCCTAATCAAGAAGCTTACGCTCAAACGGACTCGGACCGTCTGTTTTCGACCCATTCGGCAAAATAGTTTAAGCCGCAGAGAGATAGTCGCCAAAATAAGAAGATAAACTCGAAGAAGGGAAAAAGAGTGATCTCCGAGCAGAAGAGGAAAATTCAATATGAAAAAGTAAATCTTAACAGAAATGGAAGAAGACGATAACAAGAATATTTCCGAATATCTTGCGGCCAAAGATCCTCGAAGCCGATTCGCCGCAGCTATATAAGAACACAGACTTCTCTACGACTTAGACATCTAAAAAAACCCTAGCATCTAGACTTAAAACTTAGAACTTTCTTTAAGCCCTTTTGTTCTTTGTACTCTCTTTTCCGATCTATTGTCAATAAAATATCCTCCGGGTTCTTATTTCGGTGTGTTTACTTTTGAGATTTGTGTTCCCAAAGAGTTTATCTCTACAAGTTCTGACAATGCGAGTTCCAACTCTCACCCCTATCTTTCCCATATAGCTTACTTCCATTATCTTTTTTAAGTAAACCATAGTACACAACATCTCATGAAGATGATACTCCTTAATATGCAGTTGTTCTTGTAGAACCGTCTTGGACCTTAAAAGCATAATCCCTTGTGAAATACCTTAGGTATGACTTCGTGAGGTAGTTTGGGCCGATGAGTATGTCTACCAACCACAGTGGAAACGCAAGCCCGTTGTGTTCCATTTGATCTTTAACATGAAATTACAATTGTAAAACATAACTATAACTTTTTTCCAAAAACATTTATATGGAAAAAGTTACGTAAAATGATAGCCGATTCGAGAAGTCATTTTGTTTGCGGATTTCACACTCGTCGTCGGTAAATCTGGATAATAGTTTTGCAAAATATCCATGTATAGCCTACATTTAAGATTAATATTTGTTAGTATATATATATATATAATATAGTAATATACACAAATATTTGTATTTGAGGACTTCATCACAGTTGGTGAGAATATACATATGTTGGTGAGAATGCTCATGATGAGATAATTGCCACTCACGTGCTTTTTCGCTTAAGAAACCGACTTTTTCGAAAATGTTTGGACATCGAAGGGGTAGTTTGGTTTCTCGCCTCTATCATTGTGTTGAGCTGTGCGCCGACTCACTAGACACACTTGCAATAAAAAGTAATAACTAGAAAAGATAGATGTTTTTCGTTGTTATATTGAGCCACACAAAACCCTCAACTTTAGCGGGGTTCTTCACCTTATTTTTAGGTGGAAGATATAGCGCTCGGAAGGATACATACAACAATATTTTACTTGATCGCCAAGTGTAGCTTCTCGAGGGAGATGAATAGGCAGATGTTCCATAACATCAAATAAAGACGGTGGAATTATCTTCTCCAGATTCATAAGATCTTAGGAATGTTTTCCTACTAATTTCTTATACCGTAAACTTAAAATGACCTCCTGAATAAATCTCGGAATAAATCACCAACTGCTGCGATTGCTTTATGAACGTCTCTTGGAAGGAGATAAGCAAATGGTATAAGTTATTGCATCACAACACGAAAATCATGGCTTCATTTTTATAAAATTACCTTCCCCAATGTCAACACAGTTACACAAGTTTGAAGCATAAATGTAGTTAAATTTAACACTTCACATAATCCATTCAAAGAATTCTTGCTTCGAAAGCTCGTTTAACCAATACGCTGAAATTGGACATTTCGTTCTTCATAACAAGTCTAGAATTCAAATTGTCTTTTGCTTCCCTTGCACATTTAGTGATATTATCAAAAAGTTCTTCTTAATGTGCATGATACAAGATTATGCCTTAGTAGTTGGCCTTCCAATATGGAAAATACTAGAAAATGCTTAGCACTTGTGTGCAAAACCAGCCCCATAAAAGTTAACGTGCCCATTTCCACTGCAATCACGAGTCTTTTGTGCACCAAGGATTGATAAGAGCCCCAAAGTAACCGACCCACTCTGTTTCTGAGGTGGATCATAACACTTTTCTCTTCTTTGTAAAAAGTTTGTTGTTTCTCTGATATGAGTGATTCTGTGGTAGAAATATTCTTTGACACTCAAACAAATATGATATGTGTCCGTTCTTCAACTGGAATGCATCAGTCTTTTCTTGAAAATATGGACATGCTAACCTCCCATGCGTTATCCATATTGATAACATACCATATGCGGGGAAATTGCTTATGGTCCACATTAGTACAATGCGCCGATATATCATGGTTTTTAAATGTTTTGAGCCATGATATATGTACATAATCGAGTATTTTATGGAGTCTTTTGAGTCATTTCAGGTGTTTTACAGGTTTTAGCACGTTTGGAGCATTCATGCGGAAGCAGAGAAGTCGGTATTATTATCTGAGGAAGATCAAGAGTAAAATCGCTGATTACTGAAGACTTTGAAGATTTGCAATTTAGCCCATAAGTTTCTCATAATTACAAAGAAGCCCAAATCGTGTGTTAAGCCCAAGAGGGTCATATACGCAACGCGAAGGGTCAAAAACTGGATGGGGAAGGAAAACCCATCGTGTCAAATGTTGCAAATGGTCGCGAGATGACACTTGTTGATTATAAAAGACCAGATCAGTTTTATGCAAATCGGTCTGCGATTCGACCACCTTCGTTTACCGGAGCTGAATTCTAGCTGAAGCCAGAGTACTACACTTTGGCGGGGCAGCGTCAGTTCCAGGGGCTCTCTAGCGAACATCCCATGGACCATATAGAGATCTTTGAGGATTTGGCTAGTTGCATTAAGTCTGATCGAGTCTCTTCTGATTACCTTTTCTGCAAGCTCTTCCCATTCTCTCTTAATGGAGAAGCAGCTCACTAGTTGAAGCAGCAACCACCAGGATCCTTGACTACTTGGGATGAAATTAAGAGGAAGTTCCTCAAACACTTCTATGATAATGCTAGATCTGCTCAGTTGAGAGAGAACATCACTTCAAACAGGGTCCTACAAAGGCATTAAAAATTGCTTAGGTACGCTTTAAGATGTACAAGAGAGATTGTCCACATCATGGTTTCTCTTAGGTTCAGTTGCTGAGTATTTTCTTCAGAGGTTTGGATTTGTGGTATCAGATGGCCATGGACGCTGATAGCAGTGGGAACTTCAACACAAAATCTCCAGAGAAAGCTAAGGAGCTGGTTGAGAATTTGGTGTATAGCAATAGCACCAAGAATGCTGATCTGGAGAGCAAGAGATCAGGTGGAAATGCGGATGGAATTCCGATTGCAGAGATGAAGAAGCAAATAGATTCTGTTCACAGTCTTCTGCTTGGGAAGAACCATGTCCATTTTGCTATAGATACAGAGACTTATGGACCAGTTGATGACTCAGAGAATGTCAATTTCATTGCTGGAACTGGTTTTCAAGCTCAGAGATATGGAAATCAGCAAAGATAGAGTTCTGATTACACACCAAGGTCAAGAGATTATGGTTATTCATCTCACCCAACTCCTCCACCTAATGAGCAAACATAGATTAAATCCATGCTTGAGCAGCTTCTTCTTGGTCAAAATAAGATGACAAGAGATCTGAATGGAAAGATGGAGTCCGTGTACCGAGATCTCAGTGGGAATTTGGAAATTTTGAAAAGCAGAGTTGTTAATCTGGAAAACCGCATGACGCAAGCTGAGGCAAACATTAAGGGGAAGATGGCCCAATCTCAGAAGGAATATGTCAAGGCGATTTTGGTAGAAGATGGAGCTGATCAAAACGATGATTCAGATGTTTTAGGGCTGAAAAATTCGAGTGATTCACGAGCTGCAGGACGGGTATCGATTGATACAAACCTGTGTCGGTCAACACAAACCTGTGTTGGTCGACACCAACTTCTATTGAGAAGAAGATCTTAGGCCGAACCAAAATCACCCACCTCGACACTAAGGTCGACTCAATTCGAGAGAGTGTCGATTGACATCACTTCAGCATCGATCGACACTACAGGCGTGAGCAGTCAGTTGCTTTAGAAAGGCCGAATGTTGCTGAGGAAAAGGCCTACAAACCAAAGGTTCCTTTCCCTAGGAAGTCAAAGCACGAGATTAGATTGGAAAAGTGTAAGGAGATAATGCGTAAGATGCTAACTGAAGTCATATTGATTGATTCTACTAAGACCACTCCTCTGGTGAAGAGATGTGTGATAGACATGCTTTCTGGTAACATGACTGATGAAGAGGGTGACTTATGATCTTTGAGGTATGCAGCGCTGTGGTTCAAGACAAAATTTCTGAGAAACTAAAGGATCCATGGAGTTTTGTATTGGATTTTTCTATCTACAAAGACACATTTAAGAGGTCATTGTGTGATCTTGGTTCAAGTGTGAATCTCATGCCATACTCTGTGGCTGTGAGATTAGGACTGATGGACTTCTAGCCTACTAGTATTTCTCTTGTCCTAGCCGATCGATCGAAGAAGATTCCAGAAGGAGTTCTTGAGAACATTCCTATCAGAGTTGGAAATTTCTTGATCCCAACAGACTTTGTGGTGTTGAAGTATGAGATTGAACCTGATGATCCTCTACTGCTTGGTAGATCCTTTTTAGCTACTGCTGGAGCTGTGATTGATGTGAGGTAAGGTCTGATTGATCTCCACCTTGGAGACAAGCCTTTGTAGTTCAAGATTGATAGGTTGCAGAGATCCACCATTGATGGACAGAGCTCCAGTGTTGAGGTGGAGCCATAGATGTTGATTGAAGTGGGGGAAGATGGCGGGTTCATTCTGAACCTGCTCTAACATCTTCGAAGCCTACATGTACTCTTAAGCAGAAGGCTCCAAACATCACACCTAGACCACTATGCAGAAGCAAAGCTATGCACTCTCTAAGCTTAAATGTGCAAACACTGGTGCTGATTTTGCAGGGAACCGAGTCAGGAAACGAAACATTCCACATGACCTTGCTGTGTTTCCCAAGTTTCTTGTTCAGTCTCACGCGCACAATGCTTATACACCGCAATGCATGAGGATACTTTCACAGAGGCACTCTATGCCTCTGATGAATCCTCCAGGAGTCTGACCCATCTGCCATAGTCAAGCTAATGACTTAAACAAGCGCTGAGTGGGACGCAACCCATTGGTGAGTCTGTACATATGATTTTCAGTCTAACTTTCGTTTTTTGTTATTTTTGAGTATTTACGGGGAAAATTAGCGACATGGAATGCTGGTGTCGATCGACGCGGTCCTGTGCGTCGGTCGACACAAGGGTCGAATGCGGTCTAGCTACCTAATGGAATGTAACCGCTAGAAAATGAGTATTTTATGCCGAAAGAATTGTGGGTTTGGCAAGGGTTGGTTTGAAACCGCGAGGAAAAGAGAATGCGTATCGATCGACACAACATGTTAGCAGGTCGATCCAGCACTTTGGGTCGATCGATCCGATTTTCGCGAAATCGAGATTTGACCTCGGTTACACCACGTGGACCAGTTCACTTTCCAAAACCGGTGTCGATTGATACAATTTCCTTGGATCGATCGACACAAGGCGAGTCGAGGCAAGTATTTATTTTCCTTACACGTCTATTCTTCATTATTCTCCCAAACCTCCCTTCGCGAAATCCCTTCCATAAACTCGATTTCAGTCGTTTCTCAACCAAATCGATCAATACAAAAGCCTAACCTGTGCGGATTTTCACCCTCTATCCATATCTATATTCCGTTTGCGTCGAAACCAAGGTATGAGTTCTTAATCTCAATTTTTCAAAAACGGTTTTAATTGTAAAAGTTCGATTTTTGCTTCTATCTCTTGATTCCTGGATGATATGACACTGATCTAGGTTGTTTGGTAGTGGAATGATTATGCCTAAGAAGTTTTCACGTTTGATTTTGAAAGTTTTTGAAAATTTAGGTTTTGGGTAAAACTTGTTGAAATTGTGCGAAAATGTTGAATGAAAAACGTGAATGAAAAACGTGAATCGTTTGTCTGTGGAGCTTTGGTGGCTGCTGATTATGATGTTGTCAAGGATTTGATGACTTCGTTTTGATTCTTCAACTAATGACAGTTTTTCTGATTTTTGTTCCCAGATGCCTCCAAAGAAGAAAAACCGTACAGACGGGACATGTCTATCTGGGACAGCGCCACCACCTCCTCCACCACCTTTGACTCCTCAGTCTCCTCCAGGTTCTCCACAGCTGCCTAATCAGTTTACGACACACCCATGGCCCAAAGGGGCGAAGGAGAAGATACTTACAGAGAAAGTGTGGAATGGGTCGCTGCCGAAAACTGTGCAGGGGTCTTGTTGTCAAGACAGAGAGGTTCTAAACACTTGGTATGAGTACGACGCATTGTTGTACAATGGATGGTGTGATGTTACGATCGAGTCTACACGGTTAGTGAGCCCTGACTTTCTGAGGATGGCGGGTATGACAGATGAGGTTTGCTATGCTTGAGGATGATGGATTTGGGAACCATGCCTTACATCTGCTATGCTCTATACCGGAGTTGGTACGATAGTTTATGGCCACTATACAGGTCACATACAGAGATTGGAACGCCATGAATGCGCAGGAGGGTCATTTGTGCTTTATGATACATGGCAGGAGATACAAGCTACCATTGCGTGATCTATGTGCTATTTATGGGTTCAAGAAGGGTTACACACAGGCGACGCTTCCAGGTTGATTTCATGACCTAGAGAAGTTCTGGAGTAACTTCGGCTCTACACCCTATTTCTCAGAGGAGGTGAAGTTGAGAGATGTACGACATCCGGTCCTAAGGTATGTCGTACGAGTTTTGGCTACTACGCTCTTGTGCAAGATGGAGCCAAACAAGATGAGAATGCAAGAGCTGGTTTTACTTCATCAAGCAGTGGGGCATCTCTGCTCCCACAGGTATGAGTAAGAAGGCCCATACGAGAGGACCAACCTGGGTGCAGTGTTTGCGCATCATTTAGTCAGTCTACAGGCGAAGCCATTTAGGGCTATAGGATTAGGCAATACAGAGTCAGTGGGCAGCCTTCTGACACCCATCTTTCAGCACTTTAAGATACCAATTGATGGGTATACATATACTTAAAATGATGAAAAGATGGACTTGTATTGATTGACTTGAATGTTTACAAAAGGACTTAAGCTAGAGAGCGATTACAAGTGCTAAGTAAGGGAAATTGTGTTAGGAATCTGATAGATCAAACAAGCGTGGAGTCCTCCTTTTATAATCTCTCTCTCGTCAACTGCATTTCTCCACCTTCGGAGCCAGTTCCAACGTCTTGCGTGATCTTCGGGATATTCTGTTGGACTCGATCTCCTTTTCCTCAGCTGGCGGATCGTGGTTGTTAGTGCACACGACAGCCGAGCTACACTGTGGAGTAAAAGTTCCTTCTCTGGGCTTGCAGCTGACGATCCGGCCCCTCTTCTAATTGATTGGGCATGGTCATGATGCATATGGGCCTTGGCTTTTGGTCCAAGAAGAGGTCTTATCCATCTGAATTCACTAGAGGGGAATTGGGTCCAAAAATTTGCCCCCAGCCCTTTAAGCGAGCTTCTGAGCTTGAAGGGTGGAGTATCTCAGCGAAGGCCCACAATATTCTTCGGATGAGACCTAATCTGGATGTTCGAACCGTCTACGGGATATGCGGACGATTCATGTTCTTGCGCCCGCCATTGGATGACATGATGATCAAAATCTGAAGGCAGGATTTATGCAACGCATATTCGCCGCGCGTGGGAGATACAAGGAAAATATGACAGTTGGGATTTACAAGATCTGAAGAGATTCGGGGAGTCCAGAGGTCACGCAATAATGATTGCTTTATAACTCACCTCTTCATTCACCCACTCTCCAAGATACAACCACCGACTAAAGGTAACTTTCTCACTCTCTCTTCTTTATAGCGACTGCGTCTTTCTCTTTCCTTTATTTTTACAGTTTTTAGTTTTTCTTCTGCTCGTTTTTGCTTTGAAAAAAATATTTATTCATCCGAAAGCTTTAATCGATGTTGAAAGCGTTAAGCGTTAGGGTAAAGAAAGAGAAGCAGGTCGCTGAGGATGTCGAATTCGACCATCCGTGTTGGATATGGGTTTAGCACCCACCCAAAGCCCATTGGAAATCTTGTTAATCAACCACATCCATCCCAGCCCAAGAGGACAAGCCCGCTAAGGAGTCAATGGCCCAAAGAGAAGTCAACATCCAAGCGCTATAAATAGGACCCTTCACTCTTCATTTTAGACACATTTTAACTTGCGAGAGTGGAGAGCTACTTTTATAAAGCTCCGACCTTAAGCAATATTTTGGAAGAACGCCATTTGACGGACTCCCACCTCGTACCATCCTGTTCATAGCTCGGCTTCGGCCTTAAGATCAATAAAGAACAGTTTCAACCTCACTTAAAGTTTATCTCTCACCTTGAGGTTCAGACATTTCAGATCGTAGCCCGGCTTTTATTACCATGTCAAATTTCCGTAACAACAATTGGCGCCGTCTGTGTGGACCGAGAAACTTTTCTACACTCTAAGACGAAGCCGAGATGACAGGACCTCTCCCAACAAAAAACAACCCGAAGTCACCCGAGCAAACCCCGAGTCCGCTCACCCCGACTCAAAAACACCAAGCCCGTTAAATGAAACACAATCACCATTTTCACCAGCCAACGACCGGACTAACCAAGCTAGGGTAGCCAGCACCCGCCAAGACGGAGCGCGTTCAGACGATCAGGACCATGACATCCCCTCTCTCATAAGGACTCTTATGGCGCAAGTCGACGAGCTGACCAGGGAAAACAACGCCCGCTTCGACGTGCTCATGAGAAATCAAGACACATGCAAGGAACGGATTAACTACCTGCAGACTGCCGGACTTCAAGCATCCCAAGTAACCGACAACCCTACTCCGCGACTTCAAAGTGTCCTATTCGGGGAATAGCCGCCCCTAAATACCGAATCGAGCAGCAGTCACTAATTCACTCGGGACCGACACCAACCGGATTCATCCAAAGTCAGGCATGAGCTAGCAGGAATAGTAAGCTCGAGTCGCTAAAGATTCAATTAGACCACATGACATCGAAACTTCACAAAGCGACTAGCTCAGCCCCCGAAATAGATCGAGTCCTGAAGGAGACCTAGAACACACCATTGACGAGCAAAATAATGGGAACGCCGATCAGACCTCTCGGGAAGATCAAGTTACCCACCTAAGATGGTAGTTCGGATCCGCGACAGTACCTGACGGCTTTCAGTACCACGCCAGAAGAACGTGACGCCGGTTTCTGCCAGTTATTCATCGAAAACCTGAGCGGTGCCGCTCTCAACTGGTTCTCGTGCCTAGAGGTGTACTCCATCGACAACTACCACCAGTTGACGACCACCTTCCTGATGTACTACTCCATGTTCATCCAGGAGGGAGCCTCGAGCTCCGACCTCTGGGCCATAAGTCAAGGGCCAAAAAGATCCCCTCACATCCTACATCGACAGATTCAAAGTCATCGTCTCAAAAATCACAGTAACCGATAACGAGGGACTCCCGGCGCTTCGAAACGGGCTCTGGTATGAATCTCCATTTTGTGACGAATTGGCCATAAACAAGCCGCAAACTCTTGAGGACGCCCTCCACCAAGCGGCCATCTTCGTTGAGATAGTAGAGGAGAAGCCTACTCGCCAAGATATTCGCCTCAGCTAAGAAGGGAAAAGATGCGACGTCCGAGAACCCTGACGACAAAGTGAAGAAAGCCACAACGTGCTACGTCGGCGAGCAGCAAGCAATCCAACAAGCGTCCCAGCAGCCAGGACGCAATCAAATGAAAAACTAGCAGGGTCGGCCAGGGAACAAGTACGTGCGAACTAACGATCAAGAAAAGACCTTTTGCAGTTTTTACCAGCGCTCCGGGCATAGCACCGCCGAATATCGACATCTCCAAAGTCTCCTATTCGGCGAGTACCAGAAAGGAGTTACGAACATAACAAACCACAATGCCTTAGCAGCACCCCCATGAATCGAGAGACGCCACGACAACCCAAAAACGAGGGAGAACGGTTCAAGCTCGCCCATGAGGAAAAAGCGAGGCAAGTAGGTCAACAGAGAACAGAACAGATCGATATCGACACAGAACTACCAAAGCGAATCCGCGATGACGAAGAGGAGGACGCGCCCACACCCAGAAAATGGATAAACATGATCATGGGAGGGCTTCCCACTTGTAACGACTCGGTACGATCGATAACAGCCTACAGTCAGAAAGATGACGCGCGCCAGCACTGGAATAGGAACCTTCCCGAAGAACTAAAACAAGGCACCGAGATTACCTTCACCTCGGAGGACGAAGAGGGCCTCGATAAGCCACATAACGACCCGCTCGTCGTCGAGCTCTAGATCCGTGACTGTGAAGTCACCAAAGTCTTGTTTGACAGAGGAAGCTCGGTAGACCTCATATTCGAGGAATCCCTGCAAAGGATGGAGCTGCGCGACCACGGGATGAAGCGTTCGGAAAAGCCCCTCACCGGGTTCACCGGAGACACGCCCACCACGATTGGAACGATTAAGCTTCCGGTACATGTCGGACGCGTGACCAAGTTCATCAAATTTGTCATCATAGACCATCCCGCAATCTACAACGTGATATGTTCAACCCACTAGATTCACGCCATGAGAGCAGTACCCTCGGCGTATCAACAATGCATAAAGTTCCCAACCCCGGGAGGGATCTTCATGCTCCGCGGCAGCTAGAAAGTCTCGAGATACTGCTTCACAGTGGAGCGCAAAGCAAGACAAACATCGTGCCTCGTGTCCGAGCAGAAGATCACCACTTCAAAGTCGAAGGGGAATGGGCAAGACTCGTACCTCGACTAAAGAAAGCACCCCAGCACGCATCGCTCTCACAAGTAAACCCTTAAGCCCCACCCAATTATATATATACAAGTAATTAAGCTACGGCTCAAAGTTTGTAAAAGAAACAACTACGCTCTGCTTGATCTCTCCTCGGAGAGTACGTAGGCAACCTATGCAGGGTGCAGCCACCTTCATATTTTAAATTTTAAAAGTCCGTGTGCACTTTCGTATAACTACGCCCCCCAACATTTAACCATCGACATTCTGGATAAATGATCGATCAAATAAACAAGTGCCCATGAACAGTGACATTGCGTCACACCGTCGATTTTACGGACATTTAAGCCGGGGCCAAACCCGCATGAGTCCTCAGAAAACGTTTTGTAAGCCGGACCTCCTCCACGTAACTATGTTCGAGGGCTCCACAGGATAAGCCGAGCATGTACTCGCACCTAGATATCTAAACGGATGACGAGCTAAGCCGAGCCAAAGCTCGCGCTCACAAACATCAGTATATAAATTGGCGAGCATTATTTCGATCCGAGAAAATCAAAGACAGGATATGCCGGGCACGTACTCTCACCTAAAATTTGATCTCGCCCAAAGCCGAGAAACGACTCGCAAAAAAAAAACGCCAAGGAAGGAGACGATAATAAATCAAATACAAAATCTCTTCTTTCTTTTATTTCACTCTTGTCAAAATACAAGGAAACATGACAAAAAAAAACAACAAAACACAACAAAACAAATCTAATATCTTGAAAGATGATTTCTCCCGAATCAGAACTCGCGCGCTGAGCCCGATTTCATCCAACAAGGAGTCAAGCTGCTTTCTTGAAAGGCGATTTCGACGTCGGTTCCCGACATGGCCCCAAATGGCAGAGGCCCAGCAGTGAACAACGACAAAAACCGAACCGAGGAGGATCATCATGGGGCAAGAGAGCTCGGGTAAGCCAACCTCAGCACACCAAAAAGGACAACCTATCCCCTTAGCCTGATCCCATGGTTCCCCTGGCCATTCTGACGTCGACCGCCGTCTCCAAAGGAATCATCCCCTTACATGGAGAAGGAAGAGCCAGTCCGACATCCAGCCCGCTGCCCTGCAAAAGAAAAAACAGGGGAAGTTCAGAAAACGGGCGGACACAAAAAACTTAACAAGCAAATAGCACCCTTACGTTAAAAGAGACAAGTTCAAGAGCCCTCGGCACGTTACTAAAATCAGTGACGCATCAGATCCACCCGACCGGAGGAACTGTGCCTCGCCCTTAAGTTCACAAAGGCGACAAACAAGGGCGGCTATCGGAATACTTCCATACATCGACAAGCCCCCATTTTACGGAAAAAACACGAGCCCACACGACAATAAAAAATACAGAAACTCCGGAGGCCGGAGCCGACCAGCAACAAAGACAAGCAAGAAACCCATTGGCAGAGCGGCCTTGCTGCCACGACCCGTTGGGATTCAAAACTCCGACAAAATAAAAAGAGAAAAGCCAACCCCACTCAGCAAGAGAAAGAAGAATAACAAAGAACAATGAGAAATGAAAAATCAGAGAAGAAGGGAAAGTATTTATAGCCACAAAGGGGAACGAGTGCCAAAGCAACGCATTCAAAGCGACGCGTCAGTTACCAATGCACGCCTTCAATGCAAAAACAGCGGTCCACTTTCCCATAAACACGCAAAGTAAATCCTTAAAGAGCAGTAATGACGCGTGGACCATGCCTCGAAAATCGAAAGGACACGTCTACCAAAACACATCGAAACAACTTCTTACGAGCACAAACGAACTCGCCAAAAAAAAAAACAACAAACAAAAGAGAGAAGAAGGACAAAACATACATATAATATCTGCGAACGCAGACGCTGTTCATACAACAGTTCAAAAAAATGGGGGGGGGGAAGAAGTGACCCCGTCTCCCACAACCAAAGATGCCACATCTGCCCCTCCTCCCTCCACCGACCCCGCGGGGATAGCAGCACCACTTGACGAACCTCGTAGCAGTGACATGCAAAAAAAGTTAGGATCCAAAGGATCGGGCCGCAGCTCGTTAACTTCCCGCTCCAGGAGAGGCTTATCCTTATCAAGTTAATCAATCAATTCAGGATGAACCGGCATGCCACGATCTACAAGCAGACAATACGCACCAAGAATACTGGCCACCTGGTTCAACTCCAAAAGCATAGGAGTGTAACGATCTCCCTGTTTTCTCTCCGACCTCAACTTATCCAGGCGATCGGAAGCCTTCTTGTACAAAGCCTCTCGCACAGAACGAAGGCGCTCATCAAAAGATCCCGAAGGTCGCCGCGCTCAGCAACGGGGATGTCAAGTTCCGACCTAAAAGAGCCAGCCTCGGACAGAAGGTTGCGCTTCTCGTCCTCAAGTTCGGTCAAGAGCCTCTCAAGATCCGCAGCCTTTTGCTTTAGCAAAGACAGAGCAGAAGAAGCCCCCTTCGCCTCGTCAAGCTCCTTACGAACCTGCTTCAGCTCGCGGCCGGAGCGTCGCAACGCATCAACCTGTCTTCTCTCGGACTCGTATGAATCCCTGAGCTGGTTCAGGAGAGCGCACACCATGACAAGGTGGTGACTTAACTCCTCCTGAAGATGAGGCTTGTGCATAGCCGAAACATGCATAAGATCCTTGGTCGGACCAACCGCGAGCTTTTGAACAATATTAGCACATGACAGCTTGTCATTCAACAAAGGAGCCCTCTCTTTGTGAACATACGACCGAGCCGGATCATTCGGATTTGAATCAGCATCACCCGACCCACCCGTCAGGCCTGCATCACGAATATTAGGAGAGGCAGGAGGCTCACCCCCGCCCTAAGAATACGATCTCCGCCTCTCAACGCCTGACCGGTGACATATGCCGCCAGAAGCCTCGGAAGGTACAACGATATGGTTCGCAACACCTTCCGGCGTCTCCTGACATCGATTAGCTTCATCTTCAAAGGCAACATGGACGTCGTCAAGAATGATCACCGTAGAATTTGTCGCCGCTAACGACGGTTCACTCTCCAAAGAAGGATCCAGCTACAGAAACGCTGAAGTAACATAATGATAATATCAACAGCAAAGACCTCCCCATCTATAAAAAAAGGGGGGGGAGAAGAGGGCACATACCCGGAACAACCTTTTTTAATCAACTTCGGACTCTTTGATCAAACAGGCTATTGGCCTTTTTGTCCTTCGATGGAGGCCAATCTATACCACCGTGAACCCTTAACTTGTCCAAGTCTCTGGAAAATTATGCGGTCCAACGACCTGAAGCAGATCGAACTACAAAGAAAGGAAAAGGAAAAAAGCCATAATCAAACAATATCGACAAGCAAGCGCAAGACAGAGAAAGCTATCATGATCATAGTTCCAGGCCGATCTGAAAACCCTGCTCAAATCAAACGTCAGCGCACCGTTAACAAGCGCAAAGAAGTGAATGTCCTGCAAATCAGAAGTCTTATCGGGGGGTCAGACACAACCTTCAAACGACGACCGGGCCTAAATCGCATAAAAGGTCCCAAATGTCCCTTGATTAACCGAAATCGACGTCAGCTCCTTAAAGAGACGAGTAGACATCTCGGCCTCGTTGTTAGCCGCCATGATCAAAACACCTAGCACGTTATGAACGGCGGACGGACAGAGTTGAGAAAGGGCCATCTCCCCAGCCTCGTGATACTCAGTCAAGACTTTGGGAAGAGGAAAAAGCAAGCGGCATTCAGTGAACCAACACTCGTACAAAAAAACCCAACCAAGAGGAGAATCCCAGGGTCGCTCGCACAAAGGCGGCAATCAGAGCTCGAGACCGGAAACACGAGAACACGGCCGACGGATATCATTAAGGACAGGCTATACACAGATCGACGAGCGAATGGCCCTAGGGACGGCTGTCTTCGCCTCCGTTGCTTCCTTCAATCTTCCTTTCCCTCCCTTCGAGGAAGTTGCTCGAAAACAATGATTAGAAACAGCCACGCTAACTTCTGGGCGGCTTACCGAGTCAATAATCCTAACACCGCCTCTCCGACCACCGGGCCCATCGCTATCGCTAGGGTTTTGCTCCTCCACATCGGCATGATTTTGGCCATCAGGAGAATCCGCCACGACAGGACCACCGTGAAATCGACGAGGTTTTCGCCCAGCTCTAAACAACAAAATTTGTTTGTCACCCTCGATTGCCCTAGATTCAAAAGGACTATCTCCTGATGTCTCGGAAAAACCAGAATCGCCGCTACTCCTAGAAGAATGGTCAGTAGAATCTACCCGCATAATAACGAATCCAGAGACGGAACAACGTGAGAACAATAACCAGAAGAAAATATTTACCTGGTAAAGGATGACGGAATTTGAAAAGACGAAGCCTCTCAAGCAGAAATAAGCAGTTTTACAAACATGCGAAATCGCGCCACGAGCGTTTCACGTCCCTTCGCTTTCTCAAAGAACCGCAGAAGAAGTCAATAGTTCGGAAAATCAGTAATTGATACAAAACGAGTTAAGATTTCCGCCTCACTTAAACGATAAAAAAAATGTGCCGACCAGACCAAACACCATAGCTCGACGAACTAGGTGGACTAACTATTGGATATGGGTTTAGGACCCATCCAAAGCCCATTGGAAATCTTGTTAATCAACGACATCCATCCCGGCCCAAGAGGACAAGCCCGCTTAGGAGTCAATGGCCCAAAGAGAAGTCACTATCCAAGCGCTATAAACCCTTCTCTCTTTATTTTAGACACATTGTAACTTGTGAGAGTGCCGAGCTACTTCTATAAATCTCCGACCTCAAGAAATATTTAGGGAGCACGTCATTTGACGGACTTCCACCTCGTACCATCATGTTCATAGCTCGGCTTCGGCCTTAAGATCAATAAAGAACAGTTTCGACCTCTTTTAATGTTTATTTGTCACCTCGTAGTTCGAACATTTCGGATCGTAGACCGGCATTTATTACCAGATCGAATTTCCGTAATAACAATCCGGATCCGATCACGAAGTCGGGGGACATAGAGAGCTTCTATTCGACGTATGGGGTACCAAAAACGGTGAAGCTGAAGCTCCTTCATCTGGGCGAGACGCCGGAATCGGTCATACCGGGCTCCTGTTGTGCCTATAAGGACTACTTTGAAAAGTGCGGCCGGGTCTTTTCGATTCCTCGGTTCCTGTTACACGTGATGGGAGAGCTTGGAATGGCGTTTCCCCAGATGACCCCAAACTTTGGTCGTCATCTAATCAGCCTGTTGGTTAGGGCTCGAGAAGAAGGTCACCTTCGACCTATTTTTCCTCCACGACTTGTGTTCGATTAAACACAACTCGGGTTCTGGGACTTTCTATCTATCTCCCCGGAGGGGTTTGGCGGTTTTGGTGGCGGTCCCGAACCGGGAGGATCGTTGGAGGGAGCGGCCCGATTTGATCAAAATTAATCGTCACTCGGTTGGGGACTACAATCCTTCCAGGATCGTGACCTCATGGACCGAGTCTATTCGTTATGAGTAGCTCTAGTTAGGCTTTACTGCTTTGCATGTTGATTTTTTCTTTGTTCGATATGTGATCGCTTTTTCTGCTTTGATGTTTCAGATATCCCCGAGAGGTACCGCATAACTCCCTCGGTTAGGAGGCTATCGATCGTTCTCGGTTCCAGAGACGTGCTCTGGTCGTTTTTACCGTGGATAGGATAAAACGTGCGCTCGAGCTCCCAGCAGTCGTAGATCCGCTCGAGACTCGCCTTACCATAGTCCTTGTCGGTAAGTTTTCCGTTGATCTTGCAGTCTCGGGCTATCTCCACTTACATCTTCTGAGTTTGATAACCTCCTCTCCTATTTCGTAGGTACCCGCACACAAGTCATTTCAGAGGAAAGTTCATCCAGTGCTGCCAGGAAAGGTGAGATGAGGAGACGTCCTACGGTTCGCGAGTCATCCAAGAAGCCCTCCGAGAAGGCGGCCTCCAGTGGTTATCGGCCTATTCGACCTAGTCAGCTAAGTGACCAAGCTCCCGCCCCCTCCTCCACGTTAAGACTCAGAGTCTGAGAGGGAGCCGTACATGGCGGCCCCCTACTAGGTGATCTATTTGGGCTCTAAGAGCGTTGGGAGTGATTCGTCAATGCAGCCTTCAAGCAAGAAGCCTCGATATGAAAAGGAGGCGCATGTCGGGTCTGGTTCGTCATATGCCCCCGGGTCTAAATCTTTCCACTGAAAGTGCGACCATACCAAGGATTATCCGATCACGGACGATCCGGAGGGGCTCGCTCACCTGCTGTGCCACTGTAAGGCCGCTGGCTGCTCTCTACCCTTGGTGAAGAATCTGATAGGGCGCAAGCTCTACATCAAGTCGATGACTGCTAAAGGAAAGATAGTCTCCGCGGCTTTGCTTTTTGTTTAAAGTTTTTCTTCTAATGCTGGTTTCGATTTTGTAGTCTTTGGAGGCGGACAACCAGCTGGTAGCCTTCTATGAACAGAGTCTCAGGAGCGTCCCTCATCAGGAAGAGCTGGAGAAAGAGAAGAGTGTGGTCCATTCCTTGACCGCAACCCTCAAGGTGTGCCAGGAGGATTTGCATCTTTGCCAGGCCCAACTTAATGTCGCCAAGTCAGTGTGTCTAGTCATGGTGGACAGGTCGGTTCGCCTAGAGGAGCAGAACAAGGAGCTTACCCAGAAGATGGAGGATGCGGTTTGTTGAGCCAAGCATGACAGGATGAGGATAAGGGATGGCAACTATTACAACATGTTTGAGGCTGACAAGAGCAAGTTTGAGAGGAAGAAGAAAGATACGGAGTGCGAGATAAAGGTTCAAGAGGTTGAAGCCAATATCAAGCTGATAAGTCTCCTTCATAGTGGAGTCACGACCCTTGATGAGGAGCTTCCCAGGCTGCGGGAACAAAGGGAGAAATTCATCCAGGATTTTGATGCAGCCTAAGTCTCTGGTTTTTCTCTAAGTGCCAAATTAAGGGTTATCCCTAGATCTCCGAGGATTTGGTGAAGCCTGCGTCTCGTTCTGCGGGTTTTAATCAGTTCAGGTCGAACGCTGAGATGATGGCAGGAGCTGGGATCACCGCGGTGAACCAGGCGACAAAGACCGAAGTCCGAGATGCTATGGAGGTGGAGAAAAACCAGGGTGTTGAAGGCGAGGAAGTTGAAGGTGAGGAGCAGGGCTGATGCCTGCTCCTTAAAAAATTTAATCTGCTTTTTTTTCGAATTCCCTAAAGCCCCCTTTTGGGCTAAAGTTAAACTTTTTATATTTTGCTTTTAGGTGTTGCCCGGGAGGGCTTTTATCCATAATCTTTTTGGCTCTGGTGAGCCTTTTTCTTTTATGCACGGTTTTTAGACTTATGTTTATCTGGAGTTTGGATTTTGTTCTAGCAAAATATCGTGGTTTGCTTATGCGTTGTTAGTTTGCAAGTTAAACCTTTAGGTCGTAGGAAGGAACTCTTGGTGTTGATTGCTTAGTCTGGCCAGACGTTCTTAGTTTTAGAGTTCATTTTACGACTTAGTGCCTTTCGATTCGCTGTGTTTTGGATACCTGTTTGACTCGTGCAAAGTTGTTTAGGGTTTACTTCCAAGTTCGTTCGCGAGTTGTAGGCTCTGGAAGAATTGATTTGTGGGATCTTTAGAGTTATGGCTCGTATGCTCTGTTTTCTCGCGTTGCTTAAGGTTTTAAGACTTAGCGTGTTTTGCGATGTGCATTTATTTATAGCTTGCGTTGGCTATAAGATAGTCTTTTGGGGTTAATCGAAAAAGTTGGACTCAGAGTAAAGACTCGGAATAAATCATGAAGGTAAACATTATTAACGTTTAGGCTAGAGTTTACATCGATGTGTTGGGTGATAACCCTATACTCCCCCCCAAAAAAAGGAAAGAGAAGAAGAATGGAGATCAAGTTTTTGGGTGGAGTGGCTGCACTCTTAGTTTGATCTGCCTATGTATCCCGCCAAGAGATCAAGCCTAACGTAGTTCGATTGTTGTGGGTACTCATGGATGGTATAGCTTGAGGTTCATGGCGTTCCACGGCCTCTTCACTGGTACCCCATTTTTGAATTTCGTGAGCTTATAGACGCTGTCGCGGACTATCTCGTTGACTCGGTAGGGGCCTTCCCAGTTGGTCCCTAGTTTTCCGGCGCCTTGCTCTCTGGTGTTTCCATAGACCTTGTGCAGTAGTAAATCTCCCACTCTGAACTTCCTGAGTCGGACTTTGGAGTTGTAGTAGCGAGAAGTTGCTTGCTGGTAGTTTTACATTCGTACCAACGCTCGGTCGCGCTGTTCCTCTATCATGTCTAGACAATCTCGGAGCATTTGCTCGTTTAGTTCCTCGTGTCTCGGACTTAGAGGCCCTTCGGATAGTCGGAACTGATACCTCAGCAGGGACCATCGCCTTCATTCCGTATGCTAACGAGAAGGGAGTTTCTCCGGTCGTACTGTGAGGTGTAGTGCGGGAGGCCCATAGGACTCCTGGCAGCTCCTCCGACCAGTTAGACTTTTTGGAGTCAAGTCTTTTCTTGAGGCTGCTCAAAAGTGTCTTGTTCGCATCTTCCGCTTCACTGTTTCCTTGGGGATATCTCGGGGTTGAGGTTGTTAAGCGTATCTTCCAAGTTTTACAGAATTTCATGAAAGCTCGGGAGATGAACTGCGAACTGTTGTCGGTCACTATTTCACAGTGGAGCCCGTGTCGGCAGACGATGCGCTCCCATATGAAGTGTCGCACTTCAATCTCTGTGGTTTGCTGGTAAGCCTTAGCTTCTATCCGCTTAGTGAAATAGTTGGTAAAGACTAGGAGGTACTTGAGCTGTTTTGGTCCCGCTGAGACAAGAGGTCCTACAATGTCCATTGACCACCTCATGAAAGGGTAAGGCGCGAAGATAGAGGGCAGATTTTCTGCAGGCTGCTGGATGATAGGGGCGTGCCTTTGGCATTTATCGCACTGCCTGGTGTAGTTTTCGCAATCGGCGATCATAGTCGGCCAGAAAAATCCTTGCCTCTTTTTGCGGATGGCTAAGGCTCGGTCTCCAGAGTGATTACCGTAAGTGCCTTCGTCGGTGTTACCCATCACTGCTAGAGCTTCCTGCGCGTGCACGCAACGTAGATAAGGCTCTACAGTGCTGCGCTTGAACAAGCGATGCTCGATCACGCAGTATCTGGCGCTTCGCGCTTTTAGTTTTTTGGCCTCCCATTTGTCGTTGGGAACTAGGCCGAGTCGGTTATAATCTAGGATTGGTTCCCTCCAGCTTGGTCTGTTAAGAAATTCTGCGTCGGGTTCTTCAGGCTCGGACTCTTCCTCAATTGGGGTCTCTGGGACCGGTTGATTGTTTGGAAGGCCGATATCGTAAACCTCGGAGCGCACCACCATTGTTTCTGGGGGAACTTTAGAGCATGAAGCCTAGGGCGGTATTTCGTTTTGTTCCGCTGAAGGTGTTGTGGATTTGTCCGCGGCTTGCGCCTTTAGTGCCACGTCGATGCTCGGTTTGTCTATCCCTTCTACGGGTATGATCCTTTTGACCAGAGGGTCGGATGTTGAGGCTAACGGTGCCAAAGCATCGGCCGAGGAGTTTTCTCCCCGAGGTATTCTCTTGAGCGTGAAGTCTTTCAGCTGATTTGCTAGCTCGCGAGCTACCTTTACATATTCTTCCATGAGCTCGTCTTTAGTTTGTACTCGCCGTGATACTGGCTTCTTACTAACTTTGAGTCGCTGAAGGCGAGAACTTCTCGTGATTTGATCCCGATTGCGAGTCGGAGTCTGGCTATGAGGGCTTCGTACTCGGCCTCGTTATTGGAAGCCTTGAAGTCGAGTCTGAATGATTGCTCGATTACTTCTCATGTTGTAGGTACGTGCTTGATTCCTACTCCGAAGCCATGTTTGGATGAAGCTCCGTCGACGTGGAGGATCCAATGACCGTTTTGGTTTTCTTGGTGTGTAGCTATAGGTGGGAGTTCGATTATAGCCTTTGCACTCGTCCTGGTGCGATATTCGATATCGTATTATCTTAACTCAATCTCCCACTTAGCCAGCCTCCCAGACCGACTCGGGCTGTGTATTATAGTTCGTAACGAATGTGATGTCATTACTAGCGACTGGAGGTACGGTCGTAGCTTCCTGGCTACCATTATCACTGCGAGCGCGAGTTTCACCATTGCTGGATACCTCGTTTCTGCATCTATGAGCATCTTGCTAACGTAGTATATATGCTTATGTTCATTTTGTTCCTCGCGAACCAAGACAATGCTCACAACGGCCGGTGAGGTTGCAATATAGAGGTACAATGGTTCACCCTCTACCGGCTTGGCTAGTATTGGAGGTTCGCCGAGGTACCTTTATAGTTCCTTTAGGAATGTTTCACAATCTATGTCCCATTGGAACTTTCAGTTTCCTTTGAGGAGATTGTAAAATGGTAGACACTTGTCCATATACTGGGAGATGAAACGGTTCAAGGCTGCTATCCGTCCAGTCAGTCCCTGCACCTCCCTTGTAATTCTCGGAGAAGGCATCTCGAGGAAGGTCGCAATCATCTTTGGGTTCCCCTCGATACCTCATTCGGTTACTAAGTAGCCGAGAAGTTCTCCCGACGGTACTCGGAAGGAGCATTTGGCTGGGTTAAGCTTCATTCCGTATTTGTTAAGGATCACGAAGCATTCTCGGATCTGAGCTATATGGTCGTTCTCCTTGGAGGACTTCACTAGCATGTCATCGATGTAAACTTCCATCGATTTGCCAAACTGATCGGCGAACATTTTGTTCACCAATATCTGGTATGTAGCTCCGGCGGTTTTTAGTCCAAAAGGCATTATAGCAGTAGGTTCTGCAATCGGTTATGAAGGTCGTTTTTTCTTGGTCCTCTGGGTATATGAGGATCTGGTTGTACCCAGAGAACGCGTCCATGAAGGACAGCAGTTCGTGTCCAACGGTGGCTTCCACTAGACGGTCTATATGCGAGAGTGGGAAACTTTCCTTCGGACATGCCTTATTCAAGTCTGTGAAGTCTATGCAGACTCTCCACTTCCAGTTTTCCTTTGACGATGACCGGGCTGGCTGGCCAGTCGGGGTATTTCAGCTCCCTGATTGACCGACCTTTAGCAGTTCTCGTTAACCGCTTTAGCTCGATCTAGGCCGAGCTAGCGGTGTTTCTGTTTTATAGGTTTGAACGTGGGGTCGACATTTAGTTTGTGTGACGTGACGTCTATGTCGATCCCTTTCATGTACTTGATGGACCATGCAAACGTGTTTACGTTCTCTTTGAGGAAGCTAATGAGCTCTTTTTGGTGGAACTCAGGAGCTCGGATCCGATGTTTACGCATCTTTCTGGACAAGTGTCATCGAAGCAGACTGACATGACTAGATCCTTGCGCGGACCTCGAACTGTTGGGTCGATGTTTCGCTTCGCAGTTCGTGATGCGAGCTCTTCCTTTTTCTGTAACTGCTATACTGCCGTTATTTCTAACTGCTTAAAAAATGTTAAATAGCACGACCTTGCGGCTTTTTGGTTGCCATGGATCGTTTTTATCCCAGTAGGGGTCAGGACTTTTACGCACTAGTGGTAAGTGGAAGGTATTGCCTTCATGGTGTAGATCCACGGTCTGCCTAATATGACGTTATATGGGGCTGGTTTGTTTACAATGACAAACTCCAGGATTTCTTGTTGCCCCCCGGTGGTAGACGAGAGCTTTATAGTTCCCATCGAATAGGTGGTTTCACCATCGAATCCGGTTAAGGGAGTTTTACCGCCTGTAAGCATTGAGTCTTTGAAGCTCATTTTTCTTGAAAGCGTCGTAGAAAAGGAGATCTACAGAGCTTTCTGTGTCAATCATGATTCTTGATAGTTCAAATCCTGCTACGTCGAGTCGGATTACCAGGGCATCGTCTTGTGGTTTGTCGAGCTTAAAAGTTTCGCTTTCGGAGAAGGTTATGTGGGTTTCGGGTCCTCGATGGGGACTATTTATCTGGCGTCAGTCTTGACTCGCCTTTGATGGGCTTTAATCGAGTTTACTGAATCTCGACATAGTTTCGAGCCTCCCGATGTGAAGTTTATCGTGTTTGGGAGGCGGGAGCTGCGTAGTCCGATTTTAGGCAAGCACTGATTAGCTGGTTTTTTTGGAGCACGAGGCGGCATGATGACCGACTTCGTCGATCCCCACCGCGAGCTAAATCGAAAATCATCTTGATACTCTTGACGCGAGAGGGAGGAGGAGAGGCGGATACTTATTTCTCCAGGGTTCTCTCGCGCTTGGCTTGTGAGTTCTTTCTGTTTTTCGACTTGCTCTTTCCTTTGCTTCCCTTTCCTTTTTCGTTTTCTATTTCTTTCTCTTCCGGTTCTGGAGCTTCCGCTTTGCTGCTGCTGTTCTTGGCGGCTAGCAGACAGTCTTTAGACCTACATTCCTCGGAAGAGTGTCCCTGTGAATCGTGATACTTGCAATACTTGTTTGCGCCGTAAGGTATTCGCCATTGAGGCTTGCCGTCAACCGTAAGACAGTGTTATCCCTTGCTAGAAGACTCCTTTTTGCTAGTTTTATTCTGGCTGAAGCTGCTTTGTTCTTGGGCTGCGGCCACAGTCTCTTCGTACTTTGCATAATACGTAAGCCTTGTGCAGGGCGTCATCAAAAGACGTGCAAGGTCGGACTGCGAGCTCTTTTCTGAACTCCAATGTGTACAAGAGTCCGTTTTCCAGAGCCACGATTGCTATGGTCTCATTTTGATATGCGATGCGTGATTTGACCTTGCGGAACCCGGCGATGTAGGCTCTGAAGGTCTCGTTGGGCCCTTTATTTGGAGCCCAGAGGTCAGCTTCCGATGTTTTCTCCTCGGTGAAAATCAACTATTGCTTTAGGAATATCGACACGAGCTGGGTGAAGTTGTCGATCGAATTTTCATCTAGACCGGCGAACCATTCTAGTACGGTACCGGTGAGGTTCTCGGCGAAAAGTATGTTGTAGCCTGCTTCCTTTTCGTTATCTGTAAGATGAGCTCGGGAGACTGCAAGCCGGAAGGCTCTAACATGGGGTTTTGGGTCCGTAGTCCCTGCGTATTCTGGAATTTTGATTTTTTCCAGTGTTTTGGATTTGCGCGCTAGCGATTCTATCTGTGAACGGGGTCTGACGGGTTTCCTCGATAACTAGATCGATGTCCGGGAGCCGCACTCGTCGCCTAATGTAGTATAGCTTGTAGTCGTTTGAGCTTGGCATGAATGACCTCGTCGTCCGCACTGGTTCGGTGTTCGAACATAGGAAGTTGTGCGTTTCGCGGATGCGTGGTACTTGGTCCCCGGATCCCAGTTTGCTGAGCTAGCTCGCTCGAGGGAGGCCGAGCGGTATTGGTTCCAGGTTGCATTTTGGGCGGTCGCGAGCTGGAGGCAAAGACTGATGCACCCAACACCCGATGCATGTTTGGTTCATAACTCGTTTGCATGGGCGGTGGTGTTTGCAGTTGCGCTCCTTCGGGGCCTGTGATACCCGTCGAAGTCGAGGCTATAGAGTTCACGTTGGGATGCACATATCCCGTGGATGAGCTGAAAACTGGATAGCCACTACCACTGGGCGTGGGAGCCTGTCTCTGGGTTTTAGGGGTGACATAAATCTCCTCGAAATCTAAGCGAGTGTGAGGTGGCGGACTCCTCGCGGATCTACCTTTTGTTACTCCACTAACAGGCGGTGGTCTGTTTCCTAGATTTATCAGGTTCCTTTCATGCTGATCGAGACGAGCTAACATGGTCCACTGAGTGACTTCATGGTCTTGTGACCTGTTGACAAGGACCGTTAGTATTCTGCGGAGTTCTGCCATACCGTCAATGACGGATCACATCAGGCACGGTGAGTCCGGTCAGGTTGGATTGATGCGAGGTGCTTGAGTATCCCCTAAGGGAAGATCTTCGGATCGTGTCCAGGTCCGAGAGTTCATTCTCTTGGTTGTATGTGAGGTTGAGCCTGGAGGCACAATCCCTGTTGGCTGAGAAGCAGGGACGCGGTCCACTGCCTTGGATCCTGCTTGAGTCTGGGTCGACTCTGATCCGGTAATCTTGGTCTGAACGTTGGCATTCGATTGGTTGAGATCCTGTGATCTTGGTGATCCGATTGGAGTTGTTGCGTTAGGATCCATTTTCACACTAGTAAGCTTTTAGACCAGGTTTGGGTGTACAAGATATCTATGAATCTTCCCCACAGTCGGCGCCAAAATGTGGATGTTGAAACCCACACTCAAGATTTGGAGTAGATTCAAGAAATGATTTAGGGAAGATGGGCTAGATTCTAGAATGAACCGTAATCGAAATAGACTTAAAATGATGAAAAGATGGACTTGTATTGATTGACTTGAATGTTTACAAAGGACTTGAGCTAGAGAGCGATTACAAGTGCTAAGTAAGGGGAATTGTGTTGGGAATCGGATAGATCAAACAAGCGTAGAATCCTCCTTTTATAATCTCTCTCTCTCTCTCTCTCTCTCTCTCTCTCTCTCTCTCTCTCTCTCTCTCTCTCTCTCTCTCTCTCTCTCTCGTAAACTGCTTTTCTCCACCTTCAGAGTCAGTTCCAACAACTTGTGTGATCTTCGGGATATTCTGTTGGACTCGATCTCTATTTCCTCAGGTGGCGGATTGTGGGTTGTTAGTGCAGACGACAGCCGAGCTATACCGTGGAGTCAGAGTTCCTTGTCTCGGCTTGCTGCTGACGATCCAACCCCTCTTATAATTGATTGGGCCTAGTCATGATGCATATGGGCCTTGGTTTTCGTTCCAAGAAGAGGTCTTATCCAGCTGAATTCACTGGAGGGGAATTGGGCCCAAACAGTGATCGATCTAATACAGGCCGAAATCTGGGTCGATTTAATCTCTGAATCGATC